>OY101443.1:84983366-85583366 GCA_956483585.1 Gymnocheta viridis | reverse complement strand
TATATTCATCTTTCTCTAAGGAACTAAATTTTGTGTACTTTATTATGCAAAATTCGCAAAAAATTACGAAAACACACGCCGTTTTATGTAGCGTAAGTCACAAAACTTTGTGATCAATTATTTCGCAATAAATACCTGCTAATTATGCCATTCGAAAGTACACTTATATCCCACTAAACACCAGGCATAAGTTGAAGGTACCTCGTTTGAAAGACCAAAAAATTTTTGTATATTAATGTGAAAACGCTTACGAATGTAGGGTTCATCACGCAGGATTTACACATGTATGTATGTAAATATGTATCACGCGATTTCAAACTTTGTAGTTAAAATTAAATTTTACCATTGAACACAATTGAAAATTCTTAAAGAAAATATAAATTTTCTTTTATTAAAAAGTTACGAAGTGAAATTCAAAATTATGTACATATTTAAAATATTTTGATTAAAATCTTTAAGTTTCTTGCTCATAAGCAATCTGTGTAAAATATTAAGATTTAGTAGGATCTTGTAATTTAGCCTTAATAGATAATAGATAAATAAAATTATGCAGAAATAAAATTTTGCCAACATTTTTCTGTTTCACATCTCTTCAAGTATTCTTCCTGGCGTTGAAAAAACTCCTTCGCTTGTAGCTGAGCTGGATGGTACTCACAGTATTTATTTATCCAATTTTTGCAGAATTGGAAGATCTTTAGCTTTTTCTCCAGAAACTTATAATTTCTAGGTTTTGTTTGTATGTGTGAAGGCGAATAAAAAAACGAAAAAGAATTGCAGATGTTTTTCTTCCAAATGTTCGCCAGTCGAAACTCGGACTTATACTGCTACTTTGACTCTTTCATTCACATCAGTACATTAATACATACCGGCACAACGTTTTATGTTTTCATGACAAAATATGAAAAAAATCTTAAAAATTTGAAAAAAATTCTACTCATGCACGCTCACCCACGTTAAGTTTTTTATACTCACGCTCATGCACGCTCACGTGATTCAAACAAAAAACTTCTCACGATCATGTATGATCACGCGTGATCACGCCAATCACGTGAGCGATGCCCATCGCCACTTTTAGGCTTAAAGGCTCTTTATTTAAGAAGAACTATTAATTCAGTCAGGATAATCTATAATTTGTTTAATGGTTTCATCGATTGTGAATACTTATTAAATTTGATTAATTTTTGTATACTTTTCAGAGCGCTTAGATACAATAACTTATTTTATATATCGACACATGTTACTAGTAATGCCATGCCTGAGCATTAAGCCACGCGCATTAAGCAATTTGAATAATATTAATAATGTTGTTAGAATAGACTTTCCGTTGTCTGAAAATAATTTTAGAATGTTATTAGAAAATAAGGATTTATTAAATGTTCTTTTAAATTAAAATTTACCAATTAGCCTGTAAGGATATTTCAGTCCATTAACGTAAATAAATAAATAAATTTTGTATAAAGTCACGTTCATGCACGCTCGCGTGATTGAAACAAAAAACTAATCATGAACATGCATGGATCACGCATGATTCACGCTAATCTCATGAGCGATGCCCATCTCTAACATAAATGCATGTGGTGGAGGGGAGTGTTTGTTGTATGAAAATTTAAAATCAAATAAAAGATTTTTCGCCACGTTTTGCAAAAGCGACAATGACGGGGTGAACTAAATAAAAACCCACTCAAGTGTCGTAATTACACTCGTACAATAAGTATTTAATGAAGAACCCACTCAAGAATCAACAGTTTCTTTTTGTTACAAGTTTTCGTTGCTGTCGCTGTTGCTGCTGCTGTTGTTGTTATTCTTGTTGTTGTTGCTGTTGTTGTTGTAGCTATGAACATGAGAAGGCGGCTGACTTTGCATACGTTTATTGCAAATAACATCCAACACTAAAAGTTGTGTACATGTGTGTATTTATTACACAATTAATTGCATGGAAACCACTTTCTGTAGCAACACAAGGATTTCATTTAAAAAAACAAAACAACTATTCCACAGAGGGGGGCAGGAAGAACTCAATTATTTATTGTTGGATTTATATTCATGTCACTATGGTGTGTGTGTATGCGAGTGTGTGCGTGTTTGTGTTGGCTAAGGGTTTCAAATGGGGTTAAAAAAAGAAAGTTCGTGTTTGAAAATGTGAGAAAGAAATTTAAACAGGTTATTCGAAGAAAGTTTTGTTTTTGCTTGAACGATAAAAAATGTATTCGCAACAATTAAAATTTAATATTCCAAATACGAGTATCAAATATTTAGATGTGATCGTTTACGCAAACTTTATGGCGGAGTTTTTAATGTTATTCTATATTATTTTGACTGTGAAGCATTTGTCGCGTTCATAAAACGTACTCGTAAATGTTGAGCTCAACTGTTCTGAAACTGTTGTCAACTGTTGAGCCCAACAGTAACGTCTTAGAAACGGCTTGATGAATGATTGGATCATGAACAGCTGAATAATGTAAACAATTGAAAAGAGATAAAAATGCTACAAAAGAAATAATTTAAAATTGCTAAATTAATTAGTTTGTCTTACACTAAAAAGTATGGACAACACAGAATTTACAATGAAGTTTTTCTAGGCAGAAATTTTCCACTTTTAATTTAATATCTGCACCACAAATTTAATATTCACAAACATAAAAATGGACAGCAAAATACTCCAATAAAATGATCAGCCTGTGCGGATAGTATTTATATTTCAACGCTGAGCCGCCACTGTGTTCAAAAAATCTTTGAACTTTATATTGAACTAATTACATAATTAATATAAATAGACGCCATAATAAACCGACGAATATTTAATGAAATTAGTATATTAATTTTATTTCTTTATTTTCGTTACTTTATCGCATTTGTACCGCAATAATTTAACAAATTAATTTGCTGCCGTCACCTAACAAAACGGCGCTGCATTATAATTTAAAAGCGCAGAACTGTCTTAATCAGCTGTGGAGGGTAAACGCAACATGTTGACTAAATGTAGCGAAAAAAAATTTATGACGGAAAAAAATGGCAGCAAATACTCAATTGTTGTGTGGAGCGGAACTACTCAACTCAGCGTTTCTAAGACAAACACTCAACGGTTGCGCAACAGTTACGTCTTATGAACGCGACCATTGATATGCTTTAGTCATCGAGGTTTTTGAAATTGAATTTATTGTCGCTAAAATTCGGATTGATTATATATGGTATCCCAAATACAAGTATTTTTTTCAAAATTAATTCATTTTGGCTATAATATCTCCATTATTTATGAAACACGATTTTATTCATGTGACTGCCGCGGCTAGCTGTGCAGCAGTTTGTACTGTCATCCCACTTTTCCAAGACTTTGTTGACGGTTTGTGGTTCTATCTCACGAATGACTCGGACGCTGTTTGGCCTTAGGATGTGAATCTTTGCCGAACTATTCGCGTAGCACCGGTCTCTAACGTTATCTTACAAGCAAAAGTCTAAAGGGATCGAATCGCAGCTCGGAGGCACCCAATTGACATCGCCAAGACGGCTGATAATACGATTTTGTTATGATAATTCAGCATTCCATTCTCTATCAAAAACATACCAAGAACTTTACTGAACGACGCAGTGTTCCTTACTTACACATAAATCAGAAGGAAGAAAAATAATTTTTCCTTTCATTCCATCTTAAATAAATGGAATAATTACAATAATATAAAAGAAAGAAAGAAGTTACAGCAAACCCTTGATTTATGTCGTTATCGGTTCCGAAAAAAGACGACATAAAAAATAGAATTTATAATTTCTCATACGTTTCAAAGTTAATAGATCACAGACTGCTGTGATTCAAAATCACAATGAATCTCGCTCGTATGTACATTAGGGAGGGTCAAAAAAATGTTTTTTTCTCGTATCGACTTTTAATAGCGTAAATATGTTGTATTTTTTTCTGCATTAGATCCTTGTAAAATATTTTTTATTTATTTTATTTATTTATTTTATTTATTTTCAGTTTAAGAGGACGCGCTTTGATCTTCAATTTTCTTAAATTATGAATATAACGACCATATTTCTTTTTATAAAACAACATAGTATTGTATTGCAGAAAAGCATGTCACTGTATCCTGACGACTTATAAGTTCTCGAGAAACTACCCATAGCCAAGCAATAAGTACCCAAATTGAAGGCCAGCTTTCGGAAATTCAATTTGAGGGTTTAAGTACAGATCAAAAAGGTTTGAATGAAATATTGAGTTACAGTAGTAACTCGATTCTTGCAAACCTCAGTTGCGCCGGCCTAAAATGTTACATAACAACTTCAGTAGTTCCAACATTGTAAAAAGAAAACAAATTGGCGCTGCGATTGCAACACATGTGAACTTCTAAACACTTTTTACTTCATTATGGGTTTTATTTTTTGTTAACTGTATTATTGATTTCGCGTGTTTCATTTGTGTAAACAATGAAAAATGCCAAAACTCTTTAGTTGTATGCCGCAATTTGAGTAGAGAACGCAATGATGAACAAAAACTTACATTTTTAATTATCAACGAAAAAGCAAATTCAATTATGCGACTCAAACAATGCTATTATTGATGATGACAGAGTAACTGAAGTAGGCCGGCCCCCAGTATTGTAAAAATAAAACGGACAGAAGTCACATCAGCTTTTAATATTTGTTTGCAATGGGTGAAAGGGAGCGATTTCCTCTTTAGCAGATTTTATGGTTCACAAAGTTTCAAGACGTAAATCGAAAGATTACTGTATAAGAATTTGAAAATAAATTTTCCAAGAATGTTCTACCTGCACCAATTTTAGTATGAAACGCAAGACGCGGTTGATATTCTTTTTGTCGATCTTCTAAATATTGCAAAACTAAATTATTAAAATTGTTTCATATTTTAATTTTTTACTTTAAATTTCTTTCTTTATTAAAGATCGCAAAAATCATTATTAATACCAGATAATAACTACAATTAACATAAATAAAAAAACTTAAAAAATAATATAAAAAACAATGAAAACATAAATTATTTTTTATTGCTTAAAATCAATCCTCTCCTCCGCTTTTCTTTTCTATCAACTTCTTGGTTGGTTGGTTGATTAATTGTTTGGTTTTGGTTGTTTTTCTATTGCACTTTCGCGTAATTTGAATTTGATTGTATTTGAATTTTATAAATTTAAACTCTCAATTACTCATTCATATAAATGGATGTCTAGCTCGGCGTTTCTTTTTGGGATAATCATAACCCTCAAAATCATCTTCGAAATCCTGCTCTTCACTGTGTTTCCTATTGTGGCTCTCATGATGCTTTTTGTGTTCTTTGATGTGTATTGGAACGGGCAGCGGCACCTTTTTCACCAAAGTCTTGGTGTGAACATGAGTATGATGTTTCACCGGAATGTGTATTCGTATTCTAATGGAGTCAATGTGGATCAATTGAAAAAAAAGTAATTAATATTGAAATAAATATTCATAATTGGATGGATGGATGGTTGGATGCTTACTTTAAATTTTCCTTGGAGGGATAGGCTTTGGTCAGGGCCAAAATTAATGTGGTTATATACAAGAAGGTGACAACCTGCAAATGATTGCAAAAATGTATAAGAATTTAATAAATTTAAATTTTGTTAAAGTTCTTTTATTTGAACACACCGGAACAATATTTGCAAGTGTTCAGTGTATAAAGAGCTTTTTTATAAAAAGCTTTTATAAATATATTTATGACCGGTGGTATGGCAACTTTAACAAAAAGATCTTTTTTTAAATTACTGTTGGAGTGTTTAAATTTAAATATTTGAATTTAAATGTTTTATTTCTCATTCCCCACCAAAAATGAAAGTGTCTAATTAGTTTAACTTGTGAGTCTGCAGATGAACCGATTTTGATTTGTTTTTTTTTTATTATTTAATGGAATGTAGTGGACTTTATCGAAAGTTTTCTTAGAAAACACAAATAGAGTGTTTGGAAGCTTTTAAAATTTAACATTTTTATTTTGATTAACGATGCCCCCTTGTCCGTTTTTATTTATTTTAATTTTTTTTAACAAACAAATTTTGAAGGTTTTTAACTTGTCGCTTAAACAAGTCCTTTAGTAAATATTGTAAGGATGATATTTTGTTGTGTCAGAAGAGTTATGAAATATTTTTATAATTAATAACTTTTCTTCAGGCAAACATGTATGACAATGAGAACATACATAACTTTTTGAAATGATGTACCCAGGAGTCCGCAAGTTGTTACAAATTGAAATACATCGGATTGTATACTATTATGTCAATAGGAACATTTAAAATAAAATAGTTAAACGTATACAACTTGCATCCGATTCGGACTAGTATTTTCCTATCGAATTGTAAAATTAGATGTACACTAGAAGAAAAGAATAAAACAGAGGAATAAAATAAAATTTAGCCTTCGCACTTGCATCTGATTTGGATGGCTCCGTATTTTATCATATTATTATTTTAGTTTCAATTATGAATTTCGTTTGTTCTCTGCCTTCTTTTTCTTCGTTATTTTTTGTCCAATTTGTTCCTTTTTAACTCAAGGCCTTGTTGATCTGCCTTGTTTTTATTCTTCCAAAGTAAAATGTCAAAATTTAAATTTAAATTAAAAAATTAGAAATCGTTTTAAAATTCATAAAGACAGGCACTTCCGCAAGCTCTCCCATAATAAAAGAACTAGAAAAAACTAATTAATTATACTATTTTACCACATAATTTGATAAACAAATGTAATAAAAATAAAACCATCTGAAGAAAAATGCAATTGAATTTCTTGTTTATGTAAATATTTGATAGTTCAAACCCATCCTATGACCGCTTCTAATTTGACCCATTTAATATTAATATAATGTCTGCTACTAAAGACTAATTTCATCCAGGTACATTTTAATGCCCTCCGAATCACCATAGTAATTGGACCCATCCTACCATCGCTAACAATGTCGGTAGTGTTGGATCTATCTGACAGCCTAGGCCAACGTTGTGTAAATGTAAGTAGGAATTAGATCATAGGTACACAGAAATGAAATGTTTTTGTATTGGTGAGCAATTTTGAGAGATTCAGAGGTACAGTAAAACGTAAAAGTAAACGAAAAGTTTTTTTTTCAATTTAAATCACATGGAACTAATTTCTGTTTTTACCCACAGAATATGAAGCATGAAAATAATTTAAAAAATTTTGATGTCTTACACCACTTTTTGTAATTTTTGAAAATCCCATTAAAATCTTTATCTAATTGTGAGTTTGAAATCGCAGCCTTACTTACTTTTAGGACACACAACGAACGCAAATAAGTAGCTGACAGAGATCAATTATGTCAGTCGTTTTATTAATACAAAAGGAAAAGAATTCACAATTTTTTAGTTTTTCCTTAATTGTCAAATCTACAAAAACTCCTAATTGCGCAACACGTCGCGTAATGGTATTACCAGACCAAGGGACAGATTCTACAAAATTAATGTTATAATTAAGTTTTACCAAAATTTTACTCAATAATTCTTTTATAAAAACTCCATCAGTAAATGGTCTGCCCTGCTTCACAATACCAAGACTAACAACGCTCGAAATTTTTTTTCTCAATTTACTATCCAATTTTGTTTCTATATTTTCTTCCTCTTCTAACTATCTCTTCAATTTGTTCAAAAATATATTTTTCATTTCCATAAAAATCTCATTTTTTTCCTCGTCACTCACTATGAAAAGAGTCATAATGCCTTGTAATGACATGTTCGTAATGCCCTTTAAATGTTTGTTAACACAAAACACATTGAGCATTACCAAAGCCATTCATAATCATGAAAAATTTTCGTAATGGTACGACCAATTTTTCTTCGCACTGTTTCTTACAAAAAACTACAATCACCCGATTATCATGAGTTCTTGTTGCCGTCGCACAGTGGCTGAAAATCGTTTTTCATTGGCCAAAACTCTGTAACTTTTGAACCGATCAAAATATTGAAGTAATTTTTTTTTTATTGGATAGATATTTAGTTCAGCTTGACTCAGTTTAAATTTTATTAAAATTGATTGAGGACTTTTTAAGGAATTCTAGGTCAAAGTTGAACTTTTGAATTTTTTTTAACTTTTAGAGTGAAATATGGAATTATTATTTTTTTATTTATTAAAAAATTTGAATATTTGGAAATTAATAATAATTATAAATAATTTTTGTAATAATGGAATTTTTGTTATGTTACACTTAAAAAAATTGTACACTGAAAAAAATAGTAAAATCAACTGGAGATTTTGCTATTACTGAAAAATTTAAAATTTTTTGCTGACAAATTTGCAAATTTGTTTACACTCAAAGAATAGTTACACTTAAAAAAACGTTAATAATATTATCTAAAAATATTGCTATTACTACAGAAAAATTTATTATTTTTTGCTGTCAAATTTGATAATTTTAAAAACATTTTAAAATAAAAACTGCAATAAATTTTAATAGCATTTGTAACAATGGTAGGTTCGTTTATTATTATTTTTTACTAATACTATGTTTTTCGTACTTAAATAACAATGAAAGGCAATTATAATTATTATTCATTTGACTCAAATATTGATTGCAAATATTCCATATTTTGTTCTGTGCTATCTCTGTTCTTTAGTAGTTTTTTGGCTTCTTCATCTAAATCCCGATGTTCCACTTTTCATTGATTTCGAATACTGGAGATGAACGGATCTGACGTTGCCAATAATATATTAAATAGATCTTCATTTGTTGAATTTCTTGAAATTTTTCTAGTATTGTGCTCTCTATAAAATCTGTAATCCTTGTTCCTTTTTTCCTGAGCCTCCTCTGAAAGATCTCCAAGTGGCACTAAATGATATTTAATGAAATCTTCTCCATGATAAACGATTTTGTGAACTGTTGCAGACATATTTCTCCATGTGTAGTTGGTTGTATATATTTTTGCAGTTTCCTTAGCATAATCTCCAAATTTTCTAGAGTCAATTTCTTCATTGCACGCAAGTACTTCTAGGATTATTTTAAATCTGAAAATGAGGTTTAAATCCACTCCTGTTATTTCAGATGCTGTTTCTGGATCTGAAAAGAATCTTCTTGCGGTATTGCCATCATTTGTATTGCCTGACCCTTGTTTTGGCTGATCTATAATCAATCCT
Organism: Gymnocheta viridis; assembly: GCA_956483585.1. NCBI lineage: Eukaryota > Metazoa > Arthropoda > Insecta > Diptera > Tachinidae > Gymnocheta > Gymnocheta viridis. The sequence continues at coordinate 85,574,276 of OY101443.1, read as the reverse complement.
AATTTGCGATATTCATCTTGAACATGTTTCTTTTTTGCACTTCTTAACTCTTTGTTGGTTTCGTTGTTTCTTATTGATCCTGAAGACCCGAAATCCAAATCATAATTGATTTTTAGTATGTGTTCCACGAATTTAAGTTTAATTTTATTTTAACGTAGCTAAGAACATCTTCCTGGTTTTTGTTTCTAAAATACTCTTCGGCCAGTTCTTTATAACTGAAGCTCTCCATATTTTTCTGAATATTTTTATTTGCGTCTGTTATGTTTTATCCGTACACTTAGAGGATTAACTGAGTAATCCCTTATCGAATCCGTAGTTTTATACATTTTTAGATACATGTTATTCACACATTGATCTTTAATTTCATAGCAGGTAGTGCTTAAATTGCACAAAACTGCACATGTTGTCCAGACCTTAATATCAGGTAAAACTGATTAGTATCTCGCCAATATTTGTTGTTGTTGTTGGGTTATTTTTTTTTTCTTTAGTGCTTTAATGTCGCGATTATTGTTATAAAATTGCTTATGACTTTGGTTGACCCTAACATTTGATAACAGGTAAATTTAGTAACAGATCATATGTTTACTGTAGAATTTTGTGATAATTTGTGATAATTTTATTACCAATTTTTGGCTGATCAAAACAAAGCCATTAAACCCTTTCGCAGGTATTATATTTAATTTTTTTAGTTTTACGTAGTCTAAAGTAAAAAACATAAACTTTTAGGCAAAAAAGTGAAAATTATATACACCATTGTATACGAGTACTTTGGAGTAATTTCATTAAAATGAAAAAAGTGTTCTACAGACGGCTCGTGGCGGGTGCAAAAGTATATATAGCGTTAAAGAGGACACTTTCACCTTTCTCCGGGTGGTATACATTTCTTGTTCCCTTTTGTTCCCTAGAAGTTCTATTCCACTAAAGTTTAAATTTGAGAAAAATATAGTAGTTTCATAAATATTCCGTAACGCCCTTAATATTAAACGCTAGAGCTCTGACCACTTACAAAAACTAAAGACTATAATCCTACCAACATTATAAAAAAGACCGCAGGCCATTATCGATGATAACTTGCGAGTAGTAACCATTTATTTTTTATAAAAAACAAAAGAAAAACACCTTTTTCTGAAATTAAAAAAACCGTTGAGTTTGACAGCATGCCACGCTCACAATTATCAATAGTTTAACCTAATTTTTTGGCTACCTTAATCTGGATATATTAGCTGCAAAAGGGCGTAAAAATTTTAAAAATCGGTGACAAAAAAAAATTTGAGTTTTGGCCAATGAAAAACGATTTTCAGCCACAGTGCGTCGGGCAGATAACAAATTGATGGGTGGAGTCATTTAACAATTGTTGAATGAAATGGGCACCTATGAATTAGACACAGACTTTGGACGGGTCGCTCTTACAATGTCATTGGTCTCAGAGCGAAGATCTATGTGATAGAAATTCCACTCGGTACCTACTGAAAAAAACCTTGAAAATAAAACTTGAGAAAAAGTAAAAAAAAAAAGAAATTTGGGCGCCTCGAAAATTATATTTCTAATATGTCGTAATGGAACTTTTTTTCCTCATGCCAAAACCTATCGAAAAATCGATGGCACAATATCGATTGCTAAATCGACCCATCCTAAAATTTGTGGCAATAAATAAGAACGGCTTAAATCATATTTTATGATTTTGCAGGAGAGCACTTGTTATCTTTCAAGTTGATTAATAGCAATTGCCAAATTTGTTTTCATATCTTGTAATCTATTGTAAATTTTATAACTAAATACTAGGCGACTCAGCAAACGTTGTTTTGCCATATAACTGATTCCTAGTGAACATTTTGGTTAATTTTCCAGGTTAAAAGAACATTCTTACAAAAGTTCTAAATTACGGTAAATAGGAATTTTTGATATATGAAAAAGTGGGCGTAGAAATGGGCGCGGTCCATTGAAAAATATTTTTTTGTTTTGATTAGGATACGCAACATCATAAGTTTTAAATTGCTGCTAAATCCGTTGAGAAACTAGAGTTTTTTATACCGAGTGCAGCACCATCTGTCGGGCTGATTTGTGAATCTGAACCAGTACTGACCGTGCCATTATTATGTTTGCTTTTGAGTACGAAAAAATGCTCACTAAGTGATGGCTGTTTTTTTTTTCTAAACAGTGATTTAAATTTAAATAGTTTTTGTTAAACTTTTTATTTGCTATTTGCAATAAAATAATTTTGGACAATTTAATATGTTGAGTTTTTTCTGTATTCTCTGCGAGAAACACCCAGAGCTATGCCATGAATCGAACCGAACCTTCGAACCACAGACGCACTATAATTCTTGTTCCTAAAAGTTTTCAAAAAATTCATTTAGAAATTTTTTTATTAATAATTTTTCTAATGAAAAATGAAATAATCTGCATTATTTTAGAGTTTTTTGTTTTTAAAGAAGCTGAGCCTGGGCGTTGCAAAATTAATTCCCGGCCAAGACTCTGGATATTTCTGCAGACAAGTGAGACGAGCTTCGTAGCAAAAAAAATTTACTTTCTGATTTTGCCGCGTGTAACGGTGGCACATGGCCCGAAGTCGTTTCATAGCACAATTGTACAGAGAGTACCTACACGTATTCTCACCCTCTTTCATTTAATCATCGATGAGACAGCGACGAATGCATATTTATCAACCATAATTATCCAGCAAACACGCGTGTATCATTTCAATATAATTGTTTTAAGAAAATAAATTGATATTTTTAAACATTTAAATTAAGTTTTCAATGAATATAATATTGATTTAATTGCAAAAAAAATTAAAATATATTCAATTAATTCTGCTGAGCTAATACAACAATTTTAAAGTTTGATTGAAAACAATTCATCTTCTTAATTGAATCTTGATTTCTCTTAATTAAATCTTGTTTTTACTTTTTTCTGTGAGCAATGAATTTCAGCCATTTAAACTATTTATTATATTTCAAGCGCTTGTCTCTGTGTTTGGTGGGTAGCTTTGTCAACTCACTAATACTAATAATAAGCATCAATACAACCAAGGTTTTAGTTGTGGTCACCACTGATCTAAACCATGCAGGGCGCTACCCAAAGCGCATATATGTACAAAAAACTTCATTCAAGTCGGTCCAGGTGCTTAGGAAGAGTTCAGTGACATACACACGTACAGCGGAATTATGTATACTAGTGTATATCCAGCGGTCGCCTCAATCGACCGCATTCTAGAAATTAATCTTAAACATTTACATAAATACATACATAATTACAAAACTGAGCTATTTTCCGTCTCGCCGCCAAAAAGGGTTACATTTTTTAATGACAAAAATAACAATTTCATATGAAAAAATGTAAAAAAAATAAAAATTATTTACAGAAAGGCAATACTGTGATTCGACACTACGTTGCGAAGTGCGCCACACATCGTAAGATGGATGAAAAAAAATTAACGTGTTCTATAAATGCAAATTCTTACGTATTCGTGCATGTGCCGTTCGTGCGTGTCTTGATTGTGACGTGTTCTATAAACATGCTGTAATAACTCAATTAAGCTTATGTCAACTTAATCACTTCCTTCTTCCTTTATGCGACAGAAATTAATTGGTGAAATAGTTGATATATCGAACAACTGACAGTCAACTTAAAAGTGCAACTAAAAAAATACACATGAACGCCGATGAGGGGTTGTGGCGGACTTCGAAAACAGGACACTATAACGTTCTGCCACAATATTTTCAGACTCAATTAGCTCTGCCTACATTCTTTACATCGAAAATATTTCATTTACCAACGAAATATCATATTTTTTTCTTTTCATAAATCTTTTCTTTGATACGAATATACTCTGATGTTCGTAAGATCAGCGAATATGAAATCTTACATCCTTATTTATTTTAAAACTCAATAGTTTAGAAATGAAAGTATCAACAACAAAAAACAAAAATGAGACTGCATGAAGTTTTCCGAAATCTTTTAACTTTTCTTTTCACAGTAATCGAAGTTATTATGGGCATTTACTTGCATTCATTGTCAACTTATATAATTATAGTTGTGTTTTGTAATGAATATTTTCAAAAGATTTTCGTTCGTGTCACTAGCAAAATGTTTTATAATTATTTTCACACTTGAAAGCGATTCCTTTTGCTTATTTTTCGGTCTGAACTTCTTCCCATCAATATCTGTCACTTTGTTCAATAATCACTTACTCCCTTTGGAAAATTCATTTTTTTATGCACTAAAGTTTAATGAAAAATATATATTTTTGTATTTTAATCCGAAACACGTTCGTCAAAGCAACCTTATGAGGCTGCGTTTCGTTTTTATTATCAGCCGAATAATGCGGTTGCAAGCGTTTAAATATGAAACAAAGAAGCAAACAAACTCTACCGTGTAAAGTTGAAACAAGTTATTATGAGGTTTTTCTTTAACAGTTAATTTTGTTTTTTTTTTATATTGTTCGTACTTATTGTTGCACTTCCAATGAATGTTATTGTTGTTATTGGTATTTCGGTGGATTAAATTGTAGCGCACAGTGGCGCTGCAATGTGACAACATTTGGCTTCTTGACGGATGGTCAAATTTACTTGTAACTTGAAACTTCGTTAGAGAGAAGTTACAATCTCAGAAGTTAAACTTTGTGGCGGTTCGAGCACAAACCACGTTGCAGTCGGGGTTGTCGTTGAAAATTTTTAAAAGGGTTATAAAAAGGGTATTTAAGAAAAAAGGGTCATAAATAGGGTATGGGTATTTTAAAGTAAAATAGGGTCAAGTTTTTTGTGAACCGAAAAAAAAAATATTTATTTCAATTAAGAAAAAAAACCTGCTGAAGAAAATAATCTTTCTACAGGTCCTGATGAGTACAAACTTGTATTAAATACTATGAATACTCTTTTTATATTTGGATAGCTGTCAAGAGTGATAATGTCTTTGCTCTTGTCACTGAGGAAACTGACAAATTCCAACTCCAAATTTGATGTCGTAGATTCACCATCATCCCCATCTACGAAAACAACAAAATCATCGTCTTCTTTACTGGTGCTTGTACTTCTGATAATTCCAGGTGTCATTTTAAGTTTTTTGTAATTTTCATCCAGAGTATAAATTGCAAGATTTTGGATTCTTTGCCTTTCTTCTGTCGTGATGTTTTCTGGCAGCCAACGCATCCTATAACCAGGATGATAACAAGAAGACAAAATAGCTCTATTTCCGGTGATAGTTTAAAAAACTTATTGAATCTTTTTTCCAAACTCTCTTTTAGTAGTGATTTCGACTTGAATGTCTTAAATTGTTTCCATTCAACCGAGTTAATTTTGTTCTGATAGACTTTGAAGTCGGCATAAGTTTTCCGTAATAACAGTTGTTACCCTAAAGGTAATCGAAAGCAGTGGCAATAGGTTCCAAAACTACAATGAATTCCTCTAAATATTCCAGTTTTATAGCCGCGAAAGTGCTCTCCTTCCCTAACTTACCAAATAATTTATTTAATTTGGATTTACTTTTCATAAGTTGTGCTATAGAATCATACAGAGAAATACTGCCATTTTTTGTATGTATTTAAAATACAAAATACTTGTATTTAAAATACAAAAATACAAATACAAAATACGTATTTGTATTTTAAATACGTATTTCAAATACATGTATTTCAAATACTGCCCAGCCCTGATTGCAATCCATTGGCGGATATCTTTACTAGACGATACTAATGAAGTCAGAAGACTTAAGCGGATATCACATTCTTGATTTGCCTTTCCGGTTTACGGTAATTTAAACTTTGTCAAAATACTTTAAAATTCTAATACTCTTTAATATGTTAAATATTGAAAATAATTTTTATATATTTTTCTTTTAACTTAATACCAGTATATTAAACCTTATTGTTTCCATGTCGTTGTCCTCATGGGAGTACAATAACGAATGAAATGTTAAAATTTATCTAATTTGCTCTTATTATCTTATATAGGATAGATTGTAAATAAAGTTTGTTATGAAAAAAAAAGTTTTAAACTATGCTGCATATTTATTACCATCTCGCCCACTGTGCGTTATTGAACTTGCTGTTAAAGTTAAAGAAAAACATAACAAAATTGACTATAATAATTTACTAGATTTGCAGAGCCAACATTGTGTGTCTGTCTGTCCGTCTGTCTGTATGTTGCTTTCAATGACAGAAATGAACAAAATCAAAACAAAATGTTTAACCAAAAAAAAGAAAAAATGATTTTATTGTGATACGAGGAGTATGGATGGGGTGGGCATGGTTCACTGCCGACATTCACAAATATTTAAATTACTTGTGGCTGTTTTTTTGTTGTAATTTTGATTGTAACCACTCTCTATTACAAAATATTGCTGGAGGTCTACTATTTTCCAGACAACCAACAACAGCATAATCAGTTCATAATGCAAAAATATGTTGAGCGAGCAATTTTGTAGTACGCAGCATTAAAAAAGAAGGTTATAGAAACATGCTACACAGCTTTTCAAATGACAGTAATAATTGGGAGTATAACTAGCAGCGGATTAAGCTCGATAGCCTTGTTTTTGAAAGCATTGGCTCGGCTCGCTCGCCAGATTTCAAACACTAAACTTTTAGACAAAAAAGTTTTTTTCGGCAAAGTTTTCTCTCAAAAACTGCCTGGCTCACGGTCTGGAATTTAATGGATTTAAAAGCGTCAAGCTTAAATTATATAAACGCTGCTTTAATATATAAATAAAAAGGTGCTAAATCATTTCTTTCCATAATTAACTGCAAGTTACAGGATGTCACACATATTCGTTCTTTCGTACAACTTAAATGTTGTTGTACGAAAGAACGAATACTTGTGACATCGTAAGACTGGCAGTAAGTGTTTTATTATTTCAAGAGATTTTGGGGATCGATCATCCATGGAAAGATGCAAACAACTTTATTTAAAAAAAAACAATTATTTAGGGCCTTTCTATATTAAGGTATCGAAATACTTTGTTGCTTGGTTTGTTTGTAAAGAGCCTTTCACACTATCATACAAGTCTTAAGATTTTCATTGGATTTCGTGTGAAAGAAATCTAACGAGATTTGTTGCGACTGTCAAAAAATCTAACGTACCATTGCATTTTGTTTTCACACTATCAGATCCCAAGTAAAATGAAAAATATGAGTAGAAAATAAGCGGCGGCTGAGGAGTTTCATGTAGCCGGCGAACGTGCCGGCCTTTTAAAATGTATAGCCGTTAAAGTATATTTATACTGCACGTATATATCAATGTAAAACATTAAATAACAAAAAATTTCATTAATTTTGAGACATGTTGTGATACACATTCCAAATTCAGGGACGGCACGTTATCGGCGGCGAAAGAATCGACTGTTCAATTTGCTTTTATTAAAATTCAACCCTGATCAAATGAAAAATCTTATCGTTTAGAAAAATTTCTAAAAATGGCAAAGTCTTAAGGTTTCCCAAATTTATTATCGTATTATTTGTCATTTTAATTACATTTTGCTTTCACACTATCACACTTGCACGTATTATTACAGTTTTTGACAAGTCTTAATACAAAGTATTATAGTGTAAAAGGCCCTTAAGCCTATACTCCCTTCATACTTTCAGTTTTGATTTAGATTAAAATGTGTCTGTCGAACTGTGTAGCGGTAGGCACAGAAATTGCATGTGATTTAGAAGTGGTTTCTCAAGACAGAGAGAACTGGTGAAATTTACTGTTGCAACTTTGTTTTGTTTGTGGTGCTTCGAGCTAAATTGTGGCTACCGACCTTTATGAGAAGCCGGTAATTACAACCTCGTACCAGCAGTACGTTCCCGTAATTTAAAATCTGAAAACTGTGATTCGAGCCCAGATTTATTGAAGTGTGTTACGGCACAGGAGATAAATTGAATTCCGCTAGTGTCCAATAATATTCCGCAATCTTTGCTCTGCCTCCACCAAATATAGAACAGCTCGAATTTACGGCTCGCGAGAGAACTTGTATAATTTTCAGATTTGTGGCTTTTGACCTTTTCTTCTGAAAAACTAAACTCACGTTTTTGGGATAAAATATTAATTATAAATACAGTTGAACTTCCCTAAAATGAATCTGCATGGGACCAGAAAAGTGCAGGGAAGAATTCCTAACTGCTTACATGTATCTTTTTTCCCCTCCTCCAGCTTGAACTTTATTAATTAATAAAAAATTTTTCAAAAGAAATGCTACTTCGCTTATTAATTTTTGTTCATTTTGAACACGTATGAAAACTACTGTCTAAATTGTTAGTGATGGGACTTTGTTTCTTTTCGTTGTTATTTTTATTCATCTTTTGGGAATCCCCTATTTATATATTATGTACTTTATTTTCGTTACACAGTGTTGTTAGTATGCGTAAGGGAAAGTTTTCTGAAATAATTCATTACTCGTGTATGGAGACAAACGCCCAAGAAACTCAAATTTACATCTGAGAAATTGCTTCATTATAAAGCAAAATTCACTGCATAGAAATTCACTATAAGCAGATAAAAATACTCTAACATTGGAACGAGAAAACTGTGTGTTTTTGAAATGAATTCTTAGTAGGGAGAACCTCATTGTAGAGAAGTTCACTATAGAGAAGTTCGACTGTACTTTCGCATGAGATCTAAATATTATCCGCAAATAAAATGTTTATTCGACTTATATTTCTAGAAACAAATTTTAACTATTATTCATGCAATCACAATACAATATTTACAGACATTGTGATTTCAACTCTTAACAGCTAATTGAACTCTGTGATATGCCTAAATGCAACTTATAAACTATTATATACAAACCGGTAACATTAATTTCTTCATTATAATCATTTCTTTTTTCGCAAAATTTTTCTCTAAAACATTTCCAAATTTCCATCAACTCACATTCATTGTCTATTGAAACAGATAAGGAGAAATGGCTTGAAAAAACGTTTTTGAATGTAAAGAAATGTCACGGTTGCGAATACAAATGAACGAACGAACTGGAAGCTTAAAATGATTATAAAGTTTTCGAAAGAACACGACAAGATGCCTTAAGTGCTGCAATAAAGTTGTCGTTTTGTGACATAAAATTGTATTACATTTGTATTATATTTGTTGCATTGTTGTTTGTACTCGAAAGGTATGACAATAATGCAGTCAGGCTAATTAAAAAAATAGTAGTGCATATTTAGCGTTTTTCTGCACGGCTTAATGTAAATAAATTTGACTGCAAAAGTTAGCAAGAGCTCTATGAATAGCACACTTTAGAAGGGCAAATCAGTAATAAGTCTTTGTTGAAACTTATTGGCCCCTTCTGTGAGCTGAGGGCTTTCAAACTGACTGATTACCCAAAAACTATTTTTTAAATCCATTTTTTAAAGTTTAGTTCCAAAGTATGTTTAATCAAGTTGCTACAACAACAAAACCAACAGGCATTTTGTTTTTCGCTTTTTTTCCGAAATTGTTCCCGTTTTCTTTTACATATTTTTGTTTTTCACTTATTCAACATTTTCTCACAGCGCATGCAATTTTTTCAATCATAAACAAAATTTTACAGTTGAAAAGGAATCACCTGATGAAGTGAGTGTACCTCACAATTATTATATCTTGTTTAGTTAGATCATGATACAATAGACAAGCTAAAAGCGTTATTTAAAAAGATACTTTTATACTTTCTTACTATCAAACGAATTCCATAAAATAATATTTTTTATGTTTTTTTTTTCATATCGATTTTGACAGTCAGGAAATATAGCAAAAACGAGCAGCTGCTTTAACGGCTTTACCTTGTTTATTGTATCACGAGTTCGATTAAAATATATTAAGTATTAATTATTTTTTTACTAAAAATTGTTATAGAAATCACTTCCACGCTTAATTGTAAAAAATCCAAAATATGTAGTTCGATTTAAGTGAAATATGACTCGTTTTTTTAAACATAATTACATATTTATGTCACTAATGCCGTTTTTTTTCTAAAAAATGCAACATTTTTTACCCTTTTTATTTAGTTCCGAAATTAAATAGTTTTATTTAAGTGAATCGCAGTGTAGGTGTAAAAGGTACTGGGAACAGCTGCTTGATTAATATCTTTGTCGCTCAAGTTAAGTGCTCTAAAATAGAAAATATTGTAAGATTTTTAGTTCTCACCCAACCACCAACCGAACATTTCGCAAAAGAAAAAAAGAAGAATAAAGTTTTATTGAAAATCAAAATAAACCACGGTATTTTTCATTTATAATCTTGGTGAAGCCCCCTTTCCAACTTACACCCCAACAGTGTTTGTCTTGAAATTTTTTTTTAAATAATTGACGTTAAATTAATCGATTGTTACACGTCGGTTTTATCTCATTTACCATTTTCCTTTCTAATTTTTGCTTATACTTAAGAAGAAATTTTTTTATATTATTTTTTGCCACAAGTTTCATGATATCTCTGAAACTGCAAAACAGATTGGTTGGTTGGCACAGCTTAAATAAAATATTGTTGCCGATTTTCCTTTAGGACAAACTCTTCTATAGTTAAGGTAATATTTGTCGTACTCCTGCTCTTTTCTTTTACATACGATAATACATATCTCGGAAACTAACATGCGTTTGAAGAACCTGAAATTCGAATTCAGCACCCCATAAGAAATGACTTTCAGTTATTCCAGTCCAAAAACTTGTAAAATTGTGCTATTAGTCGTGTAACACACACCAGTTAACTTTATATCGAAAGCTGTGGATCATTTCGGAAAGCGTGGACTGGAATCTAACTCGGAATAGTTGTGGTATACTTCGGTATCGCATCTTCATATAAAATAAAAAATACTACAAAATAATTCTTAAAAAAACGTTATAGAACCGCCAAATATGCCAAATGTGTGCAAAATGTCTTAAGCATCGATTAAGTAGAAATAGTTGAAAAAGATGTAAATGCGTTTGGGCGTGGCGCTGCCCATTTTTGTAGTCATAATAATGTATTGTCCCGATAACTTAATGCAAAATTTCTTAAGAGTCAGTTAAGTAAAAAGTTTTGAAAAAGAATTTTTAATTACTTTGTATGGGCGTGACACTGCCCACTTTGTAACGGGACTAATCTGGAATAAACGAACAAAAATTTTCGAATTCGGTTTACAAATGGTGGAGATGGCGTGTTATTATGGAACGTAAATAAAAACATACAAACGAATTGGTACACTTCTCTTTTATTGAAGACGGTTAAAATAAAAAAATATTATAATTTTACATAAACAGAAAAAGCTCTTTTTGATTTTGACCATTTGACAACATTATTTATGTACAACATCGCTCGTTTTAAATACAGGTTCAATAAGCAGTTGTGTTTATCAATTTATAATAAAGTTGGTTACTTTTCGCTCTCTATTATTATTATTTTTTCTCAATAAATAAAAAAAAAACAAAAAAATATCATGAAACTAAATCTGGTTGGCTACCAGCCAGCCCCCAAACAAAACGGTCTGTTTCGTGGAACAAAAACACCAACAATTTCCGAAACTTCCTCATTGTAACAGAAGCTGTTTTTGAGTGTCAGCGACTGAAACCAGACAACAGCCACCAGCCACCAGCAACTGCCGCAACAGGTAATTTTTATAAATTAAATTTTCATTTTAGTTTTGCACAAATCATTTACTTCCGTTTGCCAATAAAACTTTAAAAAGAAATTAAAATCATAAATTAATAATAGAGAAGAAGTCCTCTTTTCTTAACTATAAAATGAAATTGAAATTAAACGTTTGTTCTAGTTTTCAAGCAAAATACAATTTGTAAAGGCCACGAAAAGGAAAAACTAGAAAAACAAAAAGAAAACCTACATCCGGTTATAATAAATAAATTTTGCAGCAAATAGCCAACAACATTTAATACTCGTATTTATTTTTGTACAAACTACTTTTTAACAGTCAAGTTTGCCATTAAAAGTCATAAAATATTTGGGCAACACAAAGAAAGAAAAATAAACCACAACAACAACAACAACAATATTATGGACGCAAAAATGTATGTTAGTTGTTGCCACTTCCACTTGCAGTTGTGCTGCTGCTGCAGCATTTTTATATAATTTTGTTATCATGCAACAGCAAATAGTAGTACTCTCATGTTAATTTGAATAATTTTGTTTTCTTTCACCTATTTTTTATTTTTTTTTATGAAAGCCATGTAAATACATAAATGGAGTCAATTACTCCACTTCATACGAGTATATTCCATCTCAACTAAACACAAATATTTTATTTCAATTTCAATTCCTGTGTATTTTTAGTTTAAAGGAAAAAATTTCAATCATACATTTTGTTGGCCTAATCATGACTATTTGCGTTGCTTGATCAAGAAAATTAGTTTCCATTAAGTTCAGGGGGTTAACAGCAAACAATTACCAAACAAATATTATGTTAATTAACCTTTTGACTTGTCATGCTCTCAACCTCTTGGTAATTAGAGAAAATATAATACAGGAGTTTTTCTATTTAAACAAACCGGCAAATTATTGTTGGTCAATAAGTCTTGGGGAAAAAAGCGTATAAGGAGTATTTGTAATTCAAAAGAAATTAGCTTTTTGAAAAATGTGAAATCGAAGAAGACAACTGCAAATTTTTTTAAGAAAATTTTTTTCACCGGTTTGTTTCTTACAATCGATTACTTGAGACCGGCGTATTTAATCGGTTAACCGATTAACTACTACTCGACTGTTCAATTAATTTAAAATTTGCTATTTTCTATTAGCGATAAAGTCGTTTAATTTGAGTCGGTTAAAACAAATAGCACTTTGAAAAGAACAGACTTGAGAAATTATTTATAGTAAAAGTTTAAATCGATGAACACAGCATTGATCGAAAATAGAAAATTTTCGTTTGACGATGATACAATTCGATGACACAGCAAGTCGAAGACAGCGTGACCGTCTGTGCCAGTAAAGTATGAATTTGCTACTTTTCTGACCCTCTTGCCACTTTTTTGGTGCCACTCTTTTAAAATGTGCTAAATCTGCTACTTTTTGTTACACATTTCCCCTTTTTGTCCCTTTTTAGAAATACAGTGCAAGCTCGATTTTCGCGACTAATTAAAAACCAGGCCTATTGCGGAAACAGAATTTTCGCGATAACAGAACATAAAATTTTATAGAAAAACTTTATGCAATTTTAAAAATTAGAATTATTATTATTGATATATTTACATTTGAAAAATTAAAAAAAAATTGGTGATTTTGAGTTGCTTTTTTGAAATAACAGCTGAATCACGTAGTTCATATATTGCTGTTATTGGCTCATCATTTTCCCAAGCCCATTTTATGCATGTGTTTATCGATCTTAGAGAATCGTCCTCTCTAATTTTATTTAATTGGACTGGCTTTTTATCGTAAAATCGCTGCTGATATTGGAACATTTTTTCCCTTTGTTTTACAAACCACTTATAAAGCATTTTTTCCCATTCTTGTGTTCTCAGCTTTCTTTAAGGTGCAACGTTCGCCAGGGCCACTTTCTGTTGTACGTACAAACTTTTTTTAAATAAATTGTCTTGCTTTATAATGCGGTAAACCGAAGACTTATTAAACTTGTGATTCACGCAAATTGAATTTATAGAATCTTCACTTCAAAAGATTTTTTAAATCTCTAGTTTTGGCTTTAATATATCTGGAACTTTTTCCATATTAACAGATGTATTTGCACAACAAATGATACGAATAAACTGACAAAATTGAAGATCAAAATCATCCAAAAAGGTTAATATACCACATGACGGTATTTACCACCTTTTTTGGTTATAGACATTGTAATCAATTTAAAAAAAAAACAGATAAAAGTCGCGAAAATAGAAACCGTTTTTCTTAAACTGTCGCGATTATTAGAAACTGCAACTATAAAAATTAAGGCCTCGCGATAATCTGGCCGTCGCGATAATGGGTGGTCGCGAATACCGAGCTTGCACTGTACTATCATTTGTATTAATTTTTGTCTCAACAATCTGCTTGTGTAAGTATTCTTTCTATGACAGTTTATTTTATTTATTTCACCCTTTACGAAAGCTCTAACAGTCAAACCTAAATCAACGCGTCAAGCGTTTTCTATCTGTCAACAATTCTCATGCTCATACAAAATGTATGAAGCAAAATATATGCTGAAAAACTCTCGGAACATTCTATAATTGAAATTATAAACAACTTATTTAATTAATTTTTTTACTTTTAACTCAACTAATGCGTTACGTTATATGTGAACAACCCCTGAGAAGGAAACATTTGCAATTCTAAGATGTGTTACATGCACCAATAATTTAATCTGAGTGTATTATAAATTAGTTTCATGCCATTAGTGACTTTTTTCCGAATTGTAAAACTTATTTATCATTCTTTTATTGCCTGCCTCATTTCCCACATTTTGTTTTAACGCTTGAAAATATTAAATAAATTTTTGTAATGTTTCTATTTGAGAGTTGGCGACAACTATGAAATTATTAATTTTCCTAACTAGTATTTGAATAAACTACCAAATGGAAAAGAAAGGAAGTAAAAACGCGATCCCAACAATAAATCGTAAATGTTTCACTAATTGGCGTCGGCCACAACACAGAAAATCAATTTCATTTCCGGTGATACAGTTTAATTTTAGCTGTTGGAGTATTTCATATGCAGCCTTACAAAATAAAAATGTAGGTTTCGCTTTCAATATTTCCATACACGTCAAGCAATGGATGGTTTCCATAGTGGGTCAGGATATTATTACGATTCAGAGATTTGCTAAACGTTGCGATTAATTTTATTTATTAATTTTATTTATTTATTTTTTTTTAACTTTTCACTGCGAGGAAAAACCAAAGCCGTCACATTCACTTTAATTATGTTTATTATTGGCACTCACTTGTTTCCCCATTATGGCCACCATCATCACGTTTATGTAATTTGAAAAAAAAATAAATAAACATAAACAAAAATAAACATAAACAAAAATAAAAGAAATAAAAGAAATAATGTAACAGCATGTAATTCCTTTTGGCCATATTGACCGGTCGGGTGACATATTTTCCAGTTGTTAATAAATCCTGAATGAACACAACACAACACACACAGACATGTTTTGTATTTCTTATTTCATCGTCATGTGTTTTTCACAGTCAATTTTGTCAATATTAAGTTAAATTAAAATGCTTATTGACGGTCATAAACTTTTATTGATTTCAAATGTATTTCACGTTCCTACTGGGATTTGCAACTTAATGATGACAATAAATGTTTTGAACATTTTACGGTCTGGATGTAGATTATTAGACTCCTAAGAAAGTGATTCCCATTGTTTTTCTTTAATGATTAGAAAGAAAGAAAAAACAAATTTATTAATAGCGAAATAAGTTACAGACGGTGATGATGTCATGTTGTTGTACATAATGTTTTGTAATTGCACCGGAAGTTGAAAATAAAAATAACCTGCTTTTTGAAATTGGCATTTAAAATTTCGCAGATACGAGAGGAGGAAGTCAGTGAGTCTTTGCAGAAGACACGTTTTCTAGGTTAATTTTCTAAGTTTAGCATCTGGGCACGATAAACTTCAACCAAGTAATTGTAAAACTTTTTTTAAGTCCTTAAGATGAACTTCTGTTGCAGATATGGTCACACTCCCTTCAACTAGATTCCTTCTCCGGCGAAGTATTTCCTGAAATTTGTTGACATAAATAGTAGCTGGAAGCCAAATCTAGAAAATTGTTAAATAATTTAGATATGAGGGGAACGCAATGAGTACAAAAACCCATAAAATTAAATTTCGTATATTGATTCTTTGTAAAGCTTAGTACTCTGTTCAAATTTGCGAAAAAAAAATGTTGAGCAACATTGATTATTTCGTTTGAAAATTTTGACAACTGATCAGTGGCGACAATACCACGATTTATAATAAATTTATCGGTTTTATTGCCTTGAAATGAGCAACATTGTTTTTCTGATAAAAACAAAAAAAAATGTGTTAATTAAAAAAAAATTAAAACAAATGGACAACAAAATAATTTTATGGGCTTGTACTGCAACGTATCAATTAATGCAAATCGCAGCTACTGCGGAGGAGCTCATTGAAGACACAAGTTCTGCAAAAATCACTCACCTTCATTTTATATTTTATTTACATTATTTTCCATTATTTAAATTATTTCTGGGCAGCAAACTTAAAATTAAAACCACAACGCCAAGAAATATCTGATCAGTTGTTGTTTGCAATTCCGCACAAAATAAGTTGAAAAATATGTCGCCAGAAACATTTTGTGGTTGAAAAAATAATGTTTTCAAAATATAAACAGAGTACAACTTTGGCCATATTATTTTGCAATTATTTCGCATGAAAATGATGAACAGAGTACCATGCTTAATTTATGAAAATGGCAAACAAAAGAAGAAAGAAAAAAATCCATAGATCAAACCAAATGGATATCAAGGCTTAATTTAACAGCAATTAGTGGAGGTAAATCAAAAGATTGATTATGAAGAGCAACCTAACTCCAGTTGCTTTTGTTGAAGAGGCCACTCAGGGGACAGAAATGCCCAGACCAGTCTCTGCTCTGCTAGAATCACTCGTCAGAACTTTATTGTTTTGAAATAAATTTTGATTTTGTTGTACAGTTCTATAAAAAAAGAAAGCAGACTCGGAATTTTCATAAAAATGATGTTCTCTTCGTCTTGAGCAAATTTACGCGGCTTAGAAATATACTTTTTTTCAAATTCTTTGTGATCTTCATATAATTTTGCAAAGCTTGATTGGGCTTAATCTCGTATTTAAGATCCACTCTTTTTTAATGAGATTTTTTTAACTTAACACTGTTTTTGTAATTTTTAAAACATGCACCCTTATTTCAGCTGTCAACATGAATACAAAACGATATTGTTTTGCCTTGTTTACTTCAAATTGTTACTCCAGTTGTCGTTATCGGATATTTTCGATTACTGTCAACATAGAATATGTATTCTACAAGAAAATTTGACGTCGATATTGTTTTGAAACGACTTTGAATTTGTCGTCGCTATTTTTCATGACGACTTCAATTTATTTGAAATATACCTAAATTGAAAAATGGAAAAAACTGAAAAACTTTAAAATAACAACTGCAATTTAGTTCGAAAATTTAGTGGAAGATTTGCAGAAGAATCGCTTTCTTGCAGTGGGATTTTGCAGAGGAACCCTTCCAAGTAAAAAAAGTAAGAGAACAATGGGAAGAAATCGCAAGAGTTTTAAATTCTCTTGGCTCGCCGATACGTTTAGGAGATGGATGACAAAAGGTCAGGAAATAATGAGCGAAAATAGTCGAACATAAAAATAAAATTTCTTAATAGGTTTGGCGAGAATTGAAGTTTGAAGTACTCTAAAGTAACTTTCAAACCTTAAAAAAAAACACAATACAATCATTAAAGCAATACACTAAAATTTGTGTTCACTTGCTGTCCGGTAGTTTAAATATGTCGAATTTCTGTATCAGAAGCTTTCGTTCTAATATGATATTTTGTTTTCTTGTATTTTCATCATCACTCGGGTCTGAATTAATATCACAAGTAAAAAACATTTCAACTTTTAATAAAATTTTTGTTAAAAATTAACTAAAAAAAACCACACAGCTGTTTCAAATATTTAGAGATGTGTGTTTGATATGTTGACATAAACGACAAATCGTCAACGTCGTCGTCATCCTGTTATAGAATGCAAAAATGTTATTGAATTGATGACGACGTTGAAACAAAATGATATTGACAATAAAATGACGGCGACGTTGACGACGACAATTGGAATAAGGGTGATTAGATATACACATCCATAAGTGCATGAGTGTAACAAGACCTAAAAGCGACACTTTTTTTATATATTTTTTCCTTTGCACTGGATTCGCTCATGCCTCCCAAGCGAATATAAAAAAGTGTCGCTTTTAGGTCTTGTTACACTGTTGCACACTTTTACAAAAATCAAAAGTTGTTTCTGTTCTGCCGTGTAATTTGAAATTAATTAATGTTAAATGTTCTCTTGTTCCTTTGGAATATTCTCTCAAGTCCAATTCTTTCTGACTAAAAATGTTACGAACTTTAGCCAAGAAAAAAATAATCACTTTGGATTAAGAACCACTAACAGCCAATTTAGTTCGAAAAAATAATCATATTAAATCAAAAAAGTCCATCTATTTTACATGTTTTTTTTTTCTTTTATTTTTATTTTAATTATGTTGTTGATTTCTTTTTTGCTTTTTTGTTTTATTTGTTTGTTTGTTTGTTTTTATCTTCAGATACACTTTATTGTTAAGAATAAATTGAATTTATTTTTATTATTATTATTTCTTTTTTCTTTACTTTCTTTTAATATGCATTTTGTTGTTGTTGTTTTGTTGTTTTGTTGTTGTATTAGGAAATATATGTATATAAATTGATTTACCTAAAAAACAATTTATAAATTTAATAATATTAATGATAATAAAATTTAATAATTATAAAAACTAATTCATCTAGTAAAAAAGAAAAATAAAAATTTTCTTATTTCTTTTTCTTTCTTCTTTCTATTTAATGCAAAGCATGGGTTTGTTGAAATGTCGGTGTTTGGGAGTGTCAATGTGTGTGAGTGATTCTGTAAATATGTGGTTGAGTGTGTGTGTGTGTGTGTAATATCTAATGTAGTGATAAGTTATTTGATTATTTCTTTTATTATGAGTTTTGAGTAGTTCTTTTTGCTCTTGTTTAAATTGGCAGACAGACAGACAGGCTGACAGACAGGCAGACAAACAAACACCGGTTATTAATTAGTACTTTATGATTTATTATTTTTATTTATTTATTTATTTCTTTTTTATTTTTACATGCTGCCTTCACCCTTAGTCCGGCATAACTTAGAAGAAATAACTATGAAACTTTGTTTTAAATTAAAATACTAAGAAATTATTTTATATTCATAATTAAAATGTCCTTTAAGGCATAATCTTTAGTAAATGTTATTGTTATGTGTGTGTGTGTGTTTGTGTTTCTATGAGATTGTATGAAGTGGTGTTGAGTGTAATTTGAAAATGAAAACTTGTTAATCAAATAAAAAGAAACGCAAACGATTGTTTTGTTTTCTTCTGCCGTGTAGCAAGTAAGCGATGAGATGAAGTACAAAAGCGCGAACAGCTAAAGAAAATCTGAATGGCCTTATTTTTATATGGGAAAACCGGTTTTAATGTACACATTAACTTTATTAATTAATCGTTTGTGAATAAGGCCATAAATATTTGAAACCTACTAGAGAAAAAAAAAGGTTTAATATAAAAGAGTACCTTTTAAAAAAATTACTTAAAAAAAAGTACCTATTAAAATTTTCTTTAAAAAAAAATATCCTTTAAAAAAGTAAAAAATTTAAGGACGAATTTGTTTGAAGTAGCTTATGAAAAAGGGACCTTTTTAAAAATGATCTTGCTTACAATTTATATTGTTAAAAACGTGCCATTTTTGGCAACGATTTTTAAAAAAAAATTTCTTAAAAAAGTTTCTTGCAAAAAAAAGTACTTTTTTTAAATAACATTCGTCATATAAAACATAAAACCATGTAGTTTACCGATTTAAAGAACCTAATGCTTGTCAGGCCTGTTCGTTATATCCAGTACTAAATTAAAAATTAGTAGTGTCACCTATTTTATTCATAACTATAAATATGTACATATACCGTGTTTTTATATTTTTAAATATATAGAACATAATTTAAAACAAATATGTATTTCTTTGAAAATATGTATGAGGAAAGGAAAAATTCATAAAAACAACGTAATACCAAAATAATGTATTCAAAAATTGGATAAACGCAGCCTGCATTTTAATGACATATTCTTGAAGATCTCTCAAAAATTAAAAATTAAGCTTTCTTTCTTTCACCATCTGTCCTCTCTCACTATCCCTTTCCCAAAGAAGGTAACACACCTAAGGGTTGGTAGGCATACTAATTGCCTGAGTGTTACTTCTCTTAATTTTGAAGATTTTTTTGTCAAAATAATATTTGAAGATTTGTTTCCCAAAAAGAAGATATTTTGAGATTCAATGCTTTGTGGTAAAATTAAAATTATAACAAATAGCAATTTTTATATTGTCACGCGCCTTGCTTAAATTTATAAAATGTATTTACCTGTCTGCTTAACGTTACCTCAATAAAAGAACAACGTATTGTAGAGAATTGTCATCTGATAATTTATAAGGTATACAACATAGCATTTTTTTATACAAAAAAGATACATATGTACCTAAAAAAGCAGTCTTGGTTTGGCGCTCATTGTTTTGTGAAAAGAGTTTTATTGGTAAAAGAGAAAAGCTTGTGATACAATAAATGAAATATTTTAAAAAAGCTGCTTACGGATCAATTTTTGATAAGAAAAAGTAACACTCTTGAATTAAGTGATTTATTGGCAACTGTGTTGCATTTTACATTTTGAGTTCGGCAAACAAATAACAAAACGATTTGACTTTAACGATGCAGCGTTAAAACAGCTTTCTTATCTTGACCCGGTAAAGATTTTTAAGAAAAAAGTTTCTTCCCTAGCAGGTCTAATAACGCTCTTTTCAAATTTAATTGATGACAGTGAGGTTCAAAATTTAGATGACAAATTTAGAGAGCTCCGCCACATAGAATTTATTAAATATTTTTCAAATTTAGAAAACGTTACCGTGGAAGACTTTTGGCACATAATATCAAAAACTACTGGAACAAATAGTGAGTTAGTGTTTCCAACGTTGTCGAAATTTGCATTAAATTTAATTGGTCTCTCTTGTTCATCTGCAAACATTGAACGGATATTTTCAAAAGTAAACTTAAATAAAACGAAATACAGAAACAGATTTGTTAGCTAACAAATGTTCGTGCTATAATTTAAAAATTGATACTAACACATTAAAAAATCTGAAACCCTCACAGTAGTATAATTAAAAATTTGTGAACCATTTTTAAATTTTTATGAAATTTTTACTACTTTTATAAAATCAGTCATGATATAATTTTTTACCTGTTGGTGGTTTAAAATCAGAAGCATATATATATATATATATGTATATATATGATCTCATAAATATACAATGTATAGACACATACATACATATATTACGAATTCTTTTATAAGTAACTTGAACTTTTGTTTTTATGTATATATTATAATTTTTATGTTGTTATGTCTCTATACATAGATACATATATGCATGGTATGTATAGTAAACTTTATTAGAATTAACAAACATGATAAAAATTAAAAAAAAAATTAAGATTTTTTTCTAACATGAAGACTTTTTTTTCGATGAATGAAGATTTTTCTCTGAAAGTTTCCGGCACCACTGGTTACTATCATTGTTTTGCTGAGCCCATTTAATTCAAATTTCGAAGTGCCTAATGACATCTTCCGTGTTTTATTTTGATCTCTAGAATTTCAGTTTCTCCCAGCTCTTCCACATTTTCATTTAGTTCATCGTTTTGTTTTACATTTGTTCGTTAAACCGACTACAACATAAAATTTTTTGTTCTTAATATAAAGGTCTTACCATGAATCAAGAAAACAAGATTGCGCATGTTGTGTTGTGACGTAGACATAGAATGTATGTTGTACACAAAAGCAAATTTTTGTATAGAAAGCAAGACGAAATTTAAAACATTGGTAGCCCGAGGAAGGTCTTCTTCAAATAGCTTCAAGCCCAAACTCAAAAGTCGTACTCGAATGCATCTCTTTTCTGTACATATAAATTTTTTTTTGCAATCGATGCACCCGTTTAGAAGTTATTTAATTATTTCCAATTTTTTGCCAAAATTCTCTTTCACTTTTTACAACAAACACTCATTTGTATTCTATGATGACGTAGTTGCGCAATAGAATTTTTGTTTGTACGGCTGAGTGCGCTATCTTGTTTTCTTGATTCAGGAGGTTCTTACTTAGTAGAAATAACAATCTAAGTGTTTGTTAAATGTGATGTTCACCAAATCGAATGTTCTTTGAATTGGAAAACTACTGTAACTACACTTTTTTTCGATTTTACAGGAGAGACAAGAAGCTTAATAAAATATTTAATTAAGCAGCATGAAAAAAAGTTTCCTCTAAACTTGCATAAACATAGCAGACTCCACCCACAGTTTGTAGGAACGTGCATATTCACATGCAACACACACAATATTCAGTAAAAAATCTATTTTGCAATTTCTGTTACTTACATGATTTTACGTTTCATATGACGATATAAGAGATACCATTTCCTAGAATGACGTTTTTTTTGCAAAATAGTACTTTTAAGTATAATTTTGAAGAACATCGTTTTCATAAAATATATCGACCTATTTCAAGCAGAAGAAGAATTTATCGTTCTCGAATGATTACGAAAAAATTATTGTATTTTATTTATTTAATTTGATTGTTTTTCGAACTAAATTGGTTGTTAATAGTGTTTTTACTGCCTGTTTTTATAAAATGCAAACAAAATTAATATTGAAAACAACAATAAAATACGAAAATTTTTTTTTGTTTTCAATATAAATTCTCACTCACCATTTTGTTTTCATTTTATAAAAACAGGCAGTTAATCCAAAGTGATTATTTCTGCTTTTTTTTTTTGTTAAAGTTCGTAACATTTTTGTAGAAAGAATTGCACGGCCTGAACAGAAACAACGTTGTTTTTCGGGAGCCGCTACACTCCCATCATCAGTGTTCGTTCATGTGTCATGTGTGTTTCCATGTTTTATTTTAGTTGCACTAAAATTTTTCGTTACATCAATTTCTGATATTTATTGAAAAATTTACGGATTTTCGACTGCTTTCAGGTTCGCTTATCGAAAAGTTTTTGGGGATGGCCTCAAGGATGAACCGATCCAATGTTTTTTTTTAACCCTTTTGACTGTCCCCATACAACAAATTTTTTTATATAGCGTACGTCCACAGTAATAATTTGGTAAAAATGGCGTGCATCACATGTGATACACGGAGCAATATTTAAACTATTTTTTATTCAAACGTTCTGTGCATCACATATGATTCATGTAATTTTTATTCGTTATTATTTATTTATTTTGCCTTATAGTGTTAGCAACACTCAAATAAATACGTGTGTCGAGTACAAATTTTTTGCAATTGTCGTGGGTTTGTTGTACAACATAGAAGCTTTTAGCTGTCAGTATCAATTTTTTATTAGTGAAGTATGGATCCATTATCATTTTACGTTCGGAAAACAAAAATTGGTAATTCAGATTTTGAATATAGAATTGGTATTAATGATGACAATTCAGATGAAGAGGACTTTTCTTCAGATAGTGATGACAACTACATTTGCGAAGATGTTAATGATTCATCCGATAGTGAATCTGATGATGAAAACAACTCGTTTGAGGAATTGCCGCAGATCGCCTCTACATCAAGATCGTCTGTTCAGCAAGAGTGGAGCAATGTCTCTGAAGAAGCAGAAAAGATTCCTTTTATTGGCAAACATGGTCTAAATAAGCGTATTGTAATTGCCAATCAACATATTTGAGCAATTTTTTGAGAGCGAAATTTTTGAACTGATGGTTTTGGAAACAAAAAAATATGCGTAAAAGTTCATAGAATCCCATCAGGTTCGTCGTAATTCTGTGTATCACATATGATGCGTAAGCGTATCAATCATAACGTCTGTGCAACATATGTGATGCATTGAACAATAGGGATTAATTTAGCAGTTCTACACTGTTTCGTTCTACTATAAATCACTTATCCAATTGAATCGATTTTAACCACAAAAATTATGCGTATGTAAATCAAAGAAACGCATCAGCTTAAACTTTTGTACGCTCTTCATTGCTGCACTGAAAAAAACCATGCATCGGATAAACGAAACCTAAAGTATATTGTACGAAATATTTCTTAATTTCGCATCACGAAATTCTTTTGTAAAATATACAAAATTCTAGCAGAAATTCTATTAAAAATATTAAAAATTGTCCCAGTTGGTGTACTTTGGATCTATCCACGTAGATCTTGCCGTCTGGTATTTCCAAGCCATAAACATTTCTTTTAAAAACACTTGATAAATATGTCGAAAGTTAAAAAAAATTATTTTTTATTTAAAATCTTTGTTTTATTATTTAACGCTGCCTTTACAGATGAAAGTACTTTCTTGAAATTGTTGTATATGTACATATTATAAATCCTCATAATAAAAAAATTAACTTCAAGTAGAGTTGGTTCCAACTCGTTCAATCACTTGTTTTAGCCAAAAGCCTTTGATTAAACCCATTTAAATTATATGGGTTCGATTAAAAGTTTTGGCTAAAACGAGCGATTGAACGAATTGAAACAAACTCTACTTGAAATTAATTTTTTTATTGTGAGGACATGGCATTCAAAAACACTATTTCAGATAATTTTTAATGCAATGAATTTTAAACATTAATACCGGCAGCAACATCCTGTTCATCAACCAATTTGTGGTTTATGATCAGGACAAGTTTAAACTGAGACGAAAATTCTTTGAAAATTTATGCAAAATGGCATAAATTGATTTAAAAATTGCACAAATATTTTAATACAATTTTATTTCATGAAGTTCTGATTGCGCGTTACAATCGTGTACTTTGATTAAATTTTCAAAGAGAAAAAATCTTCATTTGTTGTATATTTCAATTGAAAAACTTTTATTAAATCTATGAACAACATTTTTTTTAATTCATGAACTTTTGCTACGGTAATAAAGCATTTATGTAAAATTTTTCTATTAAGCAAAAAACTGCAAAACAAGAATGAATACACAAGAATTTGCACTATTCAGTTTTAATTCGAATTAAAACAGTATTCGAGCAGGGAGGTTTTTGCAATTGTCTTGCTCGTATAATCATCACGAACATATTTATTTTTATCTTTTTTTTTCATAAATTGCATTCAGTGATATTTTTCATTACAAGAAGAAAAGAAAACCGAAACAATAAAGCTCTGAATTCCAGCTTTAATTTAAGGTGCAAAATAAATTCATATTTGCTTTACGCTGCAGTCAAACCATCAAATTATTTATCAATTCTCATTCAATATTTTCACACATACTGCTTGTACAATTCACAAAAATTGAAAGCTGTCACGGAGGCTGTACGCAAATTTAAAGTAAATTTTTTAGCAAAATGCCATCAATTTTAATTTGAAATACTCCTTGGAATGAAAATTTGTAAGCAAATTCTCGTCAAATTTTAAAAGTGTGAGTGTATTGGTAAAAAAAGTTAGAGAAAATTTAAAATTTGAAAGAAAATTTGATCGTGTGACTACCAAGTTATTAACAAAGAAATTTGAAGTGTTGAAAGGATCAACTGGAAGTTGGTTTAATGTACAATCGTGCTGACTTTCAAATTTGCATGTCATAAACGTTTTCGCATATTATTTTACTTAACATTAAGCTGTGCTAAGTTTTTTTTCAAAAGTGGACTTATATACCACTCTCAATGCTATCAACTCATTTGTTAACGCAACTGTTATTTGCTATGGGTATGTTTATGTAAATGTTTGTATTATATTTATTTATAAACTTTTCTTTTTGTTTAAGTGTTAGTAAATATTTAATAAAGCTTAAATAAACAATTAAAATAATAATATTTAAAATAAAGAAAAAAATAAACTAACGAAAGAAATGATACAAATAAATTAAAAAGTATGCATTATGTACATATTTATGTACATATGTAATTTTGGTAATCGTATCAAGAGATTAATTTTATAATTATTTATGTACTCGTACTCGTAATATTCAATAAATTAGCAATATTGATTTTTTCTTTTAATTCCTTAAATCGGAAACAGGAAACTAAAGCATATTGAAACAGTTGCAAAAACAAGTTTGTACACTTAAAGAAATCTCTGACGAAAAGTAATTGATTAGATTTGTTTTTATTTCTTGCATTTTTGTTGTTGTTGTAGTTGTAGTCATTTTATTATTGATGAAATTTTTAGGTTTTTGTTATATTTATTTGTGGGGCATAATTGAGCAGGAATTTAAATGTTCGTGTGTTGGTTTTATCATTCATTTGCTGTTTATGTGTGTGAATGTGTGCTTTTTGCAGAGTTGTTGTTTTTTTTATTGAAAGGAGAGAACTGCCTGCAGGAGAGTGCCTGTCGGTGTGTGTGTGTTTGAATGAGTGTGTATGGATGTTTGTTTGTAGGAATTAATGAAAAGTTTGTTTGCTTTTTATTTTTCTCTAGTTTAATTGAGTTCGATTATATGTGTATTTTTGTTGTTGTTTATTGCTTGGAATAATGTGTTGCATGATACAGTGATGGTGAAAACATATGCAACTGAATGTCCTCTTTTTATTTAATTCAGGGGGCAAATTACGGCATTCGATATCGAACACAATCCCATACGAAATTTTTTCAATTTGTATGGAAATTTCGTTCGATAACGAATGTCGTAATTTACCCCCAGTTGTTTTTTTCAATCTTGTTTTAATAAAAAAAAAATAATAATTATATATAAAAGTTTTAGTAAAAGTTTAATCAAGTTGAAGTTTATGACTTTTTTTTTCAAAAAACTCAGTAAATAATCGTCCTTTTTGCATCCATAATTTTTGCGGTAAAAAATAAAAGTTAAAATTTCACCATTATTTTTTCGCTCAAAAATAGATGTCAAAATTTGGATTTTATTTTTAAGGACAAAAATAACAGTTAACATTTTTTTTGATCGAGTAAAAATGGGGCCACACAACAGATTTCTTCAACAAAATAATATTTGTTAAATATTTCAAGAGATTTAAGAAACAAAACTTTTTGAAATAATAATTTTCAATATTTTATTTTTTTCGCCTCAGTCAAATATTTTTGACAATGTACTCTGATTTTACACAAACAAAATGTTTGTGGTTTTTGTAGTGTTGTAGTTGTTGTAATATTAAGTCCACTTGTTATGAATTCGCCTTGGTTGAAATCGACTATATGAAGTGAAAATATGACTTTTATAAAAAATACACAAAAAAACATAAAAAAAAATTATTGAAATGAAATCGCAAGTACTAATTTATATTAATAATAGGCAACAAGTTTTTTAAGGTCCCTTTAACGGTCGTAATATTGAACCGATTTTGGAAAAATTTATATGTTTTTAAACGTGTTTTTACATAGATGTACAAATTCTTAATTTTATTTAAATCGGATAAATATATATGGATTTATAAACGTTTAAAGTTGCCACTAACACATGCACACTTATTACAAACTTGCATGTATCGGCTTCAACTTGAAAAATAAACAAAGTGTGCTTTTGCATTAGAAACAAGACGCAGTTTGAGGTGTTTATTTAGAATGTTTTTTGTTTTTCTATTTTATCGTATGTATTTATCGCACCCTGTGCTCCAGTGGGAGTTAAAGGAATAAATATATATATATTTATGTCAATTTTTGATATTAATTTCTAGAATGCGGTCGATTAAGTCGACCCCTGGATACTTTAGTAATAATTAATTAAAAAATGGTAAAATTCATATGATTAAAAATAAAAAATCAAATGAAGTGTGCTGTCAATTGCATAGATGTTTTGCCCACCACTGTATATGCATGTACGGTTTGTTAATGTTTACTGGTTTTATTTGAAGTTTTTCATTTGTTGTAAGAAAATGTAAAATATTGTATTTGTTTTAATGTTTTTTATGTCGGCATTTTTTGTTTCTGGTTGCGGTTTTTATTTTTTTTTATTTTTGTTTAAATATTATTGAAAAATTTTTTGGGGTTTTTGTTTTATTTGAATCCTGAATAAAATTCAGCGTGCAATTGTTTATTATTTTTATACCTCCAACTCCTACTTCCTACTTCTTACTACCTTTATATATTTTTTCTTGTTAAATTCTTTCCTCTTTACTTAATGTAACATAATATTCCTTTTTAATAAATCGTTTTTTTAAGTTTTTTTTGTTTTTTTTTGTTGTTTATTTTTGTTGTTGGTTTCTGTTTTTTGTTGTTGTATGTATAATAATAATAATAATTGTAGTATAATTATAATATAATAATAATAATGCTAATTAAAAAAGTATTAACCATTTTTCTCAATATTAATTTTTACTAAAAACTTAAAAATAGATTTTTAACAATAATATATATATTTATATATATATTTATTTATATATATATTTATTTATATATATATTTATAATTATTTTCTTAATATTCCTTAATAATTTTAATCATTTCTTGTCGTATCTTTTCACATTTTCTTTTGTTACATTATTTTCTTTTTTCACATGTTTTATTTTATTTTATTTATTGATTGATAATCATCTAATCAGCCTTCTTACGGTTGTGGAATTTTCGTCTACGACCTCGACAGCGTGCACTATATGAAAGAATGATGTTGTGTGGTTCTGTAATCTAGGACAACTTGTCGAAGTCGAAAAGGGAAATTCGACAACCGTAATAAGGCCAATAATAATAAGTTTGTGTACATAACTAAGTGTGTATTAATTCGGGTAAATGTTCATATGGGAGTATAATATGCTTAGTGTATACAGGGAAAAAGAATAATTTCCTTAAAATCTTTCTAACTTCCGTGCAACTTCTTAAGTTTTTTTCACTTTTGAAAAGTTGAAAAACAAATTACAAACATTTTCAAAAATTACCTTTTAAAAATACCTGATACAAAAGTATCTCCTGGTAAAAGTACTTAAAGAAAATTTATTTTTTATATCGATATAAATATTCGTTCATAATTGCCAATTCTAAAAAGACATATTTTTAAATGAACTTTCGAAAGCTAACTTAATTGAGCAACTGCCAATGACTGTCTACTTAATTAAGTTCCGATTCATACACATCAATTTTAGCTGATCAGGTTTTGTTCAATTTTCTTTTAAAGTTGCCTTAATGTTCACACACAGAAATATCGTCGGTCACAGGTTGACAACTCTTAACAAGTTTTTTTTGTACTTTTCAGGGGACAAAACAAACGTTATTACTCCGTTATTAGACCTTGTTGGAAGTAAATAAAAAGAAACCAAAATTAGTAGGAGAAGTAGGGAAGAAATTTTTTTAAAAATATAAATGAAACGTATTAACATGCAGAAGGACAAACAAAGTCTTTTGGCATCAAAAACCCGATTAAATTTTTTTGCGAGTTCAGAGTTATCAACCTGTGACCGACGACATGTTTCAATTAAATATCAACTTGCGTCAAATTCGTATAATATTACGGATGACCAACGAAAAGCAAAAAGAGTAAAGATTCTCTCTATTCTCTTTTCCTCTCTCTCTCACTCCTAAAAACTTGAGATTTGACGACTCAAACCTGACGCGTGTAAACCGGGACCAATAACTTTTAGAAATGTGTTACTAATATGTCCTAAACGTTTGGCTGACAAACGTTTGTCGGGAGTCGAACCCGCAACTCCCAGAATAATAGTCCAGCATGCAACCAAAATGATCTGGAAGATTTTTAGAAAATTATCATAAACTAATGAATTCGTAAATGCAGTAAATTTGTGCAATCTGTCTGCAAACTATTGCAGCAATTAATAAAATGTTGGCATAGTTGCAGAAATGTGCAGCAGCACTTTCAATTGACTGCTTTCATTATTTACTTCTTTCCAAAAAAAAACCTCTAATAACTTCCATTGAAAACAACACATTTTACAATCAAACACTAGATAAACGGTTCAATCCCCGACGCTGCAAATCGAGTTCTTTTTAATTGTGTGTGTGAGTTTTTAGCTTCTCATAAAATAGTTGTGCAATAGACTACTGAGTACAACGCTGGACATCAAACGCAACAATTTGTCCAAAAGCATTCGTTCGATACTTTATAAGAATAAAAACAATTTAGTTTAATAAAAAAAACAAGTATAGGTTCACACTATGAAAGTTTTCTTTTATAAAGTCTTAGTTTGTTTGCGGGTTCTTTGAAATTCTCTTGTGTTTTGCAATTCGTAATTGTCAACCTGATTTTGGTTGTAGCTTTATTTAGATTTTTAATTACTAAATTGTTTTTTTTATGAAGAAACCAATTATTAAGAAACATGTAACAATTTTTAGTCAAATTTTGAAGGAAAACGGAACATATTGCTTAATAAATTATTTCGTCGTCGTAAACAAATAATTTAAGTTAATAAAATAAACTGCTATTCTGTTATCCATTATTCCATATTACTTTCTTAATTAAAATCATTTGAATTTATAAAAAATTTCTTAAATTAAAAAATAAATCGGTAGATTCAGATTTGAACTTGAGAGAAACAATTCCTTTCAACTTAAACCTCAAAAAGTTCAATTAATTACGTACAAATATTAACACGGCTGTTCCACAGTCAAATCATGGCAGAATAATACAGGTAGTGTCGAAGCTACAATAACTCTGCTTTTATGTTCGAATCTGTCAAAAAGCACAAAAGAAAAATGGCAGAATATTGTATATTCAAATGTGTGTTTGGTTGCATTTTCTGTTCTATAAAGAATTTTGTTTCTTTTCCTATTTGCATTTGAAACAAATGTTAAAGTGTTTTTTTAGTACATAATCAAATTTTTACATCTGCGAACCTGCGAACCAAAAAAAAACTCCGTTGACGCTTCGCTACTACCTGTTTTTAATTTAGCAGGGAGAAACACAGAGAGACGAATATTTTCTTATTCTGTCTTTCTCGCAGCTGAATTAAACTTTGCAAAGTAAACTTTGACCGTGGAATAGCCGTCTAACTGTTAATAATGAATATAAATTAACGAACTTAAGCCCAATTGAAAAATCTTGGATTTTAAGCTAAACTCAATGGGTAATTTAATTGTTATCGAGCTAAACTACTTACAATAGTGTCTGACTATTCTAAGAACGGCTCTGCCTTTTAAATATAGTTGGTCTCTTTAACCATGTTTTAACTTTTCGTGTAATTTTAAACCATATTCGCAGCTGCCATTAATTCTGCACTTAGACGTTTGGAGGAACTTGCATGTAATTTCTGTGTACGTATTATTTATTTTTTATCATATGAACATTAAGAATATAATTCTTTTATAGTTCAGTAACATTTCCAAAAAAAAATCATTAACGGAAATTTCGCAAAAAAACATCCGACTGTCTTGCAAAGTCACCGTCTTGTAAAATTCCTTGAAAGTTGGCTGCAAGTGTCGAAAGTGTAAGTGTGTTAGCAAAAACGTTTGAGTGCATTAAGTTTTTCGAACTTGCACCTACCTGCACATAAAAACGCTAAATAATTGGCTTTTTTCACTGCCCTAAATCTTTCATCAATTTGCAAAGATGTTAACATCTTCCCATAAGAATTCTACATCTTTGTACATCTACAGAAGATGATCTATTTTTTCTCATTTTGTTCCAGCTTAAATTTTTCATTACTTTAAGTGTCACCACTAAAAAGATGCCAAAAAAATCTATTTTCTTTGTACCATCACTATCAAACTGACATTGAAGAAAATAAACAATCTTATGTCTACCAAAAATTCTTCTTCTTCATCTTCATCTTATTCCAGAATGTGACTTCAATATTTCAATGTACTGGTTTAAAATTTGGGTTTGTTCTTGCAAAGCAACAACTACTCCAATGATTAATGCTTTTTATAAATGCATTTTTTAATATTTTTAATTTTTAACAAAAATTATGCGCCTTTTTCTTTAATTTTTTTTTTGACAGCTAAATAAATGAGAGATGAAAGAAGAAAGATGTTGCTAATGTAAATTCATGTTTCACGTTTTCAACATCTTCCATGAGTTTCACAAAGATGTTCAGTGTAAAAAGCCTATAAATGTTGATTTGAGTTGAGTCTTTTTTAATTTTGCTCGAACTTTTGATCTCATTTCAAATTCCATGCGTGTTTCGGAACAACCATAACGTTTTTACTCACACTGCAGTCAAATTGTTTCTCCTGTGCTCATTACTTTCTTTCTTCCTATCTTGCTTTTTTACTTTTTAATTACTTTTATTCACACATACTTATGTACATTCACATATTACCAATCGATAATAAAATTTCTTTATTTTTACCATTCCATTCCATTCATTCAATTAATTAATTAATTGTGATTAATAATTATTAAACGATAACATTAATAATAATGCATTTTCTTTCCATTTTTTTTCTTTGTGTTTTTCTTTACATATACATTGTAAATGTAAATATATGTATTGTATATATATATAATATTAATTTAAATATATATATATAATTTTTTTATTAATAAATTTGATTTAAACTAATCTTGTTTTTTTTTTGTTGTTGCATTAAGGCCAAAAATGTAATAAAAAAAATTATATAAAAAAACAAAAATAAACTTAAAAAAAAGGTTTCCTTTTTTATAAAAAAATTTCTTCTTTTTTCTCTCTTTAAATCTAAATTTTAAATTGTTTAATTTTTTTGTGTTTTTGTTTTTTTTTTTTGTTTTGTCTCCCTTTCACAATTTTACTTAAATTTGTAAATAAATGTATGTTTGTATGTGTAGTTTATGTTATATATGTCTGTATGTATGGATGTATGTGTGTGTGTGGGCATTTTATAATTCTTAATGGGTGTGTGAGGGGAAAAATATCTTATTTCCATTTAACTTCGTATGCGTATGCAAATGGTTGTAATAATGTATGCGGTTAATATTGCGGAGCGTATCCTTTTCGCGTAATACAGTCTCAGTTGTGGCCACACTTTTATTTATCTGATTGATCAGGATTTAGTAAATTTCTGAAATTTCAATCGTGTTTAGAAACTTAACAGAATGATAAAACCAAGTCCACATGTTTTGAATTCAAGATGATGGGATTTTCCTTGAAAACTTTGAGGATGTGTAAGAATTTATGAAAACTTCTATTTAATCTGATGAGTGGAGATTTGTACAAAGAAAGTTATAACAGGGATAAAAAGACCTGGAATGGGGTAGCAACTCTAAGAGATATTAAAAAAAGGCGTCCTTTAAATGTCGAGAAAATCAAGTTGTTTTCTTGCTTTTGGCACTTTTATGTCGCCCAGATTTTGGGAAAATATTTTGCTCACAAAATGTGTGCAGAATTTATTTACAAAAAAAATTATCCAAAAACTCACAATTATGCAGAAATATGGACCTTTTCGGGTGCAGTGTATAAATCTGGTATTTAATGTTTTAAAAAAAATAAATGCCAAATGAATATTTTAGTTTATTAAAAAAAATAATTTTTCTTTTACCCTGCAGCGACACGCTCAAGTTTTTCTCTCAAATTTCTCTCACGTACTGCTTATCAAAATTCATTTAAATTGTTAGCTGTGACGTAGGCTGCACTCAATCTTAAAGCAATTTAATTTTTCTAGATGTCATCGTCAAGAAAACAGTTTCAAATTGTTGTTCTATACATCACACAACATGATTACACTCATTAATTATATTCACAAACATATTTGATTATTTGATTTTAATTAGTAGTTTAGAATTATTTGTAAAAAAAAACAAACCACAAAATGTTTTCTTGACAGTAAATTGAAACACCCAATGGAAAGAGAATTTCAAAAGCAAGTTCATATCAAGTTTTAAAAATATGAATGTATTAGTAAAAAAGTGTGAGTAGATTAAAACTTGATCGTGGAACCCCTAAGTTATATATAAAAAGCTTTTATAAGTTTTATTTCTCGAATCCTTTGTGTAAACCAATTTAAAAAAACAAAACTGGTAAGAAAGAGGTGGCGTTACTCGAATCTTAAAAACATGCAATTAAATAAACATATGCTGAATTCACAACCTCTTGTTGAAGTTGTAAGTTGTACAAATTCTGTTGCTAATTTCTACATAAACATTTGCCTAGAAACATGTTTATGTTGAAATTAACAACAACGTTTATGCAACATATAGTTGGCTTAATATAGAAAGGAAGTATCTTGATTTTTTTACTAAGCGCCGTTCTTCATCTTTTCTGACATTACAATTTCAAATAGACAAGAAAAGCTTGGAATCGCAATTTAAAACAAAAATCAAGATACGTCCTTTCTATATTAAGCCAACGATATACACAAACTTCTACGAAAGATTGTGAATTGCGCAATAGTTTTATTTTCAAATCGAATTACAGAATTAAACTCCTGAATAAATATGTTTTTGCCAAATTAGTCCTTATTATTATCCATTTTTAATTTCCTGCTTGAATGTTGGCCAGCATTTTGAATCCTTGTTGAAATTTTCTTAATTATTTTGATATATTAATATAATATATACACTTTAATCCCTTCAAATTGTGCCCCTATGCTCTCCAGAGGAGTAAAAGGATCATATATATGTTCCCTTTAAATTGCCTAGAAATATTAAATTTACATAATTTACAAAATTATGCGCCCCTTAAGGGTGATTCACCCATACATTTTTAAATCCGTACAATTTTTTTTATATATAGTTTGAAGAAGAGAGACGTCAAACTACATACGAAACCAAAATTTGTCTGTAGAAAAATTTTATGGGTGAATCCAGCTTTAGACGAGCAATATAATTGTGCAATAACAGGGCCAATGTGTATGTCGCACTGGAAGGTGGCTCAACATACTGGCCAAAATCAATACCGCTTTTGGTTTTTATTGCATAGCCCAGAAAAGCGTGACATATTGTGTTATGTTTTGGCAGTATTGTACAATATTATGTTTATTTTTTTTTATAGTGAGAATAGTTGCGGTATATTTTATTTGAAAGTATTTTGCTATTTATTCAATATTATTCAATAGTACAGCGACAGTAATGTGATTAACAAAAAAATATATTCAATAATATTGTATAATGTATGGAGCGCTTAATTGCTTAATCATTATTTTTAAAAATTCTGCACAGAAAAAATATTTCCACAAATATTTCAAAGAACAAATTTATTAGAAACTAAAATTGATTAGATTGTAATTAATTCCTGAATTGAAACAATTTCTCTTGTAATCAAAAGCAAAATTGTTTAACAACATTTACAGAATGATGCAGGAGTAATTGAACATTTTAATTTTAATTTATAATTAAATATGCACTTTCCATAATTAAAATCCAATTTTTCAGTTTAAAAAATTTCACTTTTCTGCTGATTTTGTGATGGACTAGCTGCTTGTTTTTAGAAAATGAAAACAAAATTGTGAGTTAGAATACTTTTAACGTACGTTGAATACTTTGAAAAATAATTTTGTTTTGCTTTGTTTTTATTAAACTTTTTGTTTTGTGTTGTGACAAAATTAAAATAAATAAAAATTAAAATTCAAAAAAGAAAAACAGAATATTCTGGAATTCCATTGAAAATGTGTTCTTTAATCAGATGAAGCTGATTTAATGTCCGTCAACAAAGTCCTCATTGTGTCAACCTCCTCCGCAGATACTTTATTGTCAGTTGAAAAAAGCAACGTATAACATACGACGAATTCTATGTGCGTCGGCCTTAAATATGCTTTCCGCAGTGTAATAGAACTAGTAAGTGGTGCCATCTACGAGTATTTAAAATTAAAAAATTTTAATTACTGAAATTACGTAAGAAATTTTTAAATTATTCTGATTTATTCGGCCTTTTTTTAAATTTCATTAATTAAATTCTTCAAGCTTTAGGTCAACAAACTAAATATAAATTATTTATTTTATTTAAAAGACGAGAAGATTTATAGGGATTTTGATATTTAAGATTTTTTATATTTTTATAGATCTATTTTATTATAATAATTAATAATATTTTATTGGGGTGATATTAAAATTTACAAAACTTTTAATTTTTATAATCATTATATTTTGGTTGTTGTGACCTAAAGCTTGAAGAAATTATTTAATGAAATTTAATAAAAAAAGTGGAATAAATCAGTATAATTTTTACACGTAAGAAATTTTGAAATTAAGGTCTTCTAACACAATTTCGAATGCATTTTACTAATGATTAAATTGCTTTTGTTTCATCATTCAAATAATTTATTTTTCGTTTAGAAATCCAGTCAACGATAACGTTCGACATCCTGGGACAGGATATAATTCTTTTCAAAGCCATTTTGTAGCAGTTAAAATTTAAAATTAAGTACAAAGCTCGGCAAAGAATTCATGGACATAAATTCTTTTTTAGTTATCATCCTTGTTTTTTTTTTTAAATTCAAATTGTGCCGTTCATTTTTAGTCTTAAAAATAAAGTTTTATTCAGTAACGCGGAATTAAAAAAGAAAAGTACTCGAAGATTTTTTGGTAATGAGAGGGACAAGAAGACGCATACAGCCAAGAGTTGCAGGGCTGCAATATTCCAAAAAAATAATATTCTTAAAGGGCACTATATATTTGTCAAATGCTTGTCATCATGCTTAACGTTAGGATATACATTTGCTTGAACACTTGTCAAGCATTCATTTTGCAATTGACTTTGAAGTGTCAACTATAAAAAGTACTAAATTTTATTTTTTGTTTTCCATCCGAAGCACTTTTTTTTTATCCAAAACACGTTTTCTTTCATCCGACATTTTTAGCGCCTGTTTTGTTTGAAATTTCTTTTAAAGTGTGTACGTGCATGAAGAGTAAAACCTAATACATTCATCAAAGCCACTCGTCAAGCATGCCAAAAATTTAAATTTTTTGATTTTCCATCAATCATCGTCGGTGTCACCCATACAACAAATTTTCACTAATACCACCATAATGATTGATGTGTGATTTTGACCCTTAAAATTCTATGGCAAGCTATTAAAAGACTGCAGCGCTCAAAAAGCAACTTGAACGTCAGAAATAAGTGAAAACTTCAAATGTCTGCAAAAGTACGAAATTGATACTTAATACATTTTTACATTTAAGCTTTGGTTTTATTTCTGCAACAGTTTTTGCAAACGTTTTCGTTTTGTAACTGTCAAATAAACTTCGTGCCTAAAAGCTTTTATTTGTTTTTTTTTTTATATGAAGTTTGACAGTTAGAACATGCAAAATAAATGATCAGCTGTTTTATGTCTGTCTATCTGTATGTCCATCTTGGCATTTGGCCAGCGAAGAATTTATATGCAAAACAACAAAAAACAATTTCAAAATGTTTCTTTTGTTGCTCCTCATGAGCATCACTTTCAAGGCGTGTTTTAGACAATTTAATTAGGCCCCCAAAAAATTCATTGATTTGACAAAAAATATAATAATATTTTATTTGATTTGATTAAGAAATTAAGTGAATTTCTATATTCGAGTTTAATGAAAAAGAAATAATTATGTAATTCGTTTGAACCAAGAAAAACATTTTGTTTGAAAGGAAAAAGTGCTTAAAGTTTCATTTAAAGAGTTTGAGTTTTGATTTCTTATGAGTTCTTTGGAAAATGCTGGTAAATGATGAAAGAATTAATTTAATGATTTTATTATTGAGTTTCTGGCTGAATGTGTGGTTGTGTGTGTGTGTGAATGTGTGGTTTAACGTATTTTATTATTTAATATTTTTTGTTTGTTTTTGTTGTATATAATTATAAGTCTTAATCACTCTGAAGGATAAATAGTGAGTGAAATTCATTTGATAAAAGTTTTTTTCGCAGTATTTTTTTCTTTTTTTGTTTTTGTTTGTTTGTATCTTTAAACTAAATTATAAAAAAGAATATATGAAACGCTACCCGAACCGATGACTTGTCCTCATCCATTTACCATTAAATGTTGCGGCTATTTTATTAATGAGCTCTAGAGTTAAAGGTTGATTAAATGACATTGCTGCTGCTGCGCTGCTGCTGTTGTTGTTCTTAAATTACCAAAAAGAGAAGCATAAAAAAATTATATCCTTAGATTTGATCTGAAGGAGTTCTATTTCTTTCTACTTTATTCAATCTACGATGTTAGGGATGCATTAATGTGGTTGCTTGTTGAAATTGTGGCTGCTGTTGATGTTGTATGGTGTTCAGTTGATGACGTCTGAGGGATTTCTACTAAAACTGTATTATTAGATGATGTTGTTATTATTGTTGTAGCGGCTGCTGCTGCTACTGCTGATGGTGATGAAGCGGTTGGTGTTGCAGTCTCGATTGCTAAATCGGTTGTTGTGGTGGTATCATCATACACCGTTTGCTGTTATGTGAGATCCTGGGGTGAGTCTATGGAAAATAGTTCCTTGTACAGGGCAGGGAATACCACATTTGGATGTTGTTGTTTAAATTTACTCAACGACTCCATGTGTATTATGGAGATGTCACTATTTGTAGTGATTATAAAAAAAAATCATTTAAATCATTAAAATCTTTGAAAAAAAATATTTAAGCATACCGGAAGTTGGGAATATTATTGAGTAGTGTATCGAGTACCGTCACATCGCCTTTGAGAGGTGCATGATTGGTCTCCAGTTCCTGCCTTATTGCATTCATACTTAAGTTGAAAAGCCTCTGGATTTCCGTATTGCCGCGCACACCATTACGCTCTAACAGAAGAAGATAATTTTTTTAAATTGTTTTTGGAAAAAGTTTACTTAATTGTAATAAAGTTTGTCTAAAACTGAGTATTATGAACATGTCACTGCACGTCCATGACTTTAAAGTTTTCAACTTACTCATTTGTCTTGAAGGCAAAAAAAAAATTATAATAACAATTCTCCTCTCTTTGTCAAAGGAGAGAAAGAATGATATGACAATTAATACTGAATTATTAACATATCGCACTTATTTAATAAATTTCGTATTAATTGAAAATTTAAAAATTTTCCCTAAAAGGAAAACACTTTATAATTTTATATTGGATGTTACACGTAGAGAAAAATCGTTATTCGTAGGGATTTTCTTCTATAAAAAATGGCCGATAAGAGAAAATGACAGATTTATTGAAGTCATTAAAATGAAGGGACTTTTCAATAATGTGGCAAAAATGTATTAATTTTACAACCTTATTCGATTTGTGACAAAATACGAGTACTAATGAACTTTTAATGCGGGAAGTATTACAAATTGTTACCGCCGATACGATTGTCAACGCCGTAGAAAGCACTGACACTGTGCTTTGAATGTCAACAAGATTTTATTTTAACAGCCTAAAACTCATTCGTAAAAGAAATGTCGAGCAGAAATACAAATTTTGAAGCGTCGTCTTAAACTCCTATTGTATTTGAAACTTTATATTTAAATAAAAGTAATAAATTTATTTTGTTGTGAATTGAAAGGTTCAGTGGAGTTCTTATTAACTTTTATGCGAATGCTATCAAAGTTTCGATTCGGGTACGATAATACAAATTGTTATATATTTTTTTTAAATGATCGCTTGCCGCCATTTCAGCTTTCATTTTAAAGTAAATTTGTGAAATATTGCCCTTTTTTAAATTTATATTTAATGAACTCTTCGTTTTCTTCAGACTTTTCGTCGTGCTTAGAGGAAACCGAAAATTACTGAAAACAAGAATTCAGCAAAAAATTGCTGGAGGACGATAACTTTAAAGGCTGGCTGGAAGCTGTCCCCCTGCTGAACCGTTCAAATACAAGTGTTTTGTATGCAATAAAATTTTAAATTGCGGCAAGTCTGATCTTTTGAAGCACGCAGAAAGGAAGATACACCAAAAGAATGTGAATTCTGTAAAAAAATAAACAAATTGATAATTTTTTAAAAAAGAAAAGCAGCAAGTCAGCTGTTTTTCGCTGACGTTAAAAATCGTCGACCACTTTTGAAAAAAAAGAACTGATTCACGTACATAAAAGTGTTTATATTTAAATAAAATTTGTACGTATACATCATTTAAAAGTTGTAGGGATTTTTGTAGAGACAATTTTTTGAACGCGTAGGGAATAGGAATTTTATTCGTGGCTGCGTAAAGACTGCTCAAAAAAGTATAGAACATCACTGATTGTGGAGGTACATATATAAAAAAATAGTTTTAAAATTATCCGTTTTATTACTAAAAAGTTGGCAAAACGATGCCAAATTTTCAATAAAGACAGAAGAAGTGAAAAATTAAAATTTCAAGTTAATACAATATTGTTAAACATGTGCGATATAAAAAACCTCGAAATCAGATGATTAATATGTTCCATAAACTACTTTCTTTATAAAAATAATTGAAAATTTATAAGCTCAAGATTTTAACTCATGGCAAAAAAACTTTTCAACTTCAAACTAAACAGATGAAATAAATTAACTATAAATACAGGGTGTCCGCCATTTTGCTAAATATTACTCTTGACAGTTCATATTTTGCAGTCGTGAAGTAGACAAGTGGCAAATTTATTATGAAATAATATTCGATAAACCAACGTGTTAATTAATCGTTAAAACATTTTATCAAAATCAATCTTCGATTACTGTGACGATGAGAAAGTCACTTAAAATTTTTGAGAGAAACAACGTCCCAACAAAACGCACTATTTATCGTGTAGTGAATGATTTCGAGAAAAGAGGGTCTGTAGGTTATAGGACCACTAGGTACAGCAAGATCGGCTGAAAACATTACTGCTGCTCAAGAAAGTGTTCAAAACAATCCATCAACCTCAATTCGACGCCGTGCTCAGGAGCTTGGTCTTCAAAGAACAACTTTGGCCACAATTTTGCACAAGGATTTGCATCTGTTTCCATTTAAAATTCAGTTGACAAGCAAGCGCTGCTTCCGCAAGACCATTTACGCCGCCGTACATTTGCCAATAGGATGTTACAGATCGCCCATGTCAACCCCGATTTTCATGAAGAAATCATAATGAGTGACGAAACACATTTTCATTTGAATGGACATGTGAATAAACAGAATAGTCGGTTCTGGGCAATGGAAAACCCTCAAATCATTCATCAGTCACCTTTGCATCCATTAAAAGTGACAGTCTGTCTGGTGTGCAATTTGGTCAGGAGAAATCATTGGACCACACTTCACTTACGGTGAATGGGGAGCGATATCGTGATATGATTGAAAACTTTTTAACGCCACAACTGCATGCTTTGGGCTTGATTAATATGTGGTATCAACAAGACGATGCTACATCTCATACAGTCAGGATTACAATATAATTACTGCGAGACCTCTTCCCACAACAAGTTATTTCAAGAAATGGTGATGTTTATTGGCCTCCACGGTCGCCTGATTTGACTGCTTCGGACTTCTTTTTGTGGGGATATCTGAAAAGCACGGTTTATGCAAACAAACCAGAAACGCTTGAGCAATTCAAACAAAATATTCGTGATGAACTTAATTAAATACCGCGTGAAATGTGTGAGAATGTAATAAAAATGTGCTCAAAAGGGCTCGCATTTGTGAGGCTGACAGAGGCGGACATTTATCTGATATTGTATTCCATACATAATTGCCGACATTAAATAAAACATTTATCACTATAAAATCCATTCTCTTTCATTTAATCGAAAATTATAAACAAACAAAGTAGTATACCTTCCCGGCGGACAGCCTGTATAAAGAAACAATTTTTTTATTATTTGAGTTACGACAGTCTTGCAGCAAATGAGTTTAGATAGTTTATTTATAGAAAACGCAGGCATTCATTTCAGTGATATTAGTTTCTCAAGCTTTTATTTAAAATTGATCCTTATTTATTTATTTGTTATTATTATTAATTTTTTTTTTTTTTTGAATCCGTTAGGACAACTTTCTTTTAGACATTTATTTACCTGGCCACAGCAGGACCAAACTTTGATACAGAGCCAATTCAGTTTCAGTCAGTTTAAGTTCAGCTATTGATTTAGCCGTTTGGAAAATACGTGACACCAGTCGCATTTCTTCCGAGTCGGATGTGTAAAATGCTTCCTGCGGCAGCATAACATCACCATACAGCACCGCATTCTGCGAGAGATCCAACAAACGTGACATTCGTACAATCGCCAGCTCAAATGAACCAGTCTTGAGTAGTAGGATCTTGAAATTTCAGTAAAAAACATAGATAGACAAATAAAACATCAAATATTGATAAAAAATAACAAACAAAAATCGAACACAAAAGATCAATTATAACAAAGAAAATTTTAAAAACTGCTTCTGTAACTCCCTGTGGGCAGTACTTTTTCCTTATAATTTTTTTTCTCTTTTTGTAGGATACAAATTTTAAAATACATATTTTTTTTATTTTTTTTTTACTACGCGTATGAAGTATATTTTCTAGCAATCTCAAAATCAAATGAAAGGCAATGATCCTTAGAATTTGAAATAACAAATCCTTCAGTTCGCCTGAACAAAAAAAAATTATTTTGAAATGAAATTTTTGACTTGACTTCAAATCTGAGTTCATCCATTTTTTCTTTATAATAAAAAATTAATAAAATAATGAATTTATCCAAAAACAATTGCTTAAAAATTAATAAGAAATGGGTAAACTCAGATTTGAACTCAAGCCAAAAATTTCATTTCAAAATAAACCTTAAACAGTTCAACAATTACGGATAAATATTAATTAAAAAACTTTTTATAAAAATGTCCTTCGAAACAAAAATCTTGAGGGAACTTAATGAAAAAGAAGAAATATTTGTTTGAAGTAATAATAATTTAATAAAATCATTTTTCAAATAAAAATCCAGCAATTACAATGAAAAACTACAACTACGCAAGTCATTCCAATCGCGACCCTTCCCCTCGAAAATGTGTTAAATAAAATTAAGTATACAACAAATAATAATGATAAGAAAATTATTTTGACTAAATTTAACCTGATCATCCTGACTTAGACGCATAAAGCCGGGTATTAATTTGGCAAATTCGATAATATTTTGTATCATTTGAGTTAACTTTTCCGCACAGTCCAGCCACAGTTCCTGTTGGCCTAGATTCTTATAATAAAGTATTCTTGAGATGTCCTGTTAACAAATAAGCAAAAATTAAATTTATTATTTATCTTAAAATTCCAAACACAAAAAAAAAAAATAAATAAAAATCATATTTCACCTGGGGTTTTCTAAACATTTCATGCACAACTTCCAATTTGGTATTTGTATTTGCATGTGCTTCCGCCAGAGTCTTTATGAGAACTTCATTAATGTCACCATCAGCTGTTTTATTGAAAATGTAAATTAAAATCAATTCGTGTTAATATTTTTTGTATACTTTTCTATTAATAGAAAACTCGTTTGGTATATAAAAATAATGTAACAAATGTCAGGTATAAGATGATATTTTTTTTACGTTTTGATGTTGATGAATTGTTGCCAAGAAAATAAAATAAAATAAATAAAAGGAAGGAAGGAAGGAAGGTGTTTATGGGATCTTGTTAACGGATCAAAAACTTGAAAAATAAATTAATTAAATGACAAATTAATGAATGTTGTTGTGATTGTTGGTTGTCTAATAATTTTTGTTGTTGTTGTTGTTGGATTTGTTTGTATTATACTACCATGACTCATAAATTCGGGATCCATCATTGTACTTCGTGGCTCATATGTGGTACTGTCGACATAATCGGCTGATATATCGTAGGCCATTGTCTGTTGCGGGGTTACGGATGCTGAATATCCATAAGGACTGCCATAACTGACTTCATTGTTTGAATAGCCATAGCTAAGGAAAAAAGGAGGGGAGAGAAAAGATTTATTTCATTTAAAATGCTTTTAATTGTTAAATATAACAATCGAATGCCATCTACATTGTATTGTGAAATGAAAGTGAATACGTTTTCAAATCCACATTTCAAGGTGTTCAGCAAAACGAGTAAAACTTTTTTTCATTACAATTACGTTCTCATTTTGGTTAAAATAAAAATATTTTAATATTTTAAGCAGCTGGGAAAATTGTAATAAAAAGTCTTCAAAGACACCGAAGCTCAATGTTCTACTTGAACGCTGCAAATAAGTAAAAAACTTAAAATGTGTTGAAGGATTAATTTCCTACGCATTCAGATTTATTCAAGTTGAATTTCGAACTTTGGTGTCTTTGAAGACTTGTAGTAGAATTTGAAGAGACATACATTTTTTGGGGAACATTTTAACCCTCCATGTCTTCATTGTATGGGTGTTTTGAGCTCATGTTTAAAGAGAAACATTATCGGGCAATAATGTTTTACAAAAAAAAAATATTTTAAAAAATTTGACTACACGGCTACATGACTACAAATACCGCTGGCTACAAATGTTGGCCTGTAGCCAGCTACTTAATTATTTTGAAAACGAAGCAGCTTATTAATTTATATTTCAGAGGTCCCACTTTAGATTTTTTGCTTTTTTTTAAGTTAAG
Source organism: Gymnocheta viridis (assembly GCA_956483585.1). Taxonomy (NCBI): domain Eukaryota; kingdom Metazoa; phylum Arthropoda; class Insecta; order Diptera; family Tachinidae; genus Gymnocheta; species Gymnocheta viridis. Next base: position 85,530,377 of record OY101443.1, on the reverse strand, counting down.
TTGTTTCGGAATGTACAATTAATTCAGTGAAGCAATAAATTCACAAAGAATCATTCATATCGCAAAAATAGCTAAATACCGCGATAAATTGAAAAAAAAATTAAAAATTCGTAAAACTTCCTCAATGAAATTAAAACTTAAGGAATGTGAATAAAATTCACATTCCGAACATTTTTAAGTCTTTTTTTTTTGAAGATTTTACCCGTTTTTTGCGGAATTTCTCGTTTTTTCAATGACGTTTTGTGAACTTTTAAATGATATTAAACATTTTAATTTGCCCAATAATTATTATTGCAAATTTTCGTCATTTTTGTAGTTTTTCCCATTCCTTGCATTTGCAGCTCGTTTAAGGATATATTACGGTTTGGAATGAATTTCCGTCATCCCACGTCAAATTTGGTTGATAAACAGACCGGTTTCGGCTATGTGCCATCTTCAGTGTTCTCTCAGTAACTAATCGTTTTTGTGTTGTCCCTTGTCTTTTGTATAGTTTCCTTCTTTTCCTCTCTTTCTCTCTTGTTCGTGTCTGCATCTCTCTCGTTCGTATATATTCGTGTGTGGCTCTCTCTCGTTCGTATATATTCCTGTGTGCTCTATATCTACCTGCTTCTTGTTCGTTTAATTTTTCTCTTGTTAGTCTCTTGTGTTTACCGTTACAGTTTATTATTTGAGTGATCATTTGCTAGGTGTTTTATCTTTGTGTAGGTAGTAGTCTGTGATTGTACGTTTCTGGGTTTCTTTTTGGTTTTGTTCGTTTGTTGTGTTGTCTGGTTTTCTTGGGTTATTGTTTTCTTTTGTGTAAAAATGTTTTAGCGGTTCAAATATTATGTCTGACGCAGTGTTTATTTGTTCGTTTATAATTCTTCCGTCATATATTACGGCTTCTAAAATTTTGGGAAATTTTCGCCTTTTTATTGCTGCATTGAATTTTTAAGATTTTATAAAAAGATGAACACAGAATTATGATCTAATGCAGAAATTTCATTGCTCTTATTTTTATGCAAAAATTATTTTTAGACAAAAAGTTAATACCAAAAAGAACTGCAATTTTTTGCATTTAATTTATTTTACATTAAAAAAATATTTCTAAACACTAATTTGCTTTATATATTTTGTTATACGAGGGCGGATCAATAAGTCCATGTGAAACAAAACAAAAATTTATTTTTCAACATAATCAATCTGCTTTTAACTCAATACACTTAGTCCAACGTTTCTCCGGTTTTTGTATCCCTTCCAAATAATATGATTTTTCGAGGTCCTTAAAATAGGCATTTGTTCGGTCAATAATTTCATCATTGGAGCTAAATCTCTTTCCACCGAGCCATTTCTTTAGGTTTGGAAGTAGGAAGTAGTCACTAGGGTCAAAATCCGAAGAATATGGCGAATGAGGTACCAATTCGGAGGTACCAATGCTTAGAAGTTGTCACACGTTTACGTTTATGGTCAATTGAGATTAAACGCGGCACGCATCTTGCAGACAAATTTCTTAAACCCAACTGATCACTTAAAATTCAAATCACATTGCCTTATGAAATGCCTGTGGCATCAACAATCTCATGCTCTTTTACTCATCGATCGGCCAACACCATATCGTGGATTTTTTCGACAATTTCGGGTGTACTGACCTCAATTGGACGTCCAAAACGTTCAGCGTCATTTGTACTTGTGCGACCACAACGAAAGTCAGTAAAAAATAATGTTTAATGAGCACTCGAAATTCACTTTTTTCCATTTTTAGAAAAATACAGGAGGTTGTATGTTTTGAACAGCTGTTAAACGCAAAGTAAATGACGACACGCTCAAAATTTGACAGTAGTCTATTAACAGGTGCTACTTAATGGGAACAGTGTTGCATTTCATATAACTACGACGGAAATTCGAAAAGTCACAGACTTATTGATCCGCCCTGGTATTGTCAACTCTATTTTTATTTCGTAGCCATAAAAAATAGAAATTAAATTAATGTGAATACACTACAAAAGCTGCATGGACAAAAATCTGCAGCCGTGTAGTCGGTAGCTTGCTGTCGTGAATGTGTTTTATAGCTTAAAGCTCAAAATACAGATTGAATGCCAGAAATAAGTCTAAATTTAAAAAATATGTTTCAGGGTTAATTTCGTAATTCCGTATCTTTTTAAGACATTTTATGTTTGGACTTATTTCTGGCGTTCAACTTGAATACGGAACTTCGGTGTCCTTGAAAACTTGTAGTTGCATTTTATGCTCAATATTTTTGTAGAACATTTTCGGCCGCTTTATTGCTTTTAAGAGGAGTTTTTGTCCCCCCTATCAAGAAAAACACTCCCATATAGCGGAGATTCGGAGGGTTAAAATGTTTCACAAAAATGTTCGTCGTCGTAGTATTTTAGATTAATCTGCTGAACACGTCTTATGATGTTGATCAAAGTTGAAAGTAGTACAACTACTTTTCGCATCAAACGCGTCAAGGCATCCTACGCTTTTGTGTTCTGTAATTTGATTTAACTTTTTTGTGAGCCGCATGGGATGCGAAAAAGTCGAGAACGCGTGATGTGGACTTTCCGCTTTAGTAATCGTTTGCATCTGACTCAGGCTTGAGTTCCGCCATCGCCTCCACTCGCCCACAGATACATTGAAACGATTTAGAGTATCGGCATCGCTATCGGTATTCAAATTAAAATGCTATTTAATAGTCGCCGCTATCGTTTGCCAATCTTGCAATTATGTGAACAACAAACACATTGTCCGGATGTCAAAAGAGCACACACACACACCCACACAAACAAACACACTTTTTACTCCACACTCACCCATTATAACTATGATGCAATTGATCACTACTTGACGGCGTTTGTGTATCAAATACAGAACTATCAGGTGCCGCATCACTTTGAGCCCGCATCTGTGCTCTGTGAAATCTCACCTCGTCTTCAACTTTCTCTCTTTGTTTTTTAGACATCCTACCAAATTTTACAGCTGCAATAAATCAATCAAAAATACAACAAAGATTAGAATAATTTTGAATTGTGTGGCCAAAACGGGGGGTTTTTAAACAGCAAAAAAAAACAACACAAAAAAAATTATTACTAAAATTGCCTTCTACTACTCACCATCACGGCTCATTCCCAATTTGAGGCACTTTTGCAGTCTACAATATTGACACCGATTACGGTTAACACGATCGACAACGCATTGCTTGTTACGAGGACACTGATAATTAACAACAGAACTTTGTGATCGTCGAAAGAAACCTTTGCATCCCTCACAGGTTATAACACCATAATGAACACCCGAAGATTTGTCACCACATACTTTGCATGGTATTATTTCAATTTGAGCTGAAAGTAAAAAAAAAAAGAAAACAAACAGCAAAATGTTAGAAATTTTGTTAAAATTGCAGTGCTGAAGAATAAATACATTTTTATTTTTACAGATTATAAATGTAACACGAATTTGAAGCATGAGCAATTATTTCCACGCTGTTTGAAAATCCCTAAAGCTATTTCAATCTATTATATTTACTACAGTCAAGTTTCGATAATTTGACATTCGATGATTTCAACCTCTCGTTTGGAGTTGTTTTTTTCGAATTCCTTAAACAAAGACTCGATAAACTAACAAAGTCCATTGTAAAGTGGTCCCTTTTAGGAATCACATACTGTTCGCCGACATTCTTTTATTTCAATTTCGGCTTCTTTGCATTCTATAAATTCAACTATTTTAATATGACAATGATAGATTGAACTCGCTTACTCAAAAGAAAATTAAGGTTTCTTTTTTTACGTCAATCATTTGTACGCAATTGCACAAAAATTTTAAATAAAAAAAATCAGGAATTTTAATCAAATTCTTATTTATTAAAATTATTTTTGTCTCTCTCTTCGTTGTTAGAATTTTTATTTTCTTTTCTTGACGGTACATCGCAAATATATTTGGAGGACATTAGAGGCCGCTGTGATTCTCTCTAAAGGCAGTTTTTGCAACTTTCTCAAGAAAGCGACAAAGAAGCACATACACCAAAGAGTTAGAGGGTTAAAATTAGAGTTATCAAATATTTGACATATTCAAAAAAAACCCGGTTGGCTTACTAATGACATTCACCATGAAATGATAACAGATAGTGCCTGATTCTTAAAATTAATCGAATAAAATCTAAAAATAAAAAATCAAAACGAAAATATTCGTTTATGTCGAATAATTGCATACAAAACAAATTGTGTTGTCGAATAACTCGAAAACCGTCTTCTTATAAAAATCGGAAAAATAAAAAATGATTTTCGAATGATTTGAAACCCGTTTTGACAGCTCTAAATAAAATAATTTCCCAGAAAGTAATCTGCTGCTAACACCTAGGACGTTAGATGTTGGAGTTACAAGATTTTGTATGCCAGTTGACTATAAAAGTGTGAAAAAAGGTGAACTCCCCCTTAAATAGGCTCAGCATATTTTCTTTTTGCTCACCTCTTCCAGCAGCAGTCGTTAGAAACTCGCTATTTTTGGTTGTTGTTGTACAGTATTATTTGAACCTTTCAAATTATCGAGAGTCTACTGTATCTCTAATTGAATGTTTAATATTTTTTTACAATAAGTACATGAAATTCATTGAAAGAAGTGTGCAACATATTTTTTATTGCAAAAGAACTTTAGAAATAATATTGTCGTATGATTTTTTGTTAACCCTAAATACATCATGGGCCAATTAAGTTCCTTTTTTTAATGTTTTGTTGCATTTTGAATTAAAAAGTTCTGTGAAAGTTAAGTATAAAGTATGTAATTATAAGCCGCATATTTCTATGGTTTTCATGAACAACCGCGTAAGTCTCAAAATTAAATAATTATTACTGAAAACCAAATAATAATGATCTAATGGAAACTGTGTAAACTCACTATCAAATGTTTCTACTTTTAGTTACACAAATATTATTATATTTTGAAAAATGTTTAACTGTTTTTTGGCTCGGCAAAATTCTGTGTTCGGTTAAAGTTTGGCATTTGGTAAAATTTTCGCCGAACACCAAACTTTGGGAAATTCTTGTACATGTTTGTATTTCATCAAAGATACAAAGCAAACGTGCTTCCCTGTAAAAGATTCAAGTACAACGTTTACGAAATAAGAGGTTTTTAACTCTGCCTGTTTTTATAAAATGAAAACAAAATTGTAAGTGAGAATTAATATTGGAAATAACAACAAAATACGAAAATTTGTTTTTGTTTTCAATATAAATTGTCAATCACAATTTTGTGTTCATTTTCCAAAAGCAGCCAGTAAATCACATAAAATAAAATTGTTTCTATTGAAAATAAAGAAATCAGTTTCGAATTTAATCGGAGACTAGATTTCGTAATAAGAATGGGACGATATTGAAGTGGAATGAAACAAGCTCCGTGTGTAAGGTGTCAACGCAACTCATGTTTCTTTGAAATACCCACGAATTTTCTCGACTCAAATTATATTTTTCAGTTTTTAGAGTATTGAATAATTTTTGAATCGGTTTATTTTTAAGCATCTACCGATTTCAACGGGTTTTCAGATACTAATGCTATACAAGGGTTGTTAATTATTCGTGTTTTTGTTTGTTTGAATAAAATTTCATATTATTTTTTTTTGGAATAAACGAATAATTTTGAAATTTTATTCGAATAATTCGAACGAACAAAGAATAAAAAATGTACGGTTAAAACAACATTAAAGAGCATATCAAGTTTGTTTGTTCTCTTCTTTGATTTTTCTAAATTGTTCAGATCATCATCGATACTGTTAACGATTTTTGCGTTCGTATAATTTCTTACTTTATTTATAGACATTTTTTAGATCATGAGATTTTTAGATTATGAGTTACTTCAACAACGTCATCTTATTCTTCATCGTAGTTGAGGTCATTCGCAATAAATATTTTTATCACAAAATAATCGTGAAAACAAAGTATTTGCGTACTTTTTTGTTTAGCTTTCTGTGGCATATTGTAAAAAGCTGATATTGGATGGGAAATTCATAGGAATCAGGAATAAATATAATGATTTTACCAGGGACCGAAAATAACATTTTGAAATTTTAAAACAAAAAAAGCATATAGAAGTAAATGTCGGAAAACGGATTCAAGTATACCATATTGATTCTTATGCATTAGTCTATGATAACATATGTTGTTTTTTAAAATTTTGATTTTTTTCGATCAAAAATAAAAGTTATTTTTTAATTTTTCTTTTTTCGAGTCATTATCAAGTATATTTTAAACATCAGAATTTAGTTTTACTGTCATTAGAGCTTCCAAATTGTCCACTGACAAATTGTACCGCAACTCTCATAGAATCAGTTTGAGGGCTGAAAAGGATTTCTCTACACACTAACTTGTGTCGCAGGTACAGAATGCACAACAAAAGCCAGTCTACGTAGCCAGGGAAGTACATATTTCTTACTGTTCCAGTATTCCATCAAATTCTCATCGACATCCATTCGTTTTTCTGTATAGTTATCAATTTCATAAAAAGCTTTGCGAACTTTGTCATTAATTAAATTGTAAATACGCGAACAACTTCGTAACTCAGGGGAAACCAGCGCCCACCATTAATTTAGAATAGTATACAAGAATGTGAGAAATCACGAAAAATGTGTAGATCAGGGGGATTTTTTATGCACACTAAAATAAATATTTTATATTAACTAAATTATTGTAACACGTACATTTCGTTACAAAATAAATTTTATTTTTGCTAAAAAAAATTAAAATCAAAAAATAACTGTTATCATCTGACTTTTATGAAAAAAAGAATAACTATTACGGTCCCTGGATTTTACACGTCGTTTATTAATTATTCGAATATTCTATTATTCGAAAAAAAAATTTCCGAATATTCTTTATTCTAAATTGAAAAATGTTTGTTCGTTCGAACAAAAATGAAAAAAAAATTTAATTATTCGAATAATTTTTATTCGAACGATAATCTTCTACGATTTTTGTTCTGCATTTCTGCCATTTATTATCGTCTCTGTGTTTACAAATTTGTTTTATTTTTCTCTACAGCGTTTTCCTTGAATTTGTCATATTTTTCATCTATTTAAATCTCCTTCTCTTGCAACAACATTTTTTTTGTGTCCGCAATGTTTTTTCGAAGTCACCAACTTTTATTTGAAACCTTTAGCTTAGAACTATTTAATGAAAAAAAATTTTATTTTTGAATTCAAAATTTCCGTCTGCAAAAAGTACAATTTTTCACACCGACTTCTCATCACTGCTTGATACCTACACACTTATCATCACTTACCCATCATTAATATTTGAATATGATAAAAATTTTAAAATAGAAAATACACACATCGTACGTACTTAATAATCTCAGCCGAAAGTAATAATGAATAAAAAGGCAAAAAAAAAAAATAAACTAAACTAAAGATGAAAATATAAAATAAATAAAAATATTTTGTATATAAAGAAAACAACTACAAAAACAACAAACATAAAATAAGAAATAAAATTAAAAAGAAATTTGTTTCGTTTGGGGAAACGTGACAGATGACGAGTGTGCAAGTGTCAATGAACTCTTACTCGGAGGAATAATATCCATCCATAACATCGCTAAATGAACATAAAACGCCAACAACAACTCCAACAAATACTGCTGAGAAAGAAAAAAATAATAATAATGTAAAAGAACTGAATGTGTATAAATAAATTTCATTCTTGTTGTTAGTTGGCAAAAAGGAAAAACCTGAACAAAACAAAAAAAAAATATAATGACTAAAATGAATAAAGAGTGATTTTTTTACTGTTTGGTTTTCCAATGAACAATTGTCAATAGTAAATGCATTTTGCTTTCGGCCTGGGCGCGAATCCTTAACAATATATTTTTGGCGGAGCTGTAAATGAAACGCACTTTTTAAGGTTTTTTTTGGAGTTGCATTTTTTTTTAATTTATAATCGCTCTTTTTTTCGAAAACTTATATTTCAAATAGTCAGTAAAATATTAATTGATTTATTAAAAATAACTCGATATTGATTATTGCGGGGTATAGATAGTTGCAATGCGCATTTCATTGTTGCAAATGCAGAACATCAGGGAGCATTTACCCAAATATCTCTTAGAACAACTGGAGATGTTTTATTAAACTTTAATTGGAACAAATGAAACGTTTAAACAATATGAAAGATGAAACAAGCGCGATATTATTATTAATTTAATCTCGTAATTTTTCGCTCTTCTGCAAATCGTAAAATTGTCTCTCAATCGGACTAGTCGTTTACAAATACCTAGTTGATTTTTTTTTACCAAATATTTTGATTGTGTCCCAGTGTGCAGTGCTCTTTTGAGAACCACGAAGCCACAAGTACAGATTATTAAAATATAAACCGATAGTCTGACGCAGAACAGTGACCTGGTTGCATCTAATAAATAATTGCCAACAAAATTTTATGTCTACTCGGCCAGAGCTTCTCTACGACTTACAGATGCTAATTGTCCAGTATCAGCTGCAAATATCTACTAATGTCTTCAGCAATTGTCTACCAAGGCGTATTAGCCAGGTTGCAGTGTTACGGCAGCTAATTTCTTTGCCTTGCTTATGCTTTGTACTTTAAATGTCAAAAAACGGGGCCTTACTATTTTTCAGTATCTCTTTTCCGTATATGTTTTTGAACAGAACCAATATAAAAAATACCTGTTGTTGTTATAATTGTTGTACTAATAATTTCACCTGTTTAATATGCCTTGCTGTCTACCAAACACACTACAACTCGAAAAAAATATAATACTTTGCATTAAAGCAGAATGCATAATTTTTCTAATTTCTTTAATATAAATTTTATTTCCATTAGAAAAACTACTTTCATGTTTGACGTTTTAAACACCTTTAAGCAAAATAATTAAAAAGTTAATTAAAGTCGTTCATTTGAGACTTGTTGTGATTCAAAAAATTAATAATTAAATTTATGATTCTTAACATTGTTAGTGCATTGTTTAAAAACAGAAAGAAATGCTTCTATAAATTTTTTATTTTCGCCAATTCTATTTAAAAAGAAACGTTTTTTTCTTCTTCAACAAACGCCGCTTTGTTCTGTTTTTGTTATATTTTTTTATGAGCGATAACACACTTATAAGATATTCTTGTGTGACCGATTCTACACAAAGATCTATCTACGAGTATATGAGGTGTGATCAGACGTTTTTGTCAGATTAATGAAATTATTAAATTTTAATAATTTCAATTTGAGTTTGATTAACAAATCACTTAAATGTATTAGAAACCCTGTCGAGCTTGAGGTGTGATTAGCGCGTGGTATTAGGATTGCACAACTTACGCGGTTATTCAAGAGAACCGCATTTACATGATTTCTTTATATTTTTATTGTAAAAGCTCAAATAAAAATAGTTGGTGCTTTTAACGGGAATTGCAAAATTTTTGGTATTTTAAATTTTTTAGTAAAACATTAATAACTTTGTTAAAAGCAAATTTAAATTGATTATCAATCAGTCAATCAATTTTAATTTGTTTTTAACAAAGTTATTAATGTTTTACTAAATATGTAAACTATATTTTGTGAAAATGTGCCAATAAAAAATTTAAAATAAAAATATTATTTTCAAAGTCAAACTTATAAAAAATCACCCTATAAAAACTATATATAAGAATGCTTATTTTATTTTCCTTCTCATTTACTGTTGCTGCTTAATCATTTTATTTTAGTTTACATTTATGTTTCTGTTAATAACAGAGAAATACTCTTAATAACTGTAAAAGTACACAGAAGCTCTTTAAAATCTTAATTTATAAAATAAAAATAATAGACTCTTATTTCGTTTAAAATAAAATATAAATGCATTTAATTCTTTACTGAAGTTGATAATTTATTACTAGAAATTTTCAAAAAAATTTCATTTGTTGTGGTTTCAGTTAAAATGAAAACTCTTTTGAAATTAAATAGGGAAAATATTTTGAACAATAAATGCACTAAATACTAGTAGAACTTCTCAATTTATAATTTTCTCTTGATACTTTATAAGTTTTTCCAAGAGTTTATTTTTAGTGCAGTTCAAGGATGGAAATCATGGTTAAATGTACTTTTTTTTTTGGTACATATTGAAACTTGTTGGTACCATCCGCAATGTATTTTTAAAATACAATCTGAAAATCTCCATTATTTTCCAATATCAATTCTTTCAATATTAAATTAAAAGAAGTTCAATAACTGATGGTTTAGTCTATAGGAAAAATGCGTGATTTACAACTAATTAAGAAAAGGTATAAATGCCTCGAAAACGATTTAAAAACTCAATAATTGTGTTATAAGCAAAAAAGACGTGTGGCACTCGGGGACTGCCGTGGCAAAGCTATTGTATAGCATTTTTTATCAACTTATGCAATTATAATTATTTATTTATTTTTTATTTATGCAGTATTTTTTTTTCTTTGGTGGTGATCGTGGTGACCGATAAGAAAACAATTTTTTTTCTTTTATTGAATAAATGAGCAGTTAATATCGTTTAAAATATTTTTTATTATCTTACAATACATGTAGGTTATTCAGGAATTTTTATCATTGAAACTATAGGTTTATGGTAACTGAAATAAGAAACATAAGTTTGAGACTTGAAATCCTCTAAATATGTGGAAAATACCACTTAAAAACCTACACAGCCCGCGATAAAAGCTATGAAATAGCTTTAAAAAAAATTAACAATTAGTGATAAATGTAACTAAACGAGAAAACACATGTAAAAATTAATAATTTGCAATTTTCGTATTCTATTTTGTTAATTTATTCGGTTAAATAATTGATATTCCACCAGTGTCCACCGGAAAAAGAGGTAAAATCGAAAAAAGATCGCTGATGAGATGGTGTAGCGACCTCGAAATTACTATTGATTGCTACTTTCAAAAAAAAATTCAATCTATCCGCACTTAAATCAATTGCAAGCGGCGTTAAAAGTACGGCAATCCCAGATTTACTTAAATCTAATACAGAAAGATTGATTTTTAATACGGAATATTAAGTGTCCCATTGAATTTTTTAGTAGATTCAAGATTTTTCACGTGATTTAAGAATTTTGTTTTCACTTTAAGAAACTCTAGGATTGGTTATCTAAAGTAATTCCGTTTTCTGCTTGATTAAAATTTTGAGTACGACTTGTACTCTGTGTAGCCTGCTCCAATATTACTTTCTTAAATAAATAATACGAATTTATCAAAAAAGAATCTTAAATTAAAAATAAATGGGTTAACTCAAACTTGATCCAAACAATTCCTTTCAGCATTTTTGCAAACATAATTATTATTCAATGTCGTGACTTACTTTATGTTTGGCTCAGTTTAAGCAGCCCTCTACCACGTAGAAAAGAAATGGAATAAAAATTCCTTGTTACAAACTCATTTAAAGGGCCAAATAAACCACCACAAAAACGGTTTGACAAACAAGTGTAAATTTTACGTTTGCACAAACCTTTTGCGTTGTTTATGGGTGTGTTTGCTCGTTCGCACAAAAGTTTGAGGCATGTTTGTACGAAAATCAAAAAAGTTTAATATTTGGCAAACATGTTGAATGTTTGTGTGTATTTGGAAACGTAAATTGTGTGTTTGTCACCGCGTTTGTGTGGTTTATTTGGCCCTTAAGTCATTAAATACTGTTGATTAATAGTTAATAAATCGTCGCATAAAAGTTATCTTCACGTATCTCTGGAACATTTTTCTTTGCGAAATTGAGTCTAAAGTTTCAACATTATATATAAAAAATAACATTAGGTGATCCGAATTTGCACTACCTCCGGAGCACAAGTTCAGTATCTTGGACCCGGTTCCCACACGTCGGGTTGGACTCATCAAGTCTTAAGTTCTTAGGAGAATCGGTATGGTTTATTTTTATTTTGTGATATACCTGAAGATAACTTTGGGAAGACGAAATGTAGTTCTTAAAATATTTCTAAAATATTTCTGGCATTGTTCTCAAAACACAAGTATATGTACTTATTTTTTTGTTGCTTACTTTTTATTAAAATGTTGTTAAAATGTATTATCATGGCCCAAAAAAGTGCATTTGGTTTTTATAATTGTTACAAAATGAAAAGCCCATTTCCCATCCCTGGTGCAATTGCAATTTTGCTCTTAAAATTTGTAATTTTATGCTTTCTTTTCATTTATTTTATGAGAAAATCCAAAAGTATCTGCCAGTTAGATTGTGTGCGAATAACATTTTATGATTGATTGATTGATTACGTCGTTCTATTAAAAATGTCCGTCCGTCTGTCTGGCTGAGCGTAAGTGTGTATGAATGTATGTCTTTTTGAGGAGTTTTTTTTGTCTAATTTCAAATGGATGCCAATTATTATGCCACGGGTGAGCGTTAGTCACTTGTTTAGAGCTAATTTATGAAGAAATTTACAGAAAAGAAAACTAGAAATTTACCGCTAAAAGAACATTTCTTTAATTTTTGCTGTTCGTATGTTATAACTAAGTATGTATATGTAAATGTGCATACATACGAGTACATATGTATGTACATACTACATATGTATCTGCGTTTGTTTTTGTAGTTTCTTGGGAATAGCTGTTTTATTGTTTGTGCGCTTTTTCTAGTCTTCTTAACTGCACATTTTATTTTTACTGTTGCATGTAGGTTAATGCTAGAAAGCACAGTTTTAGTAGAGATTAGAAATTGTAAAAATATTTCTTGGAATTTTTTTGCTTAAACTATTTTTTTTGTTGTTGTTATTGTATAGCAATTTTGGCTGATGGCTCTACGTACCACTCACTACTCATTGATTTCACTTTATTAGTGAAGAAAAATAATAATAGATGTTAACAAACAGCTGAGGAAAAATCTTATAACAAACTCAACTTGTTTCGAGTTTAAAAATACGCAAAAAAAACGAGATATAGGTACGATATAGCGGCCTAAAGTCTCCTACAAAAATATTTGCCAATAAATTCTATTATAAGTTTTCCGTGCCACCAAAGTTCACAACTCAAACTCACGGAATAGACCTGAGATGAAACAATGAGGTTATGTTTTAGCTTAAATCAGTTATTATTTTCCTCATGAGATTACAAATGAAAGGAGATAGCAATATCAAGTATCATTTAATATCAGATTATCATGCGACAGAGATAGAATAACTGCAACTACCACAGCATGCAGTTTCGTGTCATCTCTGGCCTCTTTCGGACTCAACTTGTATGCCAAAAATAGGTAAAAAATTCAAATGTATGAAAGAGTATGAAATTAACCCGCAACACATTTTAAGTTTTTATTTAATTCTGGCGTTGGAATTAAATTTTAAATTTTTGTGTTTTCAGAAACTTATGTATTTCATGAGTAGTAGACATATATTGACAAATCAGTCGTTAAGCAGCTCTGGGCTGAAGAACAGCTCTCGCGTCATCGTAATTAGTTCTTAAGTGCGGTCAGGCTTGCGTGTGTTGTTTGGCCTTCGAGAGTTTTTTGTCTCGCTCGCACTGGTTGACGGATAACCGTATCGTCTTGCGGTTCTTTTGTGGAATTTCGTTGACAACCACGTTGCTACTTCCTATGTGAAGGCATAGGTCGGGTAAAGTCAGTCACAAAAACATTTTTAAAATCATGGACATATAGTCCAGTTATCCGCGCCATTTTTGTGCAACCATATTCTGCAAATTTACTTTGTAAATTTACTTACTAAAGTTTTGAAGCTGATCCCACTATACTCGTACATCTTTGCTGCTTTGCGACTATATTGTCACATTCCGTATTAATATGGAAAGCTGGACGACATCCTGACTTCACTCTATATTACAGATCCGCTGTTGAGCGGATATGATCCGTTTTCTTCGTATATGTGCCGTTTTGGACATAAGAGTACTTTCCTTCCTCCAAATTATAGTGATATTGCCACAAAGGATGCGCTACATGTTTTTTTTTTGTTGTTCATGATTTCCGAATTAGAGGCAGAATTTAGAAGATCTATTAAGACATAGTATCATTTGGGACATTCCGATAGCTCCAGCTATTTTGTAATTTTGCTATAACTGGACGAGAGAGAGTCTACAATTTCATGGAGTCGGTTTTAGTAGTCGTTCTTAGGTAAAAAGAGTTTCGAAACCGAATCGCTATCGTTTGAATAAGGTTGAACACCTTTCCCATTTTGTCACGGAAAGCTTTGTGGCAATTTCACAAAGAGGATAGTGAGTGGTGGTAATGTATCGGTATGTTTTATCATGTTTAGGGTTGCGCACTCCTGGCCAAAGTGCTTCAACGACTTCATCTCATTAAAGAAAAATAAATAAAAGGTATACTACACACGTGCATACTAACACACACACAAGCATTATAATTGTGTATCTACGCACAGTTGCTTATATCCATAATCCTTTTATACTTGATAACAAGCAAAAAAAAAGATAATTTGAATCTTAAACAATTTTAGGGATTTTCATTTAAAATTCCTCTGGAGTATTTTTCGTAAATTTTTGCAATACCCGCAATATAAATAATTAAAATTACAACAGAAAGAAGTACACCAAAGTTAAAAATCGTGACACAATTTCAGCGCTTGTATGACCAAAATAATAATGAAAAAAAACACACAAAATTCCTTCCTACAAATGAATTTTCTCTTTCTCTCAATTTAACCCAAATGAATGTTATTGCATTTACAAACAATTTACAAATATTCATATAAATAAATGTTTTTTTCTTTTTGTCGTTTTTATTGTTTTTTTTTTGTTTTTTTGCGCGAGAGTAGTAACCTAGAGTAGAGCAGCAGCGGCAATAGAGTAGAGTACTTAAATATGGGTCAAATTGTCTAAGAACTTTACTTTGGAAATGAAGCCACAACAAGTCTAAAGTACTTTATCCATTCAAGCAACCAACTATTGCGGCAGAAGCAACAACACATTCCCACATCGGCATAGCGCAAATACACGTACACACACACACACTCGCAAAAAGATTTCAAATGCATGCAAAAGCTTTTAAACTCACCAATACAGTGGCGAATCTAACAAGAATATTCTTTAAACTACGCACATTTTTTTATACTTTTTTACACGTCGTACAGCGAAACTTGAATAAAACAAACTTTAAGTTAAATATTTTTTGTTGTTCCCGTTGTTGTTGCTGTTGTTGTAATATTTGTTGTTCATATAGATTGCATTTCTATGCAGGCAGCAGGTCTTTAAGTACCGTTTGTTTTTTCCTGTTATTATCGTTGTTGTTTTCGGGTTGCCTGTTGCAAGAAGACGAAGAGGTGGAATTGAAACTTTAATGAGTTAAGAAATACGGTGGGGCACACTCTGGAATTTTTCTATTAGAACTTTTTGAAGAAAATAAAAAGCTTCTTCATTTTCTTTTAAATTATGTTAATCGGTTTTGCAGTATAATATATAGAGACGAACAACGCTCACGTGATTTGCGCGAATCATGCGTGATCGTGATTTGTTTTTTGTTTCAATGACGTACGACGTGAGTACAATAAAATTGAGCGTGCATAAGTAGATTTTTGTTCTAATTGTTTCGTTAATTTTTGCTTCATTGTAATTTTTTTCATATAATTTTTGAATTATTTTATAGATTTTTTTCGTAAGAGCCCTTTTTCACGATCAAAGTTTACTACTTTAACAAAGTCTTTTTAAATTTTCTTTTAAACTTTGTTTCGCTTCTCGACACGCAAAGTTTACTTTGAAAAATTTTGTGTTCGTTTGTTGGATGAACATGCAAACCAAACACACACATGCAACCAAATGCAAGTATGTGTAAACGACGAATGAAGTAGAAAGCAACTTTGCGAGTACAACAAAGTGTGTACTCATCCCATTTCTTCTTTCCCTTATCACCATCAAACACAAGACTTTGCAAAGTAAACTTTGACCGTGGAAAAGGGCTCTAAGTTTATTGTGATCGTGAGCTTTCGTGATTATGCCTAGCTTTTTTTCCCACTCACATGAGAATGCATGACATGAGCCAAAGATATACGCCCGCGCATGAGTAAAAATTTGTAATCATGAGCGAACATGAGCGTGAGCTATTTACGATCCCAGCTCTAATAGTATGCAAAACTCAACAGAAAGGAATTCCTAAAAAGGTTTTCATATTCCTGGAAAGATTTGAAACCAAAAAGGTAATAATAACGTTTTTGCTACACGCCTCTCAAAATGAGTAGAAAAGGAAAACAATTATCTTTTCGGTCTCGCGCACGCCATTACGCGGAAACTAAATTCACAAAAAAATCTGAAAAGACTTCAAAGCTTAAAGATAAAAAAATATAAACAAACGGAAATTAGTACATTACATGTTGGATTCAATCCGTATAGGAACGGAAAATTTCTTTCAAAAACTTATATATCAAAAAATCTGCCAATCTGAATCGGCTTATGTTCACAAGTCATCTTATTATGATTTTAAAGTCAAGATTTTTTTATTTATTTGTGAAATGGCTTCTTTCTAGGGTTGATGTTTTGACGTATTATCGTCTAATCTTTATTTGCGTAGTAAAATTTAAAAAGATTAAAACATAAAAACAAGAACGAAAATGAAGTAAAGGAAAATTAAAAAAATATGGAAAATACACACCGTGAAGTTCTTTCTTTCCTCTCCACAGCGTTCGCCGTCAAAAAAATGCTGCTTGCTCAGGATTTTGAATTGTCTCAAAATGGATTTTAAATTCTTTAGAATTTTGAAAACTTTAATCCGATCGGTTCAGGGGGTCGAAAGTGTTGAGACACAAACAGATATATACACACATGCACAGCATCGTAAAACTGTTCAAAATAGCATCGCCTGAGCTCCAAAATAAAGTTCTAATGAAAACTAGATTTTCGTAAATCGGGGCGAAACAGTAATTTCAAATTTTTTATTATTAATTACACAGTCATATATTTTTCCTACACCCACTGTGCTTGTTATACTAAGCGTAATACTGATAATAATAAAATAAAATTGGCAGCGAAAGCAAACAAATAAAATGAATTAAAGCGAAAAAATTCAGGCAGACGAATAAGTGCGAATTAAGAGCCTGATTCACAAACTGGAATGCAAACACAACACAAGAAGTTGTATGAAATAAAGTGTTTTTCACATTAAATTTCAATCCGAAGTTCAATAAGTTCGGCTTAGTGAATCGGGGGGTAAAAGACCACAATGCAGAGCTGTCACCCATATCGCTAGCTCAAACTATTTGGTAGCCGAACGTTTTAGAAATTTCGTTTCTGAACTCTTGATGTCAGTTCAGTAAATTTGAATATTTTTTTTAGTATTCAGATCAGACACAATGTCGAATCCAAAGGACTAGAATTATGTAGTGTTTCTTTTATTTGTATTCGTCAAATTTATAAAAATAAACGTTCATGTCTGTTTTACCTTTCGTTTTTAGTGAAACTTATAAATAAAAAATAATAATTACCGAAGAAACATTTTAACATTTTAACCCGGACAAAGGCTGAGAATATTTCTGCCCGGATTAAGGGGGTTATACTGTACATTAAGAATACGCAACGAAATACATCGATATGCATACAAACGTGCATAAAAAAAATAAAGAAGTTTCAATGTATGCACAGTTTGTCGAGCAAATCTATACAAAATAAAAAACGCAGCAAATTTTTCTATTCACTAAAAAAACACAAAAGTTAATAGTTCATCAAGATTGTTGGAAAAACAATCAAACTGCAAAAAAACATGAACTATTTTACCTTATTTTAACATTGTCAAAATGTTCTTTGCAAAATTTTATTTAATCCATGGAATTTTCTCTTACGAATTATTTTATTTGTCCAGGCAACTCAAAATGACTTTTCATATTCATCATCTGTAAATATTTGTCAATAAAAAGTAAATAAATGTCCCTCGCTTTTTTAGGAGTATACACAAGTTTTTAACAAAGTTGAAAGTGTCAAAATATTAAGCTGTGATTTAAATAGGATCGGTGGGGCTTTATAAGAACCAATACCTTCACAAACAATGTTCTTGTTTGCGATTGTTAGTTATCTTGATCTAGTTTTTATTTATATTGATGCTAAGTTGTAAATCTAATATATTTTTTTATATTTAAAGTTGTATTTTTCCAAACTCCCTCGATTAAAAAAAAACTAAAGGATTACCGATGTTTTTTCTATAATTTTACTTTAGAAATTATATTTTCGATTTAAAGCACCATTGGCGAAGAACCTCATGAAGAAAGATTACGTAGTACTTGGAGAACTCTTTAGGAAGTACAATTTAATTAGCTTCTTAATATCAACCAATTAATAAAAATGTTAAATAGTCAAATCAGTTGTTCAATTCACAAGATCGTATTAACCTTGTATGTGTTGTGTAATCGTCTAATTACACAGTATTATATTTTTGTTGTTGGTAATTTTCATACAAAAGTGTGTTATAATTATACGTTTGAATTTTATATGTTTTATAAATCGTTGTATTGAGGACAGGTATGGAAAAATTCTATTTGTAGAGCTAAGTTTAGACGATATGTTGAATCAGCATATTTATGCTGAAAAATTTTTTAAAAGTCACCCACATTGCTAAAAACGCGAAATTCCGCCAAAAGTTGCAAAATTTAAAAGAAGTCGTAAAATCTTCTAAAACGAGATAGAAATGCAAGGAATGTGGAAAAGTCGCACACAACTACAAAAATGGCGAAAATTCGCAATAACTTCTAATCATTGGGAAGATTAAGATGTTTAATATCATTTAAAAGTCGATGAAACAATAAAAATAGAAAACGCAACCCCCATTGCAAAAAACGCGAAATATCGCAAAAAGTTGCAGATTTTTAAAAAATTCAGAGAAATTTGTAGCCAAGTACCCGTGTAGTCAGTCTGCTGTCGTGAATGTGTTTATATCTTAATTTATCTCGATTTTGTACTTGGTAAGTTTTGCAATAGCTAATAATATTTCCTCCGACGACATCATTTATGTTTATTTTTATTTATATTAATACATTTTTTGGAAAAATTTATACGTATAAGTACATAAGTTGAATAATAATTAAAAATTGTTGTCAAACTCACTAATTGCACAGCCCATAAACAAATATCGTCTTTTTTTAAACGATAAGCCATACGAGTGAGCTTGTGAATTGAACAAATATTAATTGATAAATTTAAATCATCACATTTTTTATTAAACATAATATAATCGATTAATCGCTCATTCTTACTTAAAAAATATATTTTTCAACAACTATCCTATTTTATACATTATCTAACTGCCCAATGATTTTACATCGGAAATAGTTACCCTGAAATAGTGCTGAAATGCGGATAATTATAAATTTAATATTAAATGCTGTAATTCTCTAATGGAAAAAATTCCAATACTTTTTGTTTTGCTAAGATTGTCTTGGCGCACTGTACGAGCAAATGTGTTAGAAATTTATTAATGTATGAATGCGCTTGTTTGCATTTTTTTAAAACTACGCTCATGCACACTAACATGAATGACAAGTTTGAAATGATTGCAGGCATGTGTTTGTGTGTTAACGTCAAACAATTATGTGTTCTGAAGTATCTAGTATTATGCCAGTGGCTGACTAAGTTCTATCTACAACACAGTGCAAAAAATTAATTTAAAAAAAAACAAATGACGATTGCACAAGCAAGTTGCATTAAACAGCAACAACAATAAGCTAACACAGCCACATTAAAATGAAAATAACTAAAACAACAACAACGGCTCTAGAAGAGTGAGCACACGACCGATACAGCACAGAAACACTTCGGTAATAATCGCAAAAACAACATCGTAAGTGGGTCAACGCGAAGTGGGTTCAATGCACCATTCAAGCAACCAACAATTCAAATACAAAAACCGAGATACAACAACAATAACAAACAGAAAAATAATAAATGAGCAAAGCAATCATGTTTATTCGGCGGCAGCAGCAGCAGCACAGCGTAACTTAACGAAGCAACTGCTGCCTGCTTCTGCTGTATTCTTTTTCACTATCGTGTACAACAATTGTTGCTGCTACTTTCACACTCTCTTAATTCTTGAGTTGTATTTATATGTTGATTTATTTTTCAGCAGTTTATTTAATGTTTGTTCAATTCTGTTCAATTCTGTTACATCAGAGACGGAAATGTAGATGCATCGATACTTTTTGGTATTTAAAATTTCAATTGAATTAAAAAATAAAAGATTTTAATAAAACATTTGAATTTGCTTTAGTTTGATTCGT
The DNA here is from genome assembly GCA_956483585.1 of Gymnocheta viridis. Lineage (NCBI taxonomy): Eukaryota > Metazoa > Arthropoda > Insecta > Diptera > Tachinidae > Gymnocheta > Gymnocheta viridis. Next base: position 85,510,256 of record OY101443.1, on the reverse strand, counting down.
ATTACTAATTATGTACACATGCTTGCACTACGCTAAAGTTCGTAACCGGTGATATATTGCATTATATGAAAAAACTACTTCTTAAAGATCTGTTAAAATATGCTATTGATATATAACGTAACACTTTTTTTACCGATTTTAACCACCTTATTCCCACTTCGTAAAGTATTTGAATATATTTTTAATATAAATTCTTGACTCCGTAACATATATCGGACCCCGCTTATCCGTAAGTGCGTTACGTAATATATAAACTATGATATAAACAACCCAAATATGGGGAATCAACCCTAAAAGCCTTATCTACGCCTGCGAGACGTACAATAAATTAAAAAGAATTCTAGTATGTGGCGAGCACAAAATGTATGTATGTGTAAACTGCTCTTAAGTTTTAGTCTAGTCACTGAAAGTCTAATTATCTTTAATTTAAAATATTGGCAAAAAACGTATGCTAAAAAAATTAATTATTGAAAAAAGATACAGTAGATACCGGATATAAGCACATCGCATATAAGAAAAAAAACTCTTATAAGAAAGTGGACCAAAAGCTACATGTCTTTTTCTATACTTTCTATACAAATAATTTTCTAGAAAAGAAAATCGTATATGAGAAAAAAACCTGATATAAAAAACTTTTTTGAAACACCAAAGATAATGAATGATATGAAAAACGATTCTATATTAGAAAATTTTTTTCGGCAACAGCGAATATATCAAAATTTAAAATTATTCCGAAACACCAAAGAAGATAAGTAATATATAAAAAGATTTCATCTAAGAAATTTCTTTCTTTCGGGCAATACTGAATATCCACAAAATATACAACTATGCGTTTGGTGCATCATAGCTTTTGGTTTGCGTGTAAATTATGGACACAAATAAGAAAAGAAATATGTACATATGTATATTATATAGAATACAAACTTACATATAAGAAAAAGGTTTCTGATGCCCATATATATGTTTATAAGAAATAACTTTCTTATAAACAATACTCTGCTTATAAGAAAAAACCGCTTATATGAAACAATTTTTTGACAATTTTAAAGTTTCTAATATCCGATATGTACTGTACTTGGTTTTGTTGATTTCTGTGAAGTCGGTTATTAAGTTTTGACAATAAGCATGTCTTTTTATGTTGATTTAATAAATAAGTTTGATTTTATTTTTCATTACTTTAAAGTGTTTGTTATTATCACATAATGGCTCAAAATTCAAATTCGTAAAAAAATATGGGGCACTACTACCCTTATTTCAGGCCACAGATTGCGACTTGTATGTGTACGCCCTGCAGACGTATGTTAAGGCTTTATATATCACAACAATATATAAACCTTCTAGGGTTAATAAAACATACTTTGCTATTGAGTTAACAACTACATTTTTTTTAATATTGTGTGGTCCATTAGGCTCATTGTTAAGCACATTTTAAGTGTGCTTTAAGCATCGCAAATAGAAATAATAGACACATATTTTAATAGTTTTGGGCGGGTAGATGATATTCCCTTTCCCTTCGAAAGTAGAAATATAGAAATAACTAATTTAACTCAACCGGCACATAAAACTATCTTAATACATAATATCCCTTATCTCGCAATTATTTGTCAATGTCACATCAACGCAACACCAAAAAATAGACTGTTCTTCACTTATTGTCGATAACAGTGGACTGCTTTTAACATTCTCTCGTTATTTTTTAGGTCTTAGAGAACAGTAACAGACTGTTAATAGTAGCAAATAGTTGCCGGCGTCAAGTTGGCGATAACTTATTTTTTGGTGTTGCCTTGATGTGAAATTGACCAGTAGCTACTGAATAAAGGTGAATAAAAATTAGTAATTCAATAAAAACCTCTAGATATATATGTTTATTTGTGGAATCGTAGTTCCTAAAAACGGCTGAACAGATTTCCTTGAGCATTCTCGGGATTCGAGATTGATTAATCCCGAAGATTACTGGATTTGTATATCGGGACTGGCATCCCTAACATCAAATTTACTATTCAAGTCGACCGATTGTAGAATCCAATAAAAAACGTTTCAAATAAAACAAAATAATTTCCAAATCTTGTTTTTAAATGTCAGAATTCCAAGAGATTAAACATTATAAAAGTTGACGAGATGTGATAACCTGCTCTTGTTTTAAGTCGGTTATAAATGTTCTTGTGTCAGCAAAAAGATGCAGAATTAATGAATGTTTTTTTTAAGAAAGTGGTAAACAAAACCAACCATTTTCCATCCCTGTTTTCCAATATTTTTGTAAATTTGTTATCGTTATTTTGAAAGTTTTTAATGAAAAGAGACACCTGTAAATTTGTTTCTCTTACCTACTTATTAAATGAGTGTATGGATGCTCTTAACCGTTAATTGCATGCTGCTACTACGGTGCATGAATTTATTTTTGCTTTATAAGAGCAGCGATTGTGTAGTGCAACATTTTATCATTTTGTGTCCGCTGATGATCCACAGTGGAGTAAAATGTTTGAATTTTCAAAATTATGCAGGTAGAGCCAAAGTGCTTTTGGATCGATTTGCAAGCGCAATTAGAGGTTTCTTAATAGAAAACGATCGGTGATCGTGGTCGATCCTTCAAAGCTAACCAACTTGAACGTATTTTTGTACAAATTCCTGAAACAAAAAGTTACCTGAATGTGGATTTTTTTTATATATTTAGATAAACCTTGTTTCATGTTTTGAAATTATATCGTTCTAACAATTTGTTTCTAAATTTTTGGACGATCTGAATTTGTTTGTATCGCTGGATAATTGTGAATTGTGTAGAACATTAGTGTGTGAGTCGCAGATTCGATTCCTGTCATTATTCCGGCTATTACTGCAGGCAATCTGAAAATGCTTAAGCAGTTTGTTGATCACAAGAACAAAAATATAACTTTTGCGGATTACAAAATAATATGTACATCTCACTGACCAACTAACTTTCCTTGCAAGTAATTCCATAAACATCTCAACTCTGCCTTGTTTCCTTAAGTCAACTTTAGCGCTTCATCAGCTGCTGAATTATTTCAAAATAAAATAGTTCCTAAACCACTGTGTGATGTTGATGTTGCATGTCAATTGACTGCGTGTTTTTTGAATGTTCTAATCTTATCAAACTTATGAATACAAAATAAACTTTTTTTATGACTTTTGATACATAAAAGTTGTAAATGTGGTCAACTTTTATCTGTTTGTTTTCTTTTGAAATGTTTGTATATTTTTTTTTTGCTTTTCATTAAAATAAAAAAAATCATATTAGAAAATAAAGACTATTTTAAATATGTATTATATACGATGACTGGCGGATTTCTTTTCATTTCTACGGAAATTTTAATACTGGCAACAAGTTAACTTTAACTTTCTATGGAAAATACTGTTTGGATGGGTTTTAAGAAGACAACTGCTGAAAATATAATTTTTAGCACCAGGAAACCTGCTTTTAAAATTAATTTAAGACGGGAAGCAATAGGAATATATTTTTTATACACAAAAAAATTATTTGACTACAAAAAAAAACAGATCCAACTAAAGAATTAATCAATTTCCAGCTACAAAGATTTTTCTCATACTGACTGAAAAAAATTTTTAAGTTGTTTATCGATTTTTTATTCAAAGAAAACAATATTACATGAACAATGAAATTAATTGAGTTATTACAAGTTTTCCAACAAAAGTTTTTGTTTAATAAACTAATAAAATAATTGTTTCATGAATTATTATGATTGTTTTTCTGTACGAAAAAATGTTCACTAAGTGATGGCTGCATTTTTTTTCTAAACGGTGATTTAAATTTAAATAGTTTTTGTTAAACTTTTTATTTGCTGTTGTTCGTTGTGTGTTCGTTCACTGAGATGGATCAAAGCTGCGAATAAAGCCCCCCTTGGATCAGAGATCTTATATTTAACTTGCAGTCTTCAAAGCTCCCCCAAAAAACTGTGAGACATTACAGCCGGATCATCCTAAAAGAACATGCTCCGGCACATGCTCATTTATTTATAAACGGCTAGTCCGATCGTAACGTAATTTCACAACGACTTAGTTTTGAAAATGAACTCACTGACAAGATCGCTTAGGAGGGAAGCCATTTTCTGTTTGTTTCAATTATGTATCAAGATCTAGTAAAAACTTGTTATACTCGTTTGAAAATTAAAATTGTTAAATTATTTTCAAAATATCGAAACGAAGTACCAACCAATTTTCTCAATTAAGTTGTTTAAAACAAAATTCGTGCAAATATCTTTTCTTAGTCGGAAAATATACAATTTTAAAGTTAACAAATTTAAAAACTTGAATTTTAGACAAAATTTGTCAAAATAATCTATAAAAAAAATATGGGAAATGATTGCATTTTCAGTCCATCCTGCCAAACATCTCGAAAATGTATAAGTTTTTGGAGCATTTAAAATAAAATATTTTTGCGAAAAAAAAACGATAAAGAAAACACTTTTTTCTAAATATTTTCGAAACAAATAATTAATTATTGTAGTTTGGCAAAAAGACATGTTCGACGTTCGGTAAGATTTTCGCCGAACATCGAAAGCGAAAATTTAACCCTGTGAAATATTAAATTACAATGTTTTCGAAATAAAAGGTTTTTATATGTAAATAAGTAAATCATAAAAACGATAATTGTTTCATAAAGAGATCGTTTAAAAAAGTCAACCGAACCGCAGTTATGTTGCCAGTTGCTAAGAGTTGTCAATTTCAGCTGCCGGCTGGAAACCCAACTGAAGTTCTGTTGCTTTTCTTGACCGATCTATTCAATAAAAAAGCTCGTTATCGAGTTCTTGCTCGATCTTTAAACGTACTTTCGGTCGCACACTAACGATCATTCTCGAACGGACCCATCGAAATTTGATTGTTGTCGACGTTGTTTTATTTTTTTTAGCATAAGTTAATACCTGTTTCGATTTTAAATTCTATCGGTATTTTAAAATTATTTGAAAAATTTTAATTTTGAAAAATGATTTTTTTTGAAAAGTTAATTTTTAAACATAAATTCCGTTCTGCTAGTCTGATGAATAATACAATTTTTTCCATATATAGTACTCTCTTAATTAAAAATAATGAATTTATCCAACAAAATTTCTAATAAAAATGAAATAAAAAATTAAAAAAAATAAATGGGTAAACTTGAAGCTTAAACTTGAGCAAAATTAATCGTTTCAATATATACATGTATACATAAATATTTAAAATATACATCTATTTCGGAAAGTTCTTAAAATCTACCGCATCTGTTGATCTTCACACGAAATCTATGTGAAATTAAACACTTTCAAAAGATTCAAGTTTTTGTTTTGACCAGTTCAGGTTCAGTCTTGCACAAGTCATGGGTTTTCTTTTGGGTTACGAATTCCTATTCATGGATGAAGTGTACCATTCAAATTGTGCTATAAGCGACCATATGCCTGCGATAGTCATTTAGATAATCTAATAAAAAATCTATTTTTTTGTTTGACTTATCAATGCTTTGAATTGTTTCAACAATTGCAATGGCAATTTTTTTTTGTTTGTAAAATACGCAGTTGAAAAAAAACTTTGCAACAATGATAGAATTTTTGTTAACGCACAATGTCGATTTAATGATGAATCACGTACTACAATTGCAGCTGTCCTTTCAAAATTATGTTTAAAAAGTTTTCAATTTATTTAATGCTGGTAAATTTTCAAGGACATTTGAAAAATATTCGTTAAACTTGTTACTAGAATTCTTTTCGACTATTTTGCTTCCACTTTAAAAATGCCTTTTCTAATTTTACTAAAGTTGCCAAAATATTTAACTTTTATAAATCTTTTAAATTATTCGAAATTAGTTAATTTTAGACTTTTAGACAAATATTCACCTGCATTTGAATTTAGTAAAGTTTCCATTTTTGCAGAAAAAAATAAAAAGAAAACAAAAATCGAAATAATAACGAACGTATTTAACACCAAAAAAAATGGTTAATCTTGATCGCTTAAAACATCCCGCCAACTGACACAAGGTTTATTTTAGTGGTTTTAATAGTGAGAGATTGCGCAAGAAAAACAAAATTTCATAATAACACAAGAATTGTGTGTGTGAGTGTGTGTGTGCGTTTTCGTTTGTTTGGCTGTTTATTTACTAACACACATACTTTTGCAGAACAACAAAAAACTAACAACTAACCAAATCTGAAAAAAGTGCATACTAAGTGCGAATATGTGTTTGTTTGTGTGTGTGCTTGTGAGTGTGTCGAGCGATCGTGGTTGTTGCGGTGGCAAAATGCATTTAAATCCAAAAATATAAAAAATAAAAAAAATCTAACAAAAAAGCAACATGCATTTGCCATCAATGACAAGCGGTTCAAAGACAACGACTTTAAAAGTATTCAACCGTGCTCATGTCTATTTGGCTGCCATTAAGTTTGTTTGAATATTTATTTTGCACGTCCTCGCGTCCTTCCCTCCAACTCTTTTAAGTAAGTCTCTAAGTATGGCCGTTTGTTTTTCCACAAATCAAACAATATTTATACAAAATTATTTATATTTTGTTTTTCTCATATATTCTCTTATACAAACTGAAAATTGAAACTTAAAATTCAACAATTTAATAATAAAAAAAACTTAAATAAAATAAAAACAACAACTAAGAATCATAGAGGAGCTTTGCAAGTTCGAGGTGCGATTTGATTAATAGTTGGCTGCTAGAGGTTTTTTTTCTATGTTCAATTGCACCAACATACATACACACATATGTTTGTTTGAACACAAAGAATAAGAAAGAAAAAAAAAACAGCGAAACAAAAGCCTCGCTTAAACAACTGAACACGATAGATACTCTGGCATAAGCAGCAGCAGCAGAAGCAGCAGCAGTGGCAACAAATACAAAAACTACAAAAACACCAAATTAAAAATCTAAACAAGAATTAAACTTAAAAATTACTTTTATTGCTATTGACTGCAATCGGTGGATTTTTGAACACCAACAAAAACTAATCACAAAGTATCTTTATGTGCAAACGTTAATACAGGGTGGGCCAAATTCGGCTGACTGATTTCTCGCAGAATCGCCATTGTGTCTCCTGCGGTATGAGCTGTAGCTCCACCTTGCCGGAGCCATATGTCAGGATTATGGAGAACTACCGGAAGTAAAAAATTTTCCCACATGATCCGATATAACAAATATGGACCGATAACTCTTATCAGCCGTAACTCAACGACAAACCGTGCATCTGAGAGGTTGTAAGCTTCTCCTCATGTTTACAGTGGGAGCTGTTGCAGTATTAAAATGATGTCGGTATTTTCTTTGTGCTGGAACAATTGATCGTCAGGAAACAAATTTAAAAATTTTTACACGTTCTTGCGTTGAGTATGCTGACATTTATTTATTATGATTAATTATAATTAATGAAAAAATATAATTAAATTGCATATTACCTGGAAAAAAATGATATAAGAAACTGTAAAAATCAAAGAGGTATAAGCATTTCAAAATAGTCAGTCGAAGTTGGCCCACCCTGTACAACACAAATGCAATAAACAAAAAAATGCACAAACTTGTTTTTCCAAATAAAGTTTTTTTTTTCTTTTTTTGTTTCTTTTTGGACATTAGATCAGAGCTGTAAAGATATAAGAACGTAGAACGTTTGCATTTTTGTTTTACAAAACAGTTTTGCTAATCTGCGGAACATCTTTTGATCGGGATCATTTGTGACACTCATTTAAAAAACTCGGCTTTGATTATTTAAGTAGTGAAAAGTATGTACAGTGAACTCCCAAAAACGTGAATACCCGTTAATATGAACGACTCCGAAACGTGAACACTTTTATTTTTACATTTACTACTCGTAAAACGTGATCAAGTTCTAATAGGTCTGAAATGTGAAGAAAATTTTCTGAGCTGTTTCGTTTTATTTCTTGCATTCTTTTTCGGATGTGGCATATTAGAATATATATATTATGATTACATTAGGTTGCTTTCAAGAAATACATGCATACGGATTTGTATAACTCTTCTGATTTAGTTGTTAGATAATATTGGATCAGTGATGCCAGCAGAAATTTAACAAAATCCCTACATGTCTCGAAAAAATTCCCCCTTTTTCCCTACACACAAATAAAAAGTGATCCCTACATTTTTCCCTACTCTAAAAATTCATTAATTTTTGGAAAAAAGAACATTTTATTTAGATTTTTAAAATTTTTTACATTTATATCACCAGGCAAAAAAATTAAATAATAATAAGAAATAACAGAAACTTGTAATTTTAACAACCTCCAGTATCTGCCTTTGCGCCATCATATGATCTCAAAGGACTGTACTAATTACATTTCTTAAAAAATTATTTAATTTTTAAGGGTAATCTTTGGATTAACTTAAGAGCTGTTGCAAGATTTTTTTATACTTCTTCGCATTCATTTCTAATATAGATTTCTTGAATTTTTAAAATAAGAATGTGAAGACCTTAGAAGGTAATCAAAATCTTAATTCTAAATTCTTGATAAAATTTTGTACAAGTTAAAAAATGTGACCCGGAATGGAACGAATGAAAGTAATTGTTTTTCCAATAGAGCTATTGAACATTTAAAATAGCTTAATTTATATTTTTAAAGTGTTAATTTATATTTAAACATGTATGCATGTGTGTGTTTGTCAAATTGCATGAATCTACGAATAGTACCACCATTTCATTGTGTCCTACTGTCCTGCTGGCATTCAATCAACAATAAATTGCTTATTAAAACCCCCAATTTTGTATTTGAAATTAATAATTAAATAATTATCGAAATACATTACAATTTAAAAGCTCTTGATTTACTTCCTTTAAATTCTGTTCATTGACTTTTGCAACTACTTGATAAAGTTTCAGGGTTGTATTTCTTAATAATTATTAAAATCGTACTCATTGTTGTTGTCGCGAACATTTTAACTACAAATAATTGTTGCCTTAATGGAAAATTATGAAAATTAAAAAAAAAAAAACAAAATAATTTTGAATTGAAAACTTTTAAACTACTACAACAACAACAATGAATGCATGTTAAATAAAAACGTAAAGTTTTTCAATAAATGAAAAATATACATACAAAAAAAAAGACTTGAACACATGAACAAATAAAAAAATTTTAAACTTTTTTTTCTTCTTGTTTAAAATTAACTTTGCGCACATAAATACAGACAACAGGACAGACGCATTTTGCAAAAAAATATAAAAAAAATAAAGTAACATCTAAGTACAACACACTCAAACACACAAACTGTCAGAAAAAAAACCAACAAAAAAATATGATTAGCCGCCACACACCACGCACACACATAAAGATTGGCATCACAAAGCTGCATCTATGACAATAAAAACAACAACAACAACAACCAGCAGCAGCGACAAAGTACATTGTTGTTTGTATGTGTGTGTGTGTATTTCCATTTTGTTGTTATTTTTCGTTTGTTTTTTCTGTTTTCTATCTAGTATCCGTCCTTGGCTCGTCTGTTCAACTTTGTCCTACTTTTTCATTAGTTGGCTCTAACAAATTTACAACGACACATATACTAATTCATAAACGCACACACACACACACACACACATGCTAACAAACGAGTACATTTAGATGTGGATATTTTATTTTAATTTTGTATTTTTTATATGCGGACTTGTTTATTTTTTTGCCTGCTGCTCGAAGTGCATGCATTTTTCGTACTCGTCGTATGTGTTCGTACTCGTACTTCCACACACAGTCGCGAAAAAAATAATAAACACGAAACGTATACGAACACACATTTTTGAATCGTTTAAAAACACTAATTTGCAATGGAAGAAGAAGTAAAACAGCAACAGCAACTGCAACGCCAAACTGCAACAAAATAATAATGAAACGATAGAATTGAAAAATGCATTCCGCTCAGACATGGCAATTTTTTATATTATCAAATCGTTTTGTTTTTCTTATTTTTTTTCTTTGTTTTTCTTAAGTACGAATGAGTATTGCGGCTGATTTTTTATGTGTGTTAGATTTTTTTAAATTTTCTTTCTTTCGTGAATCAAGAGGAAATTGTTTAGAGGAAGATATTTTTTTTTACATAAAATCTACAGCGGCACATAAATCAATTTGCTGGTTAAAAAAAAAATACTCTGTTTTTTCTCTAAAGACAAAATTTAATATTTTTTGGTGTAGAAAGAAAATATGAAGTCATGTCTATGAAAAGTAACATTTTTGGTACAAGCTGACAACAAAGTGCCACATCTTTTTAAAAATGGGCGTGGAGTGTTGTAAGACTTTAAAATTTGAAATTTCTTTATCACTAGAATGAGCTGAATGTGAAGGTAAGCCAGAAGAAGGCTCCTCGCGTTTCATTGGAATGAAAAAATGCGAGAAAATGAGAAAAATAATTTCACACTCGGGCCTGTCACAGAATTCCATTCCGTTCGAAAGGGATTGCAATTCCATGAATTGCTTCAGAAAACTATTTTTTTAATAACCCCACTCGTGGTGGCATCACAAAGACTTTTTCTATTCGAATAATTTGCATTAAATGTGAATACTTTTATGATCGGAAAATATTAATTTGCTGCATGAGATGTACGTGTTAATAAAAAGCTTTAATTGAGATCTCCGTGTTAAAAAGAAATTTAAAAGGAACCAAGTTAAAGGTGAAGCCGGCTTTAAACCACCGGGATATGCATTTTTTAATTATTTATATTTAAATTAATTAAAATTAATAATTTTATTTTTAATATTTTTAAAATTTTATATTTAATTTAAATAATTTATAAATTAAAAAAAAATCATCCAAAAAACCATTCAAATTTTGTACAAACGAGTAAGCGCATGTCTACTAGGGTGAGTCGATTTAGCAATTGATATTGGGCCATCGATTTTTCGATAGCTTTTGGCATGAGGAAAAAAGAGTTCCACTACGAGATATCAAAAAAATCTTTTTCGAGGCGCCCAAATTTCAATTTTTTACTTCTTCTCAACTTTTATTTTGAAGTTTTTTTTTAGTAGGCAATTAAAAAAAATCGGCTGATTTAATTTTTTTTAAATGCAGTGAACTCTCGAAAACGTGAATACTCGATAACATGAACAACTCGGAAACGTAAACACTTTTATTTTTACATTTACTACTTTAAAACGTGAACAAGTTCTAGGAAGCTCTACAGCGTGAACAAAATTTTCTGAGTTTTTTCGTTTTTTTCTTATTGCATTCTTTTTAATTTTGGGAATACCAGCATATTAGAATACATATTTTATGTTTACGTTAGAGTGCTTACAACAAATATATGCACAAGTATTTGTATCTCTAAACATATTAAAGTACAAATATAAATTGTGAAAGTGATTAAAAAATGTCTTCTAAAAAGCCAAAAAATTTTGAGTCTGAAAGATAAATATATGGTTGATCTGTTGCAAAGGGGTTGCAGTGTAACTAACTTAGCCAAGAAATATTAAGTGGCAAAATCCTCTATTGTTCAATTAAAAAGAAGGACAAAGCAATAAAAATATGTGTTAACAATGCATTTTGTGAGTTTGGCAACACATTACGCGCCTCTTAGCTCTCGAGAATGGAAAAAATCTATAAATGGTTTTTTTAAATGAAAAAAAGCCAGTAAGTGGACTGATGCTTGAAGCGAAAGCCAAACAAATTCATGAACAAATTAATGAAAGGAATCGAGGATTTAATGCTAGAGACGGATGGCTAAAGAATTAAAAAAATTATATTCGATTGCTTAAAATTAGTGGATTTATTAAATCTAGTTTTTTTAAATCTAGTACATTGTTGAACTCATTATATATTTGTTATTTAATTTTCTTTTAGTATTTTCTATTCATCTGTAATACGATTTTAAACATCTGATTTGCTGAATTGTTTGCGTTAGTTTTTTAGTAAAGTGAATAAATGTAAACATTTTCGATTTTTAATCCAATTTGGAATATTTGGTTTTGATTTATTTGCTAGAACAAAATATCTGGTGGTTAACCGTACTTTTTGGTTTTAAAATTTTCACAATCGAAAACATGAACAAATTCGAAAACGTGAACAGCCTTGGTAAAAATTAGTTCACGTTTTCGCGAGTTCACTGTATTACCTTTCCAAGGTGAAAAATATTTTTTAATTATTATTGAACTATTTTTGATGAAATTGAATTATTTCTTAATAAAAATTTCAATTATTTATTAATGAAAATCACAGTTTGCTATTATTTACTGATAGAAAAAAATGTGTAAAAAAACCTTAAAAATAAAAGTATGTGAAAAAGTCGAAAAAATTTAAATTTGGCCGTCTCGGAAATTATTTTTTTGATACATCGTAGTGGAACTATTTTTTTACTCATGAGAAAAGCTATCGAAAAATCGATGCCACAATATCGAAAAAATTTTGTCCTTACAAATCGGGCCCCCCTAATGTCTACATTTAATTTGTTTTGTCTTCTCTGGTGTGGCAGAGGCTGATCAATTTATCGATCACTTCAGTGCACTGGTCGAATGAGATATAACAAATGGCAAAATATAACGTATTATTTGTATGAAAATAAATCATTTCATATATTTAGTTAAACAAATTCATTGTGATTTAAAAATTGTGCTAAAATATCATTATTTAGTGGGTTTATATAATTTTCCAACTATACAGTAAAACCTCCCTAATCCGGACATTAACTAATTCGGACTATCCAGTCCTCTATAGTCTGGACAAGTGCTTTTTTCTCTGTAAAATTTGCGTGGCGAACTGTTTTCAAAAGCGACATGTAAGGATATTTTATTTTTAAAAGAATTTAAAAAGAGAGCTGAAAAATTACACAAAAAATTTTTATTTTTAAAAATTAATATTTTTTGGTCACTTTTAGTATGTTTCTTTAGGTTTTCTGTAAATAAATTATATACAAATGAATTCTTATTTTTCTTTTCGGGAATAAAATTAAATTATTTATATATACATTTGTGTATTGCGTTTGAAATTTTATTTTACCTGTAGCTGAAACTATATTTGTCCGGATTATGGAGGTTGTACTGTATATCGAGCTGGAGGTCACTTTTATATAAAAAAAACATCTAAATTTATTTTCAATATTTCGCTACTCCTTCTTCAGAATGACAAACAAATCGGTTTTGAGAAATATTCAAAAATTAAATTTGCTAAGAAAAATTTTTTATTTAAAAAAAAATTTAATTATACCGATCGATTACAAAATCGAATTAGCTCTAAACCTCAAAGCGTGACATTAATAGCAGCAAATTTGATAAAAAGTTATTAAACCGGCCGAGATATCATCGCTGTCAAAAATTTTCAAAAAAAAATTCGTTTTTTTCTTAAATTAGTCCAAAATTCTATAAATTTTCCAGCACTTTTAAAATTAGCGAGAAGTGCCAGGTTTACCGTTTTTAATACAGGAAATCTCGCTTTAACGAATATCCGATATAACGAACAGTAAAATTTTTAACATTGACTACCTCGGTAAGAAAATAATTACAAACAAACTGTCATCCAAAATTTTATCATTGACTTCTTTATATAACGAATGCTCTGAAAAATGTGTGCTCTATATAACGAAAAGTAAGAGATATATATAAAAGACAGCAAAGAATGCAAAAGCAAGAAAAAGTCGTTACTTTTTTATTTGAGAGTTTATTTTACAATAAAATGCTGCGATCCTTTTTACTACATTTTAAGCTGAGCTGTGTTAAGTGTCAAAGTGAAATAAAAATGGGAAACAGAAAAAGAATTTCATTGAAAGAAAAAAATAAACATTTTGGATGATTGTAAAAAGGGTACAAGCCTGCGTGAAATTTCAGTAAAATATGGAATACCAAAATCATTACAACCAACAGTGGCTCCAAAAAAATTGCCTATCTTTGAAAAATGGTGAGTGAGTATCCAAGTATGTAAAAGGAGCTCTACGGTTGGTTTTTCAGACACAGGAAAAAACATACATACAGGCCTGTTCTGAAATCACGGTGATTTCAAACCACGTGATTTCCAAAAATAAATTATTATTATTGCCGATTTTATTACTGTTTTTTACGTTTTTGGTGTTCACAATAGAATATTTTATTCGAGCTGCGAATGTCATAAATGGTACGACTTACAAAGAACTAAAATAACTGCTTTTAATTTTTAGAAATCGCGTGTTTTGAGATCTCGTGATTTACAGAACAGGCCTGATATGCTACTAAATGGAATTCCGTTAAAATTAAAAGCCATGGAGATACAAAAAAGCATTTATAATGATGGCTTCCATGCAAGTGATTCAAAAAGACATACGGAATTAGATTTCTTAAGAAATCAGGAGAAAAATTATCATCCAGATCAGATGTAGTAAATTCTTTTAAAATAAAATGGAAAAAAATTATAGAGAGCCATAATTTAACTCCTGATGTCATTTTCAATGCGAATGAAACTGGTCTCTATTGGAAGTTACTACCATATAAAACATTGTTAATATTAAAACTAAAAATATTATTACATATAATATCTATGAACTGAATGATTTTTTATTGTTTTATAAAAATAAAACTTAAAGAAAAAAATTAGCGATATAACGAATTTTTCGGTATACCGAATATAACTGACAATAAATGGTCCGTTATAGCGGAATTCGGCTGTAACTATTTTCTTGTTTTGTTTTTTGTAAGGAATTGTGTTAGAAATTCAAGATTGAAAATTTTTTATACTTTAGAGATGTTTTCGTAAATTTTATTAAATAATTTATTCAAGCTTTGGGTCCAGAAAATAAATATAAATGATTTATTTTATCCGATATTTGGCTTTCTCAATGGAAAGCTTCTTCAAGGATATATTTAATTAAAAATTAATAGTAACAGTTATTGTTTTCACAAACCAATAAAAGCATTCGGCTGAATTACGGGAATTCCCGTCATTCACTTCTCTTCAAATGAACTAATGACGGGAATTACCGCCAAAGTTCAATTCCCGAAATTTTTCCGACACAGCTAAATTTATTATCCAAAAATTAATTGCAGGGAATTCTTGTCATGGCAAGAATTCCGGTCATTTGTTCAACACAGTGTAAAACTGTTTCAATAATAAAAAAGCGGGAATTTCAACACATCATTTTTATATGAAGAAATTAAATGATTCTCTGGCAGGCGCCAGATAAATTTAAGTGAAGCCGAAAGTGTTAATTAAATATATCCCTGAAGAAGCTTTCCATTGAGAGAGCGAAATATCGGATAAAATAAATCATTTACATTTATTTTCTAGACCTAAAGCTTGAATAAATTGTTTAATAAAATTTAATAAAAAGTTCGAATAAATCAGAATAGATGTTTTCGTAAAATTTTAAAATGGTAGTCCTGTGATCAGATCAATGCTTAGCAAAAAAATTTTATTTGCAAAAAAACGACTAAAGTGCAAAAAAACGCATTCATCAGGAAATTGGAAAAATCGAGTCTTTACTTAAATTCCATAAGTTCTCAAATATTTAATTATGATGTAAGAAAACTAAATGTGTAGATACGAACAAAACAAAACTGGGAAGCTGCAGCATGCATTAATTTTTTGTCATGGGTTGTTGTTCGATGCCACATGAAAATAGTTTCCTCTGATTCCTCATTTGTATATAGATTCATGATAGAATAGAAATTAAATTCTGAAAAAAACGAACCCCATTTAGTAGTGTAGCAAGCATTTATGTGTTAGTTTTTTTTTACATGTGATAATTCGCCCAAAAAAAGACGACAGTTGAAAAACAAATTTATTATCTTTAACATTCATATTTAAATGCTGCAGTGCTATAAACAGACTGCTATATTGCAATTTTATATTTAAGCTTAACTGTTGAATGTTTGCTAATCCCAACCCTGGTGTTCAAGTAGAATAAGTGTTTTTGTTGTTGTTGTTGTTGTTGTTGGGCTTGTTGTTGCTGTATAAACATAGACGCCACTAAACAAAATTAAACACAACATCTGCGTTACAAACATACAATGAGTTCCAATGATGTGTTAGTGTTCATATTTTTAATATCACTTTTTTTTTGTTGGTACCAATTGGGTGGGTTGTCAGAGAGGATGCCGGAGGGTTAAGCAGCTGACAAACTTCACTGCACATCTAATGCACATTCTCTGTATTGTTCTTCTTAATACTTCTTAATATCTATGTTCATTTCGGTGACTATTGAATACGCGTAATGCATTTTGCACTAAACCCCACGTTCGAAAGGAAACATTTCTGTTTTTCTAATATTTTTCTTTACAAAATTAGAAATAATGAATATGTTGGAGAAGAAAACTAGAAACTTGTAGTTTTGCGCGCAAAATAATGCAATAGATTGTTTGTGTGGCTGTTGAGTTTTATTTTCCAAGTCCATAAATTTGTTGTTTTTTTTTTCTTTGGACACTTGAACATTTTTAACCTTTTTAACCTCCCCACACACACGCTCACACACAAACGCACACACGCAAGCAAACGCATAACCACTCCTCTTGACAATGTTGCACACAGTGCGTATGTGAAATTAATTTATTGATTGTGTATGCGGTAACTCTGCGAGTGCGAGTGTGTGTGTGTGTTTGTGTAAATGTATGTGTACTGTGGGTTTTTTGTATTATTATTATTAAAGATTTGTTGTTGTTTTTTATGATGGACATTTGCCAGATTTTCAGCTACGCACAAAATATTACGTAAATTAACAACAACAACAACAACAAGAAAATGATTTGCTTAAATTGCTGTTAATGTTCTCGTCGTAGATACGCGTTGTCAGTCCATTTGCTTTTTGAATACATGACTCTAAACAAGTTTCTAATTTGTGGAATTACAAGACCAAAAAAGACAAAAAAAAAACAAACTCAAACGATAAATAATGAATAACAAAAATAAAATCTTATTTTTATATATTTTTAACGAATGTTAATTAGTGAAAAAATCGCTACTTGTCAGGCAGGCATGCAAAAAACAAACAAAAAAAATTAAGAAATATTTGTCAAAGAATTCTTTTGCGAATTTGTTGCTTTTGACAAGATCGCAAAACAAACTCGTACTCGTAATTTTGTTAAGGAAAAGTTAAGGAAAAACTAGAATTAATGCTAAATTTGGTTTATTTAATATCAAAAATGCACTAAAAACATTCGTTTGGGTTTTGTGTGTGATATTTTGTGCATCGTACAATTATTGTTTGAATATAATTAAAATTATGAGGTGGCAGGAATACGAGGGTCTTGTGGGACAAATGCCAATATTCAAACTCTGACTGTCTAAATAAAAAGAAAGTGAAAATTTTTCATATTTTTATATGTTAAATTAAATATTATGTGATTTTATTATTCGAGATAAACTCCCAATTTAATTTCAAAAAGTTTTGTTTGTTCCGGGTTGATCTCTTCTATATGACGGCATATTTTTATAGACTACGTCAACCCTCAACAAACAGAACTTTTAGAAATTGTTTAAAGATCGCTTTAGCCGAACGTAAATGTAGTCGAATCAGCTGATCGTTTGTGTTATATGAAAAGCTTTAAAATGGAAACATTTTAAATAGTGAAAGATCCTACTGGGAATCTCATGAAGAACGTTTTTGATCGTCGACGACGAAACTGTTACACGAACATGTAGTTAAACATTGTTGTTGTGTGCAAAGACCGAGGCACATAGAATCTGTCGTATGTTAAACGTTGCTTTTTACAACTGACAACTAAGTTGAAATACAGGGTTTCTTATGAGCTTTGTCGCACTCCGTACGTTTCCGTCAACGCAAAGTACTAAAGTTGGGCAACTATTAACTTTTAACGTACGTTGAGTACTTTGACAACTATCAGTTTTTTTTTACTTCGTTTTATTTAGCTTTTTGTGTTGTGGGGTGACAAAACTAAATTAAATGGAATTAACATAAAATTACAATTAAAATAAACTCCAGAACTATTTATATCGCTGGCGAGCACATCCTTCAAAAAATTGTTATTGAACAGCGTCATGAATCAAGAAGACAAGATTGGGCATTGTGCAGGTCCGTTATTTTGTTGTGTGTGATTGTGTTGTGTTGTGACGTAGACATAGAATGTGTGTTGTAAACAAAAGTACATTTTTGTATAGAAAGCAGGAGGACATTTTTTTTTAAATCGATGCACCCGTTTAGAAGTTATTTAGTTATTTCCAATTTAGTGCCAAAATTCTCTTAAACTTTTTACAACAAACACTCATTTGTATTCTATAATGACGTAGATGCGCAGTAGAAAATTTTTTTTGTACGTCTGAGTGCCCAATCTTTTTTTCTTGATTCATGGAACAGTGTAGTATTTTTCAGTACAATTGAGGAAAAACCATAGTTGCATCACTAAGTACAACTAGATTTTGAGTAGACTTTGTTAAAATCTAGTGACGAAGTAGATTTTGTTTTGTGTGGGAAATCTAGTGAAAATCAACAAGATTTTGCTCGAAATCTTATAAGTACTGGATTTGATCTGGTATAAATGCCGTATAAATTTACATTTACGATTTCTACGGTCGACTAAAGAGTCCTTAATAAATATTTCGCAGAAGATCAATTCCATAATATATCAAACATTACAAATACGCAATTGCATGTATTTTCTTGTGCAATCTATCAAGGCGGAAATGAAATATGGCTGCACGAATAATTACTCAAGGGAAAATCGCGGTACGAACAATCGCCAAAAATTGCTTTTGTAAAAATTTCGGTGTGTATTCATTATTATTGTACATTAATCTTCTTGCATTAAATACTAATATTCTTATTTACAAACGATTAATAAAGTTATAGTAGGTTTAATGTTGGATTTTTATATAGGGAAACCGGTTTTATTGCACACATTAA
The DNA here is from genome assembly GCA_956483585.1 of Gymnocheta viridis. NCBI lineage: Eukaryota > Metazoa > Arthropoda > Insecta > Diptera > Tachinidae > Gymnocheta > Gymnocheta viridis. The sequence goes on along the minus strand of OY101443.1, from coordinate 85,491,510 downwards.
CTTTATTAATCGTTTGTGAATAAGGCTATAAATATTTTAGAGCAGGAACAGTTGGACAAGTAAAATTCATCAAAATCATTGAAATGTACATTTGCCCATTTTGTTTGGGTTTTTATTAGAGTATAACAAAACACCCAAAAATAAAGTGTCCAAATCACTCAAAATTTTATGAAAAATAATCCAAGCAACTGTGTGTAGTTTTTTATGTCATGAAAAAATAACCATATACAGACACCACCACGTGATAAAAGACCAAAAAAAAGAAGACCCGTGTCTCCCAGTTTTACCCAAAGTCATGCACTTTTTTGTGGGCCCCCAAAGATTTGGGGCCTTGGTGTCATTTTTGCAAAATACTGATCATTTTCTCAACCTCATATCTTGCAAATAGTTCGGAAGTTTGATTTACTCTTTGAGGCAAAGTTGTAGATCTTGTCATAAAAAACAAAAGTTGTGAATATATAAAACCAAAAAATTTTCATCTTCAAGATGAAAATTGCAAAAAATTTTAAAAAATTCGAGTTTTTTTTTACTTTTTTACACTGTTCATTTCCATAGGAAGCAAACCGTTAAAAATTCAAGAAAACAATCAACCACAAAAATGTTCCTAAGATCTCAATAAACAACTTTGTAGAACATATGAACTTCCTAGGAATGATTCTTAATACCGTTTAGGTAGCGCACAGGTAGCCGCAAAAGTGAAAATTTTGCATATTCAAACCATTATTTTGTTCCAAATTATAAGTTTTTCTATGTGTTTTTTTTTTATTTTGGTGTGGAAATAGTAAACAAAATAACAATTATAATTGGTTGGCATTTAAATTTTATAGTTTCTTAAACTAATTGTATTTTTTTTAATATATTAATCGAGATTGCCTGGATATCTTTTATCAAAGATTTTCAAAAACTTTTGTTTTTTTTTTGGGTGTATTTGTTTACAAAAAATTTGGCAATCGGCTATTCTGGAATCCTATTTTGATATAATTTTCAATAAGAGAACTTATTGAGTCATACCAGAAGAGGATATGTAGATAATGTGAGTTAGTGGCAGTAGTAAAAATCAAATGAGAACTAACTACATTAGTCGGAAAATTATGTTCTTCACATCACATTTTATAGAATTCCAACGGCTGGGAGGGGCAGAACCAAGGAATAGTCTTACATTTTGAATTAATTGCAATAAAAAATACCTCATTCTCTAAAAAATTTAACTTGTTTTTTATTTATATATTTTTATTCTAGTAGTATGGCATATTATTCCACATTACCCATTTGGGAGGCTCCATATTACTCCCTCCAATTTTGAAAATGATTATTTTTATGATGTCTCTGATTTTCCCTGTATAATTTTTTTTATATTAAAATAATATTAAGTAATCAATCCGGTAAGAATTTTGCTAATATGTTTTTGAGGAGCGTCAAATCAAAAATAGGGGTTCCACAATATCTGAAGTTACTGTACGATTTATTTGCAAATTAACTGATTAACTTCTCTCACTGTTTTTCAAATCAAATAGCTTTATTTTAAGCACTCTTTCCAGCCATTAGTGTTAAAATTTTTCTTGTGTAATCACTTGAGCCAGCTCGGATTTTTTGTTGTTGCAACACAGCCGCCTAACTCCTGTATTACAACTTTCACCAATAACGGGCTTATGTCCTACACATTTGTTACTGTAAAAGCGCATTTAAAAACTGAGATCCGCTGTTATCTCTAAACACATGTTGACATTGTTAAACCATGTTTTCTATTTTTTGCTCAGAAACATCATCACCACCTTATATCGACAATGTGCACTGCACCAGTTATCACTTTTAGTGATAATTTCTAAAAATGTTTTCCATGTTGAATATATCAAAGAACTTATTTTGGATTTTCAGAAAAAAAATTCATCTTCATCAAGACTTACAAACATACATACTCGTACGTCGTGTCGTGCTTGCTGTAAATCGTGCTGTTTGTGAGTGTTTTATTGGAATATTACAATTAACTCTCCCTTATTGCTCATTAACAAAATATGATTAAATTTTAAAGATCCAAAAAGAGAAGACTGATTCAAAAAACGAAACAAAATCAATTTGTTTGATTTTTTCCCCCTTTCTTTTGCCACTTCGCACACATTCCCGCAACAGACCCCAACAATTGATATGAATTCGTTTGAAAGAACAGCGAGAGAATAAGGAACAGTAGCTGCAGCTGTTCTGTCACAATCGCAGCGATTACGTTGCGCCAAAAAAAAGAACGTTGGCGTCTGAATGCGATGAGTTGAATGACCGCCGAAAATAAGTATAAATTATATTTTGTGAATTTTTAGACTTTTACTATGTGATGGCGACGACGACGACGGAGACGACGACAACGAAGACTACGAATAATATAAAAATACAACAAACAACCCAAAATAAATAATAATAAAAAGAAAGAATTATAAAGTGTGTGCGTGTGGGTGTGTAGGAGAATGCGTGCGTGTGTGAACGTGAAATAATTTGTTGTGGTTTTTGTTGTTGTTGTTATGAATGTTTGCACTTCGATTCCCGATTTATATTTTTCTTATTATCCATCATTGTTGCTGTTTTTGTTTAATATTTATTCCTGGTTTGTCGTAATCATCACATAAATCTGTATTGATTTCATTGGTATCGATTTTATACTTCATATTCCACAGTGGATAACGTTTATGAGAAACTCGAAAAATTTTATAAATTTGTTTGTCAAATGTATTCAACAATTTAAGCAATTAGTGTTTATAAGTACTTTCTTTTTTTATGCAATCAGCTAAAAATAAAATTATGTATCAATCCGAAATTGAGGATACATGGTCCCATACGCATATCTGGAGCATATGGAAGGGTAAACAAAATTTTTCTTAAGTTAAGGACGGACCCAGTGAGCAATTGGCGTAATAGTGGAAGAACTAATATAAAATTAAATAAAAATACTTAACTTGTTCTTAAATATTCAATACATAAATATGTTAATAAATTACACAGGTCTTTCCCATTTTATAGATTTTTAATTGGAGCCTGTGTGAACCCTGTTGTACATAAAACAATTGGGAGTGAGAATGAATACAGGACATAACTTTCATTGTCAAAAATAAATTGCGAAAATTGATAATTTTTAGAAAATGCCCATCTTCGAGCTTTAAAAAACCCATGTGGATGTCTTCTATAATATTAATAGGCACACACGTTTTTTTAAATCCCTTTTACGGCCGTAATACTGAACCGATTTTGGAAAGATTTATATGTTTTTAAACAGGTATTTACATAGATGTGCACAATCTTAATTATTTAAATTGGTTCGATATTTAGGCAGCTATAAGTGTTTAAATTTGCTACTAACACATGCACACTTCTTATAAAATAAACAAAGTGTGCATGTGTGTTTGTCCAATTTGATTTTGTATAGAAATGAGACAGAGTGTTAAGTTGTATGTTTAGAATGTTTTTTGTTTTTGTATCTTATTGTACATATGTATTTATGTCAATGTTTGATATTAATTTTTAAAATGCAGTAACTTGCGAATGCTGCAGAAGTTCTAATTTTTGGGATACTTTCACGTGCAATTATCAGAATTGAGTCCGAAGTCAATGAGCTGAAAAATGTTTTATTGTGTGATACTTCAATTGTATTCTTACCCACAAAAAAATCTAAAAATTAATAATGTAAAAGATATTCTTATAGCCGTGTTGTACTGTATAATACTCGCTGTTATTTCTTCATATTCGCAATTGTACTTTTGTTCGTTCATCTGGTTCATCTTTTATATAATATTTTCTATTTATTTTAATTATTTTTGGAATTGTGAAATATGTATGTACACACACATACACACATTCATATGGTGTGTGTGTGTGTGTTTGTACATAAACATTCATATCAGAAGTACAAAATTTCCCACAATTGATATTTTTTTTGACAAATTTTATATGAAAGTTCTGTGGTTTTCGTGAAGAACCGGATATGTCTCGAAATCGATTCTTTCAGCAGAATCAAAAGACGTTCCGATTCAACCATGTGCGGTTTTAATTTAAGCCTTTGGTAGGGGAAACTTTAAATGAAACCTAAATTTTTTAAAATTTTCTTTCAACTGCGCAATAGAAATGATGGATGTGGGTGTTTTATTCGCTTTGGATATTTCCCCTGCCCTGGGTAAGCGCATTATTTGAACTAACTCGCTATGAAAATAATATATGAACATTTTAATCCATAAAAACGAAGTATATTAACTATAAGTTGCATTCTTTTCGACAATTGAAAAAAGGAAATTGAATGTGCTGTGAAAAAGTTTTCAAAAATTAAAAAATAGTTTAACTTATAACGGTCGCGTTCATAAGACGGACGTAACTGTTGCGCAACCGTTGAGTATTTGTCTTAGAAACGCAGAGTTGAGTAGTTCCGCTGCCATTTTTTCGGTCATAAATTGTTTTCGCTACATTTAGTCAACATGTTGTGTTTTGCCTCCACAGCTGACCAAGAGAGTTGTGTGCTTTTGTATTCTAATGCAACGCCGTTTTATTAGGTGGCGGCAACAAAATAATTTGTTAAATTTAGCGGTACAAATACGATAAAGTAACGAAAATAAAGAAATAAAATTAAAATATAAATTTTATTAAATATACGTCGGTTTATTATGGTGTTTATATATTTGAAATATATATTTAGTTCAATTGAAGGTTGAAAGGTTTTTTGAACACAGTGCCGGCTCAGCGTTGAAATATAAATACTATCGGCGCAGGTTTATCATTTTATTTTGCAGTGCATTTTTATGTTTTAAATATTGAATTTGTGGCGCAGATTTTAAAATAAAAATGGAAACTTCCTGCCAAGAAAAACTTCATTGCAAATTCTGTACTGTCCATACTTTTTAGTAGAAGCCAAACTAATTAATTTGGCAAATTTAAATTATTTCTTTTGCAGCATATTTATCTCTTTTCAATTGTTTACATTAATCAGCTGTTTATTAAATAACAAAATAGAATAAACAAATTTTGACAACCAAAATTCGAGCGAATTGAGTCACCTGATCGCTCGAGGCCACCTGTTGTGAATTCGCCTTGTTTACATTCAAGTTGAACATTTTTAAAAGTAAAAAAAATTAATTTTTTTTAATTGAAAATTTAAAAAAATCGGAATAAAAAGATAAGAAAGTGTGGTATGAAAATGTGTGAAAAAGGAAGCGATACATTGTTCAGCATGTCCAAGGACAATTCACGCAGAATAAGGTCGAGCGAAATTTGTGGGAAGACTTTCGCAGATTCGGCAGTTCTATGTCCGGAAAATTTTCGGGCCTGCAGGGATGCAGTACGCAAATCAAATTTTATTTAATAGTGGCAATATGTTTAAATGCAGTCTTATTTTATTTTGATTTTTGTATTAATTAATTTGAAAAAAATTAATTCATAAAAAAATCAGCAATTTTAAAAAAACACAAATTAAATAAATTTAATTATTATACCAGAAACATCTATTTAATTTCTTACAAGGTGACAGGGGATATATTTTCAAATTGTTTTATATATCGAAGAGTTCCCTTCAGAAACTGGTCCATTTTATAATCCACCTTAAAAACAATTTCTGCTGAAAATTATAAAAAGTAATATAAGTTTACTTAACCTCTCGAAAGCAAAGCGGTCTTAAATGGAATTTTAATGTGCACTTACAGTCGTGGAAATTGAGCAGCGGATCTTTAAAACGTGTCCAAACAGATTTCTTCAAAAATAACAATATTTTTTAAAATTTAAAGTGATTATTTTCGAACAAATTGGTTGTTAGTAGTTTTTAATCCAAAGAGATTAACATTTTTAGTCAGAAAGAATTGTGCATGAGACAATATTCCAAAGGAATAAGGGAAAATTTTAACATTAATTAATTCCAACTTACACGGCAGAACAAAGTTATTATTAGAGACAGGTCTCGATATCCTATTTCAAAGGATTTTAAAACAATAGAAGGGACCAAAATAATAAGGAATTCAGTTGACTTTGCGGGCCATATCACAAAGTTCACGATTAGCGAACCTAAAAACGGTCGAAAATTTATAAATTTTCAACAAATATCGGAAATTGATGTAACGAAAACTTTCGGTATAAATAAAATAAAACAATTTTTTCGAAAAATTTCGAGGATGATATCTCTCGAACCGCTGCAACGATTATGAAAAAATTTAAAGCGATTGTTTCCGTTTTTTAAGTCCAGTAAGCATCCATTTAAGAATCGTTGAACATCAAAAATCTCTTTAAAGAAGCATTTTTTAGTTATTAAAAGAAAAGGCTTTTTTCGAAATTTTTCGCTAACAATAACTCTCAAGCGGAGCAACAAATTTTCATCGAATCGCCAACGATCGATGTTGTTTTTTTTATGTTAAGAGCTGATTAGTACTTTAAAATTTATGTACAAAAACATTTTTTTCGAAACATTTTTCTCGAAATCTACCGAATTCTTCTTTTGGGTACTTAAAGTTTGTCCCTCTCGGCAAATGTGCAAATGTTTATTGGGAATGGGCATAGGAAAGCATGTTGTGAATCTGCCATTTTTGGTATGAGATGAGTTCAGCGAACTTGTGTAAAACATAACGAGAAACTTTTTTGTATCTACAACATTCTAGCCCTCTTCCAACTTTACAATGAAAAATAATTTTTCGTTAGTAAAAACTAAGGAAACTAAGGAATAGAAGTTACATTATTTCTTTTAAGAAAATAGCTGCATGATCAAAATGAATTAGTGTTGGGCAAAATAGTTCATTTTGTGGAATCGTTCCGACAGATCCGAAAGATGAAAGGAACTAGCTCGTTACTTTCGTTCAACATTCCTTTTTTACTTTGAACAGTGTAAAATAGAGGAACGAGTGAAATTCTCTGTCGCGTCTAAAAACGTCAACAAACATTTGTTATTGGATGTTTATATTTTCTGGCTATGCTAAAAAAAGTTCTATAAGTGCTTTCGTAAAATATTTGTAAAAAATAACTGTTATAAAATAAATTGTGAATATAATATTGTCCATTATGTCGGCAACACTGATGTCTAATATAAAAAATGAACCTTGTTCTAAGTGTAAAGAATATGTGAACGAAATAATCTATATATAAATGGCAAAGACAAATTTTTAGATCCCTTTCCATCCTCTGTTTGCCAACCGATTTTCTTCATTTTTTTACCAAATGGTAGACATTGTTCAGCTTTAGTGATCCGTTTATATATTACTTAAATCGGTTCAGTATTAAAGGAATAAAAGGCTCATAAAGTTGGCACCACTACAAGTACTAAAAATGCACACGACGCATTCTCTTATGTAAGTTTTGGTTCAAGTAATGAGAGTTTTTAAGAGTTCCTACGTACATATATATGTAGATATATCAGTAACAAGTTTTTTTTATAAATGTGCGTGTTTGTATGCATTTTATTTCGTCTATTATCTTTTTCATTAAGAAGGGAATAAGTAATTAGGGAGTTTTTTTTTCTTTTAATGAGTGCAACTAAAATATGTATACTCCTAAACTGGCGGTCGAATTTCGATGACCAGGCGTACTCGAGTTGTGACAAACAGTCTTGATGAGTCAATGATTTGCTCGCACATCCGTCAAGCATCATACATAAAAAAAAACGAATATAAAATTTGTGTTGACTTTTCATACTGATTTTGACATTTAACAGCCAGCACAAGTTAATGATTCCTCAAGACCGTTTGCAATTGCGGAACGACGAACGATAAAAAAGGAACGTTTGGATCGGTCCGCATCGTTCTAATTAGGGAATCGTTCAATGGAACTAGGTCCGTCCGGAACGACACAACTCTAAAATGAATAAAAAAGCGTTAAAATGAAAGCAATTTATATCATTCATAACTCCAAAAATTCACTTGCTCGGTTATTAACAAAAGCGATTAAAACTTTTCTAGTGCAAAAATAAATTTATGATTTGCAAAAAAAAAGAAAAATAAAAAAGTTAATTTCAGTCTAAATATAAATAAAATGTTTAAGTTCTAAATACAATTTTAACTTTTTAGCTCTGAAATGTGTTCGAAAGCTTAACGAACGCACAACATTTAAATAAACTTTAATGATAGTGGGTTGGCTGATAATATTGGTGTTGTTGTTGTTGTTAGATTAATTGTGCAAAGAGTGTACTTTCTTCTTTTTTTCTATACTTGCTGTTGTTGTTGTTATTGTTGTTGTTGTAGTCATAAAGTGTAGTTTGAAGTTAGAAAAAAAGTGTAGTTTGAAGTTTTATTTTTTTTTCTTTGTTTTGGTTTTATGCGTGTGTATATTTTGTAGTGCTTTTTTCTGTCGCCATAGTTTTTGAACCCTCATGACTTCTCTTTTTTTTAGTTTTTGTTAGATTTCCATTCAATTGATTGTTCTCCCATACCGCTTGTTACTATCGTCCCTTTTCCATTATGGTTTTTGTGTTTCTATTGTTCTCAAGCTTTATGGATTTGTTCGCGACTTTTTTTGTTGGTGTTGTTGGTGTCGTTGTTGTATTTATTGAATGTATAAAGTAAAGTGTATGCATACATTTTTTGGCGTGTTAGTGTATCTCGTATGTGTATGTGTGTGTGTGTGTGTCCGTGAGAGCTTATGCGTGTATTTTGAATGACTGGAGTGCGTTTTATCTACATAATGTTGGCCCGCTCGTTTATTTAAACGCAGAACGCTGGAAAATAAGTGTATAGCAACAAAAACATAAACAATTGTACACTCTCGACAATGCACAGTGGCTCGGCTACAGATTTCTTAATTTTTTTTGTGGATTTCTTAAAATTTAATTTGTTTTGATAAATTTTTGAATTTTAAATTTTTTCGTAGTCTAGATAATTTTTATTTCAAATATAAAATTTTTTGAAATTTTGATATTTGGGTAAGTTTTTGATTTTTTTGTTGATACTCGAAACTTTTGTGAGGATCCCAGTTTTTCTTCTTGTAAATTTCCAACAGTCGGAAATATTTTTAAAGTTTTTAGTTTTAATTTTGTTTTTTGATTTTTTAATAAAGAATCTTATAACGTACCTTTTGGAAGACGTTTTTGAACAGTGGCCCAAAAAGTTCCCTTAATTTAAGATTTGGAGATCGTTTCCAATGTTCTTCAAAAATTTTGATCGAGTTTTGCATGAGTTTGCTGAACAGCGCTTATGCCACAATCAAAATTTGTGAAAGAAGGGAAAAGTTGAAGACCCGAAACCACAGGGTAGAACAGAGATCAAACTTTGAGGTTATGTTTTGGAGCAAATCAGCTGTTTTTCACACGATTTTTTCGTGGAAAATATATAGCAATATCAAGTAAGAATAAGGAAAAATAAAACAAAATTAAAGCATTTTGCAAGTAACTAAATCACAAAAATATAAAAAATTATAAAACTTTTTACAATTTAATATATAAAATAATTATGTAATATAAAACAGAGGATGTCGTGCAAGTGCTAGTAGTTGTTTAGTGTAAATAATATTAAAATCCTAAATGAAATATTTTAATAGTGTGTGTGGGTGTATTTTTGAATGTACGTGTTTGTACAAGGAAAGTGCTTATTGAAAGCTGCTGCAGAAAAATGCAGAAGTCAAGAAAAATATGTGAAATGAACAATTTTAATTTTCCTGTAAATAAAATAATAATTAATCTGTTAATAAAGTAAAGTTTTTAAGAAATTAGAGTTAAAAATTTCCTGCGTCAGAAAATAAATCAAAACAAAACAAGAAAAATCTTCGTTTAGATTTTTTCGTGTGACAGAGTCAGCAAAACAACAACAATAGCATGCCGTCTCGTGTCACCTCTGTCTTCTTTGTGCCCGAAACAAACATAGGATCAGACTTATGTAAATATGTATTTCAAACGTCAAAACACAAACATAATATTTTTTGTCACCTCTGCCAGAATCAGTTGTCGTCACAACCTTTAATTTTTTGTTTGTGCTGTACAGTGTAACTAAAATGTTTTACTACTTTGTTTTTTACATATTTCTATATTTTATCGTTTTCTTTGTTGAAACCCACTGTGCACACAATTCGTATTAGCCATACTTGACAAATTTCTGTCCTTATGCAGAAAGAAACTGAATTCAAAACATTTTGGTATGATTTGCTTTCTTTTTATTCTGTCAATTGTAGTTCGTTCCCTCTTTCTAAAAAGTTTCTAACGCACATACACATGTTTGTGATAACGCGTGTGAGCATGCAGAGACACTGGTTCGCTTATTTTTTATTGTATGTTTTAATTTTATTACGAAACATGTATTTCTTTTTTGTATTTCCACTAATTTCTTGAACAAGAGTGTTTGGCCAGATTTTGACTTGAAACTTTTTTCGATTTTTTTGTATACAGGGATGGAAAGGTATTCTTGTATTTATCTTATTTGAACCGCAAAAAGCTTATGAGACGTTTAGAAAAGTTGTTATCCTTTTTTTAACGATATGAAATTAAACAAAGTGCTGCCTAAGTTTTAAAATACATCAAACATTGTTCGTTATATTTCCCCTCATTCATATTATCTCATTTAACTTCCATTAAATTATAAATACTAGTTTAGCCAGCGGTCGACTCAATCGACCGCATTCTAACAATTAATATTAAACATTTACATAAATACATAAGATAAAATACAAAAACAAAACCATTCTAAATAAGCAACTTAAGACTCTGTCGCTTTTCTATGCAAAAGCAAATTGGACAAACGCACATGCGCACTTCGTTTATTTTTTAAATTGAAACTGATATATGCATGTGTGTAATAAGTGTGCAAGTGTCAGTGGCAACTTCAACCGCTTACAGGTCCATAAATATAGAACTGATTTAAATAAAATTAAAATTGAACACATCTATGTGAAAACTCGTTTAAAAGCATATAAATCTTTCCCAAATCGGTTCAGTATTACGACCGAAAAAGATGTCTAACTTTGTGTAAATTTTTATTAAAAGTACTTGCTTATTTTATTTTCATAAAATATTTGTTTAGTCTGAACTAAGCTTTGGATTAATTACATTTTATCATTGTACATCCCTGCTAATACAATCACATTTCTTCTGGTTGTTTAAAAGAGCGCTTTGTTTGGTTCAAATGTGTGCCAGCGTGTGCTTTTTCGTATGTTGAAATTATAAATTAATAATAAAAACACAACTTTTTTTCAATTACACCCTTCGTCACAAACGCGCTGGGCATGTTTACGTTTCTCAGTCTGTTTGTTATTTCTGCAATATTTATAAAGTTTAAAAAGAAGTTTGATTCATTTAAGCTGAGAAGTCGTTATTGAAAGTTCTTTTCAGAAGCAGATGTCTGCATGCAGCAGATCTTTCCTATTGAACTTCATCCAAATTGCTTCATGACTGACTGAGGTAACATGAACATGCCTGCTTATGCATGCTCTCTGATATCAAAATAATTGCTTTAATTTTTTGCTGGAGTATGATGGAACAATATCAAGAACTTTGTCTGTAATTTTTCCCTTCGAATTTCTCGTAATATTCTTGGCTTCGTTCTGTATTTTATTTTCGTTCAAAGTTATCGGCTTCTAAAAAGCTATCTCTTTCTATAAACATATGTCGATTTGTTTCTAATGAAGCGTTACGTACGAACTAAATTGGAAAATATTGATAAATTAATAAAGAGCTGCAAAATCGGTTAAAATTCAATGAAACTGTCAACAGGGCCACAACTCGGAAAAATCACTTAAAGCCAGAAATGACAAAAATTTGTAAAATAGCTTTGAAATTAATTAAAAATTAATTCAACTACATATAAGTCTCTAAATATAAAATAAATCATTTAAATTGCAGGAATAGAAAATAAAAGAAAAGATTTCTGTAAATCGGAAATAAATCTTCAGAATTAATTGAAACCCGCGAGAACTGTTAACCAAGAAAATAAAATCACTTTGCAAAAAAAAAACCGAAATTCTGAAAAGGGCAGCATTTGAAAAAAACCACTTGAGTGGAAAAAATCTCAGAAAAGTATTCACATTGTTTGTGCTTGTGGAAAAGATTGAAAAAATTTCTTTAGTTTTCAATAAAACTGTAGAACACAAAAAACAAGGTTCCCGCAACTGATTCTGGCAGAGGTTGCTCTTTGTGGGTTGAAGTTTCCCGCCTTTTTGCGATTGGCATAGGACACCAATTGAGTCTTCCTTCCATTTTAATTGTAACATTCAAAAGCCTTAAAACTAATTCGAAAACGCAAAAAAAATCTTCGAAATCCGAAATCAAAATCCGTGTCATCAAAAACCCTAAACTTGGAAAGAACTTTCTCCAGTTTAAATTTTGGTGAAGGGTATTCGAAATTCAACTGAGCTCAAACTCAAACTAGTTTTATACTCTTTTTGGGTATTTTTTTATTTATTTATTTTGTTTTTTTTTTCATTAATATAATATATTCCCTATTTCTTTTTTTCGCTTTTGCGTGTGTGAGTGAGCGTCTTGAAATTTCTTTCAATTTTAACTTCAAGCTTTATTAACGCGTTAACTAATGTTGCTGAAGTTTTTTTTTAAACTCAGTCGCTGTTGTCGCCGTTGCCATCGTCACCACGTCATCGCTTTAATATTCGAAAATGACAACGACAACAACAACAACGACAACAACAAAAATGCGTAAAGGAATGGCGGGCTTATTTTAACTAACTGTATTTCTTGTATTTAACAATTTTTATTGTTTCTTTATTTTTTTTAATTTTATTGTTGTTGTATGTTAAATAGGTAGTACGTGCCAGGCATAAAGAAAACTTTTTAGCAAACATTATATTCATTTTCTTTATATGGAAATGCTCCAGCACACAAAAAATTTACTCTGCAAATAGAATTTTCCTTAAAACCCCACATCTGAGAAAGCACGAAGAAATTTTATAAAAACGTTTTTTTTTGTTTTCATTTCTTTTACATTTTCTTAATCGAATTTTAATAACATTTCTTTCATTATTTATTAATAAAATTTCGATTACAAAATACATGCATACTTACATACATACATACATATTTCTTTATTTGGCATTAAAGATCAGTCAGTTGTGTGTTTGTATTGATTATTGTTTATTTAATTTCCCTATTCAACAAAAACTTACAACAGAAAAAAAGCTTTGACTGATATGGCCGGTGTTATAGATACTCGTACATGTGCATACACATTTCGTTTCTAGCAACAGCACGAAAAATAATTATAAAATTAAATTACTTTTTGGAACGCCCGGCAGTTTAAAACTGATTATTTTGCATCAAGGCAAATGCATACAGGTAGTCGCAATAGAATTCGCCTTGGGAAATATCATTTTTCGATGTCAAAATAAACTGTTCAAGGCGAATTTAAAGCCAGAAAAATATACCCAAAAAAGCACATTTTGACAATGAAGAATGATACAACACAACGAATCAGCTGTGCCAAGGCGGATGGATCCACATCAGGTAGTCTCATCCGGATTCGCCTTGATAATTAGAACAGATGTGTAAAAAAAAACAATAAATAAAGTAATAATAAAAATAAAATGTCTTTGGAAAATGTGATTATAAAAATGATTAAGGAAAACTGGACGTTGGAAATATTTTGGATGCGACATCACGAACCGTATCTGGAAAGGCACAAATAGTGCAAAATGTGTTACCAATAAATTGCGAAGGTGGCAGAAGCAGCAGTTACAGCTCCTACAGCTTTGGCTATATCAGTGTGAAATACAGTACAACCTCCATAAGCCGGAAAGATATAATTTCAGCTACTGTCCGGATTAGTGGATCGTCCGGACTACAGTTAAAATAATATTTTAAACACAATACACAAATGTATATACTATAAATAATTTATTAGTGTTACCGAAAAGAAAAATAAGAAAAAATTGGAATGTACCTTGTGAATTGTTTTTTAGTTTTAACATTGATTTATAATTCAAGTATTTATAATTAATTACTTTTATTTTAGTCTAATGTAGTTAATTAATTGTTAAAATTCGTTTTTGTTTTTTGAATTGAACTTAATATTATTTTTTGTTCACAAAAAACTATTTTACTTTAAATGCCCTTTTTTTACTCCTTTATTCTTAAATACCATTTTTGTGACTTTTTTTCGAAATTTTCAACGACAACCCCGACTGCAGTCGACTGGTTGCCTGAGTGTTAATTTCTCTTTAAAAAAAAAATTCATTTGTTGGTTGCTGTTTTCCAAAAGATAATTGTTAATTAATTCTTTTATCAATTGATCATTAATTTTTGATAAATATTTATTATATTTTCGTGGAAAAAAGGTGTTGGCAAATTTGTGTCTTTGAAGCGATGTTGATATACGCAGCCTATTTTTCGTGCTAATACATATTTTTACTATGCATACCTGCTCCTATTAATATAAAACACACTGTACTTAAGATTGAAATAATATGTGAGTGTGTATGTGGAAGCTTAAAAATATACGAACAGAGAAATTATTATGACTTTCACTACTTTTATTTCAGTTTTTATTATTGTTGCTGTTACCAACAACAGCAACAAAAAATTTTTTTATTTAGCCACACGTTTAAATTTCTTAATTGTTGTTTATTTATTTATAAAGTACAATAAAATAATTTAAAGAATTGAAACCGTTAAACAAAAGTTGGCAAATATTTCTTATGTACGAAAAGTGTATGATGATAAAAAAGTTGGCACTACGAGTGAAAAATTTGCAAACGTTGGAAAAAAACCAACTAAAACAAGAAAAAAAATATATATACATATATATATATAAAATGACAATAAACCCAAAAAAAACCTCTTGGGTTTTGCAGTTTTTTTCTTTATACGAATAACACGAATAAATATATTAACATTATCAACAATTGTTAAAAACAAAAATGTTTGTTTAAAAGTTGTATGTATTCTTTTTATTCAACAATATGTTTTATAGGTGATTTTTTGAAAAGTATATTTCTTCCTACTTTGCATGTGCGTTGTGTGTTTTTATTAAAAAAAACAAAAAAAGAGATATTGAATAAAAATTTATTGAGAAAGTGTAATAAGTCAGAAAGTGAAAAAGTTTTTAAATACTTTATATAATCTCTAATATCCACTAGTTAGCAGAGGAAAAATAAAATTATAGCTTAAAATAATTTATTGCACTAAAATGTTAATGATTAGTTAATTAGAAATAAAAAAAAAATTGCCACGCCCCTCAAAAAAAATATTTACATAAGAGTTTTTTTTATGTATTGCATCACCATTTGAATTCAGTTGGCAGCATACCGCACACTGTTGTTGATGATTTGACTATGGCTTCATTTATATGTTTGCCGGGTTTTTATCCAGAGCCAAAATGTAAATTCCACTTCCGGTATTAGGGACTCTTCCCACATAATGGTGAATGTTTCTCAAATCCTGTGTAAAGGATTCAGGTGAAACAGTTCATTGGTGTTTCTCCCGAATTGTTTTACAAAATAAACTGAATCGCACGTGTTTCAGAAATGCTGCTGCACAGTGAGGCGCACCACTCGCAAAATAAATGACAATAAACAAACAACTGCGAAATTAATAATTGAATTTGTCTCAAACTTGAAATATCAATGTAGAACGAACTTCCTTATACTCGAAAAAAAAAATTGTGCAGCACAGTGGGGCCCCCAGCACTCGTAAAATAAATTACAAGAAACATGCAACTTGCGAAATTAAAAATTGAATTTGTCTCAAACTTAAAATATCAATATGGAAAGAACTTCTTGATGCTTGAATAAAATTTTCTTTCACTTCTTTTCAATGCCGACTTGTCAAATTAATGAATACTACTAATACGAGGGTAGCTATTCTTTATGTGAGTCTAATAGTGAAAAGACATTAATTCGTTATTGCGAATATCTCGATTGCCTTTCAAAATATACTCCTCCTTTTTGCTCTGCACATCTTTTCACTGTTACAGGACTTTTCCATTCCGCTCAGTGTTCTCAGTTTTGTGATTTTTTTTTATTTTCGTTTGGGATTTTTTTTTGGCAACAATATTTTTCTGCTGAGCCTCTTTGTTCTTTACCCTTTTTATTGTCATACCGAATTATTATTTTTTTTTGTAACAACTATTATATTTTGTAATTCTCGTAGTAAAAATTAAATCGCGATCGCTAAAATGCTGAATGAACACAAAATTAAACAATTTTTGCAACGAAATTAAACGCTAAAACTACGGTGAATTGAACTGCGAAAACATTGCCAAGTTTAGCAGCAGTAGAGGTTGCGAAATTGTATTCGTAGCGAAAAATTGTAAAATCTACTAAATATTTTTAGCGATAGAAATTACGGTTTCTAGAATTTCAGCTTACGGCTGCGGGGTTGATAAGGACAACTAAATTATTCGCAGTTTTTTTTAAAATTTCATTATTTTAAATTACAGTAGTTTTGATTTAGCTGCCTTTTGTTTAAGAGCACTTTTTTCTTAACTGCACGAAATTAATAATTATTATATAATTAATAATTATTATAATAAACACTAGTTACAATAATAGTTCTATCTACATATATACAATGTGCCAGAAACGAGCTCTCGAGTATTTTCAATATAATAAATTTTGTTTTACAAATAATTATTTTATATATTTTGCGTAGAATATACGAAAATCAATATATTTATTTTGTAATGAAAATTTTATTAAAAAAAATATCGTGTTTTTTTAACGATAAGCCATACGACTGAGCTTGTGAATTTAACATATATTTGTTTTAATGTAAAACAAAAAAATATTGCTATTAGAATATGATTTGAAAGCTTTTAAATTTTCTCATACATCTAGGCTTGCCAGATCTAATTTGTCAAAAAGCTTGACATTGACCAAAAAAAACTTGATTTTGAAAAAAAAACTTGACAAGTAAAAACACTCATACTAAATATATAAAAGAGATTTTTAGTTTTTAAAGAAGAACTTCTGGATAATTATTATTGGGAAAATAGGAATTGAATTTTAACTTTTACTCGTAAAAACAATTTTGCTGAGAGTTTTTAGCTAGTCTATAATAAATAAATAATAATTTTCATAAATAACTTGACAATTCTTCAAACACATAAGTTTTATTAAAAAAACAATGAAAACCCGCCTGTATTATTCCACCATGGGTATATCAAGTCGGCTAAGTTGGCTAAGTTCACGACTTGCTTCTCTGGTTCAATGTTGTCAATTTACTAGTGTTGAGTAATGGGGTAAATATCAGTGTTGGCACTTTTATAATAATTGTACAGAAAGTTATAGTTATTTTTTAAACTATAATTGCAGAATAAAATTTGTATCATATTAGTCCTTAGTTCTATTGATAGTAAAAATATGGGCTTTAGATTTGTTTTTTAGAAATATACACATACTTTTTTTAAGTATTATTACATAGCTAGAATAAATTTGAGAAAAAAAGTTAACTTACAAAAAAGCTTGACAAATCACTTTTTCACTTGACACTTGACGCGCATTAAAAAACTTGACAATCAGGCCAAATCAGGCCCTTCTGGCAACCCTACATACATCAGTGACGAGCAACCCTAATGTACATACAAAAAATAAGTACAATATGCGGTGTTTAACGGAAATTTTACCGAATGCCGAGCAGCAATCGAACATAGATTTTCGCCGAACCTGAACGTTTAAGCCGACACTTTAGATACTTATGAATCCCGGGACTTCGGGACTTCAAAACAAACAAAAAAATGATTTCCTATTGCAATCTCTAGTGCCCAGAATGTCTTACGGAATAAAATAAATAAACTGGCGAGTAGTTTTATCAAAATTTTTCCTTGTCATCAGGTTAGATAGATACTTTCTTTTTGATATTTAACAAAATTTTACCTTTTATTGATCCGCTTGAATTATTTTGTCCGGGCGATTGTACATTGCTCTGTCCCAATGTGTTGGCGTGTGCTTCCAGTTTGGATGTAACGCTGTTCCACATATCAAACATGCGTTGCGTATACATTATATTTGCTTAATTTGTTAAACTTTATTTTTTTCGTTTTAATTGTTTTAAGTAAAAATACTAAATGAAAAAAATGAATAATAGTTCTCTTTTTGTTTTTTTTTCTGTTGTTGTTTTTGTTTTTGTTATCAAGTTGTTTAATAATGCTTGTTCTTTAGTTTAAATTTAGTTTAAATATTTTTATAAAGTTTAATTGTTATAATGTTTTATTTTCTATTTTTAATAATTTGTTATAGTATAATTTATATATATATATATATTTGTTTACTAATATTATTCACAAAATTTTTGTTTTAAGGCATATATACTTTTTTATTATTATTATTTAATATTTTTCTTTTTTTGTGGTAAAAAAATTGTTTGCAATTTTCTTTTAGATGCTTTTTATTAATTTTTTGCTTTGTTTTTAACAAATCGTATTTGTTTTTCTTGTTGTTGTTGTTAATGTTGTTGTTGTTTGTATAAAATAAATAAATGCTAATTACTAAGTTTTTATTATTATTGTTATTATTATTAATTATATTTGTTGTTGCTGAAACATTTGATGTTTTCTTTAATAATTTTTTCTATTAATTTTTATTTGTTTTTATATTCTTTTAAGGCCCTTGTAAGTCTCGGGCTAACATTGCACTTGGATTTGTTGAGGGGGGAGGAGGTTTTAAAATATATATATATATATATTTTATTTTTTAAATAAATGCCAATTTGTGTTTAATGTTTTTTGTAGTTATAACTTGTTGCGTTTAAAGTTTAAATGTTGTTGTTTTATTTTGAAATTAATTAATATTTGTTATAAATTTAACTTGAATTTGATGTGAAATACTAGTATCACAGTCCTCTATTATTTTGTTTAAAGGTTGTATATATAATTTAATATATTTATTATTTTAGCTAAATTTTGTTTAATTTATTTTATTAATTCTTTTTGTTTTGTTAATTATTTAATGAAGTGATAGGTACAAATTTGGTTTTAATTATTTATTAATTTATTGATTTATGTATATAATTTTGTTTTATATTTGCAGTTGGATTTCTTTAGGGTTGTATTTGCTAATTATTTGTTTAATTAATTTAATTATTTATTTATTTTTTGTAATTAAGACACTTGTTCTGATTTTTTTTTTTTAATTTCTTAAAATTTATTTTAAATTATTTTATAAATTTCTTTTAAAGCCTTGATTTTGGATTATTATTTTATTTAGGGTTTGGTTGGTTTATTGTATTTAAACTATTTTTTTTTGTAAGATAGAAAATTTATAACAAAAAATATTATTCCAAATGACCAAAAAACTTTTGTTTTTTATATAGAAATGGTAGTAATTGAAAGATTAAATACCAGAATTTTTTCTTTTAAGTTTTACATTTCAAATTCTTCTTCCTTGCATCTTTTGATTCAGAGGCCTAAAAAGGACATGCACTCCACTCCAGCAGTTTGTCTTAAACAAACTTAAAATTTATTTAAGTTTTGTACACTTTTTTTGGAAATAAAATTCTTTGAAGCGAAATTTAATTAAATCCAAAAGGAAAAAATAATTTCAGTTTTTTTTTGTAGAATTTATTTTTGTTTTAATTGTTGCTTTTGACTTTAATCAAACTTTCTTCGTTCGTCTGATTCATAATCATTTCAGTCACTCATTCAGTCAGTCCGTCATTCTTTCATTATTCCCTTGAATATTTGTTGAAGTTGTTGTTGGTGTTGTTGTATTTTTTTTTTTGATCCGCTTAGAAAGTTTCAGCTAAATTTGTGTAAATTTTCAATTTGATTTTTTATCAAACTGTTTGTTGTAGTTGCTGATGTTGCTCTTGGGTTTGTTGTTGCTGATGTTGTTGTTGTGGTTGTTGTATTGCTTTTGTTGAATTTTTTATTATTTATAATAGTTGTTGTAGTGTTATTGTTGTTGTTGTTATTATTATTATTGTTACTATTTAATTTTGTAATAGTTTTGTTGGTATTTGTATTTTTGCACTTAAACACTTTCACTGTTTGTTTTGTTTTTGCTGCTGCTGCTGCAGCTGCAGCTGCAGATTTAGATTTTTCTGCTGCTGCTAAAGATATGGCTGATGACGTCAGCGATGATGTTGATGATAAAATAGACGTGGAGGTTGCTGATGATGATGGCAACAACGACGATCCTACGTTAATTTGATGATTTTGTTTGTCGTTTGGAGTGCCGCTTGAACAACCAATTTTATTCGATTTTATTTTATTATTAGAGTTTGTATTAAGATTGCTGTTGGTGTTGTTGCTGTTGTTGCTGTTGCTGCTACTGCTGCTGCTTCTGCTTATGTTACTACTGCTGCTATTATTGTTGCTGTTGTTGTTATTATTGTTATCATTGTTTTGTCGATTTCTCCGCTTTGTTTGATTCCAAATCAAAATATCCAAAAACACGAAAATTTCACGACTATTTATTCCGGAAGACATTTGGTGGAATTGGTTTTTTTTTTAAATAAAAAACAGAATTTTATTTTTGTTTGAGATTGTTTTCTTCTTCTTTTTGTTATTCCTTTCTCGCACGCAAAAACAAAAGAAAACAAAATAGCACACCCTTCTTTTACAGGTGTTCTGTGTTCAAAAGTCTACAAAGGCCTTATTCAAGACCTTTAAATATTGTCCCCATAATTAAAGTTTATAAAACACGGACATTTTTGGAAAAGTTTTGATTTTATTTTGTATAAAAAACATTTTGCTGCACTATTTAACTTAAATACACACACGCATAATTATAAATAAATGTCGCGATGAAATAAATAAAACTTTCCTAAAATAAAAAAAAATTAAATAAAAAATTTATTTTAAATAAAAGAAATTCTTTTGGCAACTTCTGGAAAATCCGATACATTTTAAAACACACGCAGCATTTGAAAATTTTTTTATTAAATGTTGGCTTTTTCTCGAACCATGAATGTGGATTTTTAATACAAATTATTTTCAATAAGAGGCTAAAGTTCGTAACATTTTATGCAAGAAGAATTCGGACTTGAGGGCGGAAAATATGTGATTGATTTCAAACTACATGACAGAAGATCACAATGCTGTTTTCGTAGGCCGCAACACTTGAAATTTTCACCATAATAACAAATTCATCAAAATTCCATTTTTTCCAGTAAAAATACAATTTAATCGTTTAAATGTAAAAAAAAAAAATTTAACTTTAAGAATATGTATTTTCACTAACAGTTTGCTCGTCATTCGACTCCTTAATTTCAATCGATTTTTTTTAAAGCATCCAAAATTTAATTCACACCCATTCACATCAAACAAATCACTACTTAACATGCTTTAAACCCAAATTTTCTATGTTCATTTTCTATATTTTTTTTCAGATCCTTTTTCTTTAGTTTGCACACAAATTAAATTTTACTGTAAAACATAAAATCCTTTAATGTCTTCATAATCCCTCGTTAATTTACAATTTTATATTTCTTGTATGTGTGTGTGTGTGCGCGCTCGTGTGTGTTTTTGTATCTCCAACTTTCATTTTATGATTTGTTTTAACTTGGAAAATCGATATAGAAAAACAGCATAAGCCCACAACAAAAACAACAACGAGGAAAGAAATGTCATTTTAATATAACCAACCCCTTTGGTTACTATGTCTCGGCCCCGCAGAACTCCGCACCTTATCAACGAACATGCCGCATGCCGAATGCCACATGCCACATCATCCCCAAAAAAAAAAATATGAAAAAAAAAACAAATTATAGGAAAAGCAAATATAAAAACTACAACTACAACTAGCAGGAGCTGGTTTGTTGCAATGGGTGGAGAATAAAAAAGTTCTATGACCCACTGGCTTAACATCGTCTCATGTTTTGTTTGGCTTTGTTGTTGTGAATGGTTATTATGTGCCAGGCAGCACAGTGTTGCGACGCAGAGATTTTATATTTTAATCTAAAAATGTAATTCATGTGTATGCAGTTTTTAAAACTAAAATAAAGAACATGGAACATTTTTTTTGTGAATCAAATGTTGCAAAGACAACTACAAATTACACATACTATTTTAAATTAATTTACCGGGGAATCGAACCCACAACTACTGGACCGATGGACCAGCATACTAAAAGCTCCTTCACAGATACAGGAAAATTTTTAAAAAGTGGTAAAATTATTTTCCTCTAATTTGCAACAACGAAAAATAGTTTGTTTTGTTGCACAGACACTTGACCAAATACACGAATTAACCGGCTTCTAAGAGAAATGTTCTCCTCTCTGATTACTGGAAACATGTTTTTCTTAAATTTGCATTACAACAACTAATGCTGCTGCTCAATTTGCAGTCACAAATTATCGACTTTGTTTGTTCGTTTGTTTGTGTGTTCTCGTGTGTTGCTTATGACCCCATAACACTGTGAACCGCATTGCATACCGGTATCCATCCACAATTACAAACACATGCATGGAAAAACATTAATAACAACAAAAAAAAAAACAAATAAATAAAAGAAAAGAAATCATTAAAAATAATATAAACGGTTTTTGTATGTATTTTACTTTTCCATTTTGTAAATAATACGTGTTGTTGTTTTAATCGCATATTGTAAGGAAATGTACATGCATATGCATGCATGTATGTACATACTTTCATACACACATAAATATGTACAACTATTTGCCCCACAACGCTTGCATACGTCATCATTGATTTTGATGTGGCACACAGACGCAAACAAAGCAAAACATGAAACTTAAACAACAACCAACAACTGAAGCAACCACCAAATTACAATAAAAAATTTATTTTTTTTTATATTTAAAAAAAGAGATCGTTATAGAGGGAGCCAAAGTGAGAGAGTGCAAATACAGGAACATAAAAATGATTTATTTATTACACACATATGTACATACATACATTACACATAACTTAACTGTGTGAGTGTGCGTGTGTATGTGTGTATGTACGAAAGCCCCAACCGCTGTATTCACATTTACACGAACACCCAACATCCATCCCTCCACCAGAGAGTGTAACTATAGAAAGCGCTGTATAATAAACCCAGTGGCATGAAAAGCTAAACGAACCCAAAAATAAATTTAAAAACAAAAATGATAATAATAATAAAAAAAAACTAAAACCAAAACCAAAACAGAAGAAATATTAAGAGAAACAAGGTGCAGTGAGCAAAATGTAGGTGGGTGGGGGGTTTTGGGGGGAAAACATTTTTGCGGTTTTTTTTATTATTCATGTGTTTTTTTTTTGTTGCCTTTAGAATTTCTTTGATTTTGACAGGAAATTTTGAAAAGTTTATTGCTGCATAAATTAATTGAAAACCGCCACGATATGAGACAACGACTCTTTCAAACATTTGGTTAAAAGACAGAAAGACAAGACAGGCCGTGCGTGGCACTCTTGATATCAATGATAATTTCAAAATTAAGAATGTGCACACAAATTTCGATCGCCAACCGCTGTAATTTGCAGCCATAAGAGATTTTCACAAATGATTTTATGCAAATTGCTGTTGCAATCGCCAGAAACATTAAAATATACACCGCGAACATTTTGTTTACCGAATTCGTTCAGATCAGAAAGCTTGTGCAAAGCTGACGAATTCGTATCTGAACACGATCAGAAAATGTATCGAAAACGCAGCTTTCGTTTCTGAGGAAATTCAAAAAGCTTTTACGATGTGTCCTTAAGAGTTCTGAAGAAATTCTAAATGCATATCTGACATGTCTGAAAAATGTGTAAAAAATTTCTGATAAAGAAAAGCAGAATATGTGCCGTATTTTCTGGTACTTTTGATGATCTGTCGCATTAATGTCGGATAGAGAAAAGTTTGACATAAAATTTTGACATTTTTCAGAAATATCTGAACATTTTAAATGGCAATTCGTGTTAATGTCGCATAAAATTCTTACATACACGAAAAAAACTATTATATAAATTCATATTTATTAAAAAAAATAGTGATCTTAAATACAGTAGAATACCTTAAAGGTTCACTAGCATAAAAGTTAAACGCTGGATTAAGTTAACCGAACTAGAGTGTTCACGTACCGCTCTAAAAGGTTAACTACAAGTTAACCGTTCACTTAATTGGCGATTCGAACACTTTTTAAAAACAATAATGATGCAGTGGCAGGGGTGACAGAGCTGAGCTTTTATACAAAAGAGAAAATACAAACAAACCTCGAATGCTTCTTTAAACCACTCCGCACACAAAAATAACACAGTACAACACATGATTATGGAACTCAATTCGGAGAATTGCACGTTTTTTTCAAGTTGGCTGCATTAATAATTTAATAACCATACGAATTTTTTTTTTTGTTCAAGGTGGATTTTTATCACTTTTTCTATATTTTAACACGGTTAAATAAAATAAAATTTTCATCTCTCCTGATGTATGTATGTTGATGACGTAAAAGTTTTTCTAAGTTATAATAAATTTTTGGATCATAAACATCTTCAAATGGCCATGGACTCACTTTATGCAACTCACGGTGCAACGTAAACTTAATGGAGCTTAGTTTGAATAAATGTAAATTAATGCGATTTGTGAGATCTAATCAAATTACTGCAAACTATTTTCTTGGTGATCATTGGTATTTTACTAGACCCTAAGCTGAATTTTATCTCACATATAACATATGCAGTACACAAGGCCAGTGGCACACTGGGTTATATTAAACGCTGGGCAAAAGAGTTTAATGACCCATACGTTGGGAAAGCATTATACATACATGTCACTGGTACGTCCGATTCTAGAATATGGATCAATAATATGGGATCCTATTTATCAAATCCACTCTGAT
Organism: Gymnocheta viridis; assembly: GCA_956483585.1. NCBI lineage: Eukaryota > Metazoa > Arthropoda > Insecta > Diptera > Tachinidae > Gymnocheta > Gymnocheta viridis. The sequence goes on along the minus strand of OY101443.1, from coordinate 85,466,885 downwards.
GCAATTGAATCAGTGCAAAAGCAATTCCTGTTATTTTGTCTTCGAGGATTACGTTTTAAGCCAGTTAACTTGTCTTCTTACTCTGCTCGACTTGCCCTTATTATGCTGCCTATTTTAAAAAGCCGTAGAACTATGCTGAATGTATCGTTTGTCCTCAACATTATTAATGGTGATATCTGTTCTGGATTTTTGATCAATGAAATTTCGTTTAATGTTCCTCAACGTACATCCCGTAATTTCATTCCTCTATCAGTAAAAGTTTTTAGAGCTAATTATGCTGATGTCGATCCCCTTAGAAGAATGTGTTACACATTTAACCAGTTATATAGATTTATAAGCTTTTCATTAAATGTCGATGTAGTAAAAAGTGCAATTATAAATTTTCTTAATTCATAACAAATTGTTGTATGTTATTTTATTGTATTTTATTTAATGTTGTGTAATGTAAATGAATATTAGTAATTGTCTGTAAGGAATTCAATTCCATAGAAAAATAATAATAAATAAAAACAAGTATCTCGGTATATCGTACGTATACTTGTTATTTTCCATATTGAAATATTCAATATTCTGCTGGTTTTAAAATGTAATTTAAATTATTAATGCAGCCAAAGCTAACAAAACGAATGATGCAGTTCTTATTTTTTTTGGGATACTTTTACGTGCAATTCTCAGAATTGAGTCCCAAAATCAATGAGCTGAAAAAAATGTTGTAGTGTGAAGTATCAAGAGGTCAAGAATGATTGTGAACTTGAAACCAAACGGTACAAAATAAATCGAAGTTTCTTTTATGTAGTGATTGAAATAAATTTAGTGTGTTATTTACGAAAAAAAATTTTTTTTTATTGTATTATTTGGAAATTTGAAAACCGCTTAGAAAGTTAATCATCCTTATTCCGGTTGGCGTCATCGACGTCACGTCAACAAAATACCAAAAAATTGGAGCTTGTCTACTCGCTCTCGAGATCAGTCTATTTCTGTTCTCTAAGGTCCAGAAAATAACATGAGCCTGTCAATAGTAGTCAGTTGTTTTCGAAAGCGGGTAGGCAAGCCCCAATTTTTAGGAATTGTGCTGACGTGACGTCGATGTCGCCAACTGGAAGAAGGGTGAATAATTCGAAAAAGTTAATTACACTTACACACACATTTCAGTTAACTTTTTCGAGATTCTACTGTACTGCACAAAATCCGCACAAACTTACATTATACTCGGAAAATTAAACAGAATATTATATGATCTCTCTTATTGCGCTTGGAGTTTTTGTGGCGAAAGTCGGACGTTTTTAAAGAATGGTGCCGTAGTTGGCAAAAACGTCAATATACATACATATACATATATACGACACAAACTGTCGTTAAAACGGTAAAGTGTTTGGCGTATTTGTGTGTCAAAAGTTTCTAAAATTGTCGTTAAGAATTTTTTTCACGACATACCTAATTCAATTTAATTAATTTAATTTTAATTAATTATTTTTAAATTTTTTGCAACAGGTTTCATAAACACTTTTTTTCTTTTAGAAAAATTTTATGGTAGAAAATTTTACACGGTATTATAAGATTTTAAATTCGACAGCAACTACGACAGTTGGCGTAATGCGACTACGCTAATCACATTAAGGGTGAATTTCTAGTTCTTTGAATATTTTTACTGCCGCAATTAATTTTGGTTTAAAATATATTTTAAAGAAAATTTTTATGAAGAATTTGTCTTAAAATACATTTCAAATACAACTTATTGTTTATGAAGACCCGGCCTTAACCTATAAAATAAAATGTATGAATTAGTTTAACTAATGTATAAACAAAACGACTTTATACAAAGAGTATAAGAAATTCTGTACTCCTGCCATTCAGTCCCTTTTACCTCTCTTCTACAAAATTAAGACTTTGCAAAGTGAACTTTCTCTGTCTAAAAGGGGTCAAAACTTTTTTGTATCGTAAAAAGTTTGTGTGCATTATTTTCAGTGTACATTGCACATAATCTAATTTTTCTCAGTGTACATTTTTACACGAATAACGGGAAAATCTGCTCATAACCAAGAACGTTTTTCATATGCATACATACATACGTAAGTACTTGTGTACATACACACATACATACATACGTATTTGTTTTTCTTTAATTTCCTTCTTTTGTTCTTGCCTTCTATTCTACGATATTCAGCTGCATCTCAGTAACTCAATACCGCACACAAACAAAAAACCAATTTCCTTTAAATTCCAATTCTTTGCTGCTTTTCGTCTGTATGTCTGTCTGTCTGTCTGTCTGTCTACACTTCCCAAGCATCTGACCAAGTTATGAAAACAAACAAACCAACAGTAAACTAAAGCATTTGTCTACTACAACAGCAACAACAACAACAACGAACAACGAATGCATTGCGAAGCATAAATGTTGCATGTTGTTGACTTTTTGCATCGTTGCAACAACCGAACAATAAAACACTGTTAACTTTGCAGAGAAATTTGGTCATTTAAAGAAAATCTCATTAAAAAAAAGCTGAAAGCAACAAACAAAAGCAACAACGAATGTGTGTCTGTGGAAAAACACATTAAGCAACAAACACAACAACAACAACAACAACAACAAAACATAAAAAATAACTTTGCTCTAGTGAACTTTTTCTATGACGGCAGCATGTGGAAAACAACACAACTACAACAAAAGAGAAAAAACAAGAAGCATCATCAGCAGCCGCAGCAGCAGCAGCAGCGGCAGCATTATACTCCCGTTAGAAAATGCGCTTGCGCTTTACAGCTAGTTTTCTTTCGATAAAACTGGTATGTTGTTGCTTTTGGTTTTCCTCGTTTTTGTTGTTGTTGATGTTTGCATGTGGGAACAAAAAAAAGAAAAACCAAAACCAAAAGAAAAAAAAAATAACGCTGAAATAAATGAAGAAAAATTTTTGTTACACAGCGCCCACGTACAACGTACCCAGAGGCAGAGAACAAGATTCATAGAGGAGTGTCGGTGTTACAGGCGTCCGTAAACTGGCGTTGGCAGAAGTTCTGCTAAAAGCTTACAAATTAATATTGTTTTGTATGTTTGTTTATGCATACAACTGCTATGAATACAGTTATATATTCATGGCGCATTGTGTGTGTGTGTGTGTGTGTTTGTTTGTATCTGCGGGACTGAGTTGAGTGAGTACCGATAGTCGTTCGTTGACGCCGAAAAAGACCAATGACCTATGCTGAGTTAAGGTACTTGTTCTACTAACAAAAGTATAGAACAGAACATTTTCAACGAACTGAATGAAACAACGAACCAACCAACCAACTAACCAGCCAACAACCAACCAACAACAAACGAGCGAACGAACGAATTATGTGAACGCTGCAGAACAAAGTGGGTAAATGGGAAATAGGCGAGGACTAGTGTGGGGAAGAGATGGGAAAAAAACAATTGTACCCGTCGAGCATGAATGTTTGACTAGAACTGTTTAATGTTAGTTTTGCTTGTCATCCGACCCCTCTGTTGTTGCTGCTTGAGAAGAGGGTATAAAAATTAAAAAATTAAAAAAAAACAAAGAGAGGGGTGAGTGAGTGAGCGTATGTGTGTTGAAATGGAAAAGTATGACAGGGGCCTGTTCTTTCTTTCCGCGGGGGGGAAGCATAAACTGAAATTTCTTGTTGTAGCCGTAGTTGTAGCTGTTTTAATTCAAACAACCGCTATCTTATAAACAGCACACATACACATACATACATACATACAGGCATAGGAAAAAATAGATAGAAATTTGTTTGACTGTTAGAACAAGTAAAAAATGAAGCTAAACAACAAAAATTTCTTTGACAAAAAACTATTAAAGACATAAAATTTGTTTTAAGTAAAATTTAAATTTAATTTTCATGTTATTTTTATTTTTTATTTTTTGTTTTTGTTCTCTCTAGTGCGAATACATTTTGAAAGTGGGTGACATTTTTTTATTTACATACATATGTACATACATCCATACATATGTATTTATTTTTTTATGTTTGTGCAGTAGGAATATCAAATTGGCTTTTGTCTAGTATTTAAAACAGTCTGAAAATTTCGTTGATACTATTCAATTTAAAATTTATACTGCGTTAGCAGTTTCTTTTAAAATTGCAATAACTAATCGATTATTTATTTATTATTATTTTTTTTTTGTCAGAATCGTTTTTCTTTATCTGCAAGTAAAATTTTTGTTCATTATGGGCATTTGCTTAAAGTCACCCATTAATTCTTTATCTACAGTTCATTGAACTTTATTTCTTTTCAGTTGTTGTATTCAAGTGTGTTTATTTGAGAACTGTATGTATGTAAATACATTTGTATATTTGTCAAATTAAAATAAAAATTACTGACAATAAAGCTGTTGAATATTCTCGTAAAATAAATAAATAAATTTCAAAGTAGGTATGTAATAAAATTAAATGTCATGCCATCGGAAAATCTTGTCTACTCTTTGAATTTTTGCATTATTGTTTTTATTTTTGGCTTTTGAAAAAAAAGTTCTTTAAAATAAAACACCAAAAGTGTTTAAAGATTTTTGCTTGATTCTTTTAAAAATGGCATGAAGTAGTTACATATGTGCATATGTCGTACGGAATAATCAAATATGAGCTTCTCTACAAACAATTTGATTAAATTATCGATTAAATTATTAGGTTTACAGAACTTGCATAATTTGTGCCTTCATTAAACAATTAATCCTTCAATTAAAATATAAATAAAAGAAATTATGTAAATATATTGATATTATTTATGTTATCTCAATTATTAATAGGCAAACACGTTTTTTAGATCCTTTTTACGTTTGTAATACTGAACCGATTTTGGAAAATTTTATATGTTATTAAACGTGTTTTTACATAGATGTGCAAAATCTTAATTTCATTTAAATCGGTTCGATATTTAGGGAGCTATAAGCGTTGCTACTAACACATGCACAGTTATTACACATGCATGTATCAACTTCAACTTGGAAAAATAAACAAAGTGTGCATGCGTGTTTGTCCAACTTGATTTTGCATAGAAATGAGACAGAGTCTTAAGATGTTTATTTAGAATGTTTTTTGTTGTTGTATTTTATCGTATGTATTTATGTAAATGTTTAACATTAATTTCTAGAATGCGGTTAATTGAGTCGACCGCTGATTGCACTAGTATTGATTAACATGTAAGACTGATGCCATTTTTCAAAAAATCTTTCGCAAAGAACCTTATTTATTTGCAAATGGAAGGGGCAGACAAACAATTGCGATGGAAAGAATGTCACAATCGGGCCTGCTCTGTAAAGATCGCAGGAATTATAGCCATCGAGGATCGAATAAAATAATAATTGGGAAATGGCGAACAAGCAAAAAACAACAACTAAACAATAGCAATAAGTCGCAATTACTGGTGGAAGTCACGCGATTTGAACTTTTGTGATTTACAGAAAAAGTCCGCCGCTTATTAAATTTTTCTGTGATTTTTTGTCAATCTTCTTTATTTCAGTACTTAAAATTTTTAATCGCACTTTTTCCCAAAACTAATATTTTACATATTTAGTAAAACTAGAGTACGCCTAGTGGTCGATGTTCGACCTCCAGTTTTATTTTATTCATTTAAAGAGAAAAAACTACCTAATTATTTATTCCCTTTCCCATGGAAAAAACAATAAACGAAATACAATTGCATACAAACACGCACATTTATAAAAAATAATCTTATTACTCATATACATATGTATGTATGTATGTAGATACTCTTAAACACTCTCATCGCTTTGCTTGAACCAATCCTTACATAAGTGAATGCGTGTACGTGTGTATTCTCAGCATTTGTAGTGGTATCAACTTTAGGAGCCTTTTATTCCTTTAATACTGAACCGATTTAAATAATATATAAACGGATCAATAAAGCTCAATAATTTTTATAATTTGGTAAAAGAATGAAGAAAATCGGTTGGCAAACAAAGGAGAAAAAGGAATCTAAAATTTTGCCTTTGCCTATTTATATACAGATATTAATAATTTAATTAAAAACAAATTGAAATTGCTTATTGAGGGGTGTAGCTATATCCTATGCGCATTTTACTGTTGCTGATGCAGATCATCAGGGAACTTTACCCAAATATTTCTTAAAACAACTGGAGAGATATTATATTAAACTTTCATTAAAGCAAATGATCAATAATCCATTTCAATTTATTTTTAATTATTTTATTAAATATTTTACTAAATATGTAAAATATTAATTTTGCGAAAAAGTGCGATTAAAAATTTTAAATTCTAAAATTATAGCGATTGCCATTAAAAGCACCACTTAATCGTACTTCTTTATTTCATTTGATTTTTCAAACATTCTGTCTGCAAATAAAAAAAGTTGCATGAAACAAATTTCATCGTGTAATTTTAGTGTAAGAAATATTTTTTTCTACTTTATTCGTAATTTCTTATCGAAAGTTTAATGACCCAAGATGCTGCTGTATTTGTATATTAATTAGAATACATTTTTATGGGAACTGTGATTAAGTTTATTATATTTAGAAACACTTGCAGAATGTACTACGAAAGCTGATTTTAATTTGGGAAATAAAACTACATCAAATTTAATATTGGAATTTAATTTTATGATGTTTTGTAAACAAAACGTTGCTTTAGTTTTATTTATATTTTTTTTAATTTTTAAGCCCATAAAATGTATTTTATTTTCTTACCGAAAATAGCTTGATTGGTAAAAAGAATAATTTTTTTATCTCAAAGCTTAAAAATAATTTGTTAATGCATAAAAATGGATCTCTTGTACGAAAGATCAAAGCTTGCGAAAGTTAAGAGCGAATTTGGGTATTTAAAAAGGTACGAGTACACATTTATTTATTACACTTTTCATTCAACTCTAAACAATTCTTTTTGGTTATCAAACAATATCCAGCATATATGTATTTCGGGTATAATAGATAAGTGATGGACCTGCCTTTATGGCGTTCTTCAAAAGCTGTACATGTGTGAAGAAATAGATCACCATGTTCAACGGATTCTGTTGCTCAAACTAATCCTCTACCTGAATCAGTTGTTAGAGTCTTGTTATTTTGGAAAATGAATTGAGTTTGTTGTCCAGTGTAATTAGATTAGTTGTCGTACATGCTTAATTCTACTATTGCACCAATTATTCTATACAAATTTATTAAATCTACTCAACAAAATCTTACGATAAAATTTTATTTTTATTTTTCAGATCGAGAATGAAACAAACTGCTTTCAAAATGATAAAATCTCTCTCGCGGTAAGTGCTAAAATTATTTCGATAACTCATTTCAAAAACCGAATAAATCATTGAAAAATTTCACATTTTGCTAAAAAAAAGAAAGAAATCTATTGACTTTCTAAAAGAAATGTATCTTGATGAATATGGTGTTAGAATATTTGTTATAATTTTTTTTGCGGTAGTGTTCCGTCAAAAGTTTGCTTAATTATAGTCGTCGACAAAGTAACTGTAACAGCTGATTAAACAGAAGAGTTCAGTTTGATTTCTATGAGCAAAAAAAAAAAGAAAAAAGAAAAACAAAGAATATATAATGAAAAAGCCAAATGTTTTTTTTTGTTCTTCTTATCTACGATTATGTTTCATTTTAGTCGGGCCGGGCCATTGAACTCAAATGTTTTCTTATTTACTTAGAAGCACAGCACGTGTAATAAGTTGTTTTTAATTATGCTTTCAAGCAATCAAGATGCTCGTTTATTTAAAATATCTAAACGAAAATTGAACTATTTTAACAAAATTTTAAAAAACTATTGGTAAAACAAAAAAATAGTATTTCATCAGTATCACAAAGTTAATTGAAAACTCTTAAGAGAATTCATATTAATAGATAATTTCCGAGAGATAAAATACGATAGAATGAATGTGAATGACAAACTTTCAAATATTCAAAAAAATTTAATTTAAATTTCTTATTTTGGCAATTGTAGTCTCAATTTCAATAAAATATTAGACCAATTCACAATGTTGTGTATCGTAGCATTTGCAAAGTGGAGTATAGCATATTTTTACTCTACACTAACAAAATACAAAGATATGCATTTGCTACTCTTGTATAAATAAACAACACAAGCACCTGTAGTTTATATTTGCACTTCATTTTGCAACAACCAATTGTGAGAATTCAAAGAAGATTGAGCGAACTAAAAAAAATGAAGAGAAGAATTTCATGTTTTGCAACATGTTTTTAGAAAACAGAGTTCATAATTGATTGTAAATATTTACAACTGCATAAATTTGCAATCTAAAATGCAAAACATTGTGAATTGCACTATTATGTATTTTATTTTATGTAGTTTTCAAGAGTTCAAATTAGAGAAATCTCCGATTGACTTTGTCACTTACTCAAGTTTTCTTTTCCTTTTCATCTAATTACATAAATAATCAAATTAGTTAAGAACTTTATCCAATCGAAATGTGACACCGAACAACATAATTAATTGATTAGTTAAATGTATAAAAATGCTGACGATGTGTTTTAAAATATACGATTTTTCATAAGTTTTATGTAAAATAGACATATTGAAATAAAATGTTTGATTTTTTTTTTGGTTTTTTCTTAGACGGCATTTAGACGTTGAGTTTTCTGCATGTTTGCTCAGTCCTGAGTTTTTAGTTTGTTGGAGGACACAACGGAAAAAAGTCACGTTTTGTTTTGTTCATGTTTGTTTTTGATATTTTTTTTATTACTTCAAATCCAGGCGTATTAAACAGGTGGCAGAATTACGGCAGCTGATTTCTTTGTCTTGCTTATGTTTTCTTCATTGAATGTCAAAAAGGGTGCTTTTATAGATAGATAGATGATAGATTTTGTATTTTTATGAATCAGAAAGCAAAGAAAAATTTTTTTTTAAAAGATTTGAATAAAAAAAACCTCATCTTATAAATGTTTATGAATTTTAGTAACAGCTTCAAAAGCGAAATTATTAAAAGAATCGACGTCTAAAAAAACTCTGCCTTTTTTTATAAAATGACAACGAAATTTTGCCTGAGATTTGATAGTGAAAACCACATTAAAATACGACAAATATTTTTTATTTGCAACATAAATTCTCACAAAAAATTTTCATTTTAGTTGTTAAAAACCGGCAGTTAATTTGAGATGTGGAACTTAAACGCCGATTGTGCCATCATTTTCCTTTGTATTTTTTTAAAGTCATTAAAATGTATTTTTTTATTTTTTAAGGTGAAATAATTATTTTTTTCTATAACTTTTGATGATTTACTCAAAAATAAAATAATCAAGCTTTAGCTTATTAGTACTCTTTTCCATTAAGGAAAATTTTGATTAATTTCAGTGGGTCACCCCTATCAAATAGTGGCCTACGCTATGAGTCCGGGACTTGCAGGTTCGATTCTCTCCAAGATCCTGGCTGTTTCTGCAAACAAGCCAAAGAAGTGTTTTTGTTTAAAATAAACAAAAAAATATTTTTTCTTATTTTGATTTAAATAAATCGATTTATTTTTATTTCCATTCACATGGCATAATTATTACCAGGTAGGTGCATTAAAAAAAACTATACTGCAGTGCACCGATATCGAAAACAATTTTCTTTTTTTTTCAAAGTCTCGGTTCACACTATCAAATTTTTCTTTTTGAAAGTGTTAGTTTGTTGGTGTACGTGGCGAGAAGATTGGGAAGGGGTTCACTCTTGCATGTACTTTGAAATTCTCTTGTGTTTTGTTATTCGTAACTGTGAAACTGAAAATAGATGCAGCTTTATTTTAGATTTTCTTTTACTTTTCTTTCTTTCAAGGTGGTGAGAGCAAAAATGAATGTGAAGATAAACATGCAAAATTCTTGAATTTCGTTACAAAAAAAATGTCAATGTGTAGACATTAATGTAAGTTCAAAAGAGAATTAGAGAAAATTTCAGAAAGAATCTTTCATAGTCTGAACCGGGACAAATGTAATAATACGAAAGAAATGTTTTTTTCGATATCGACGAACTGGCAGATATATTGCTTGCTGGGAGTTTAGTTACTGACTGTCAAAAAAAAAGAACGTTTACATTGTTGTTTTAACACTCAGCAATTAAACTCCCAGCAAATTATATACATGGATGTTTATTTTTTTACCGCACCTTCCTAATAATTGTACCATGACTCAAAATTTTTATAATTGTTCATCTCTTTTCGAACTTCACATGTTTTTTTTTTTTATAAAAAAATCCTTTTTTTTAGTATATTTATTATATGAAATATTCCCCCAAATTTAAGAGCAAAAAGTTTTAATTTTTTGTTTGTCTATAGACTATTTCAACCCACAACAAATGAAAACTTTTCTAAATCCTTTTGTAATGAAAACACAAAATTTCGTTTCTTCGAAATATAAGATTTTGATATTAATTATTTGCATTTCAAACCTGATTCCGTTTGATAAATTACAAAAAAACTGAATTTATTTTAAATATAAAAGCTATTTAATGTAAATCACTAGATATTGATTTTTAAAAAAATATAATTTTTTTAAGTATTTTCCTCCATATAAACATGAATGGGATGAAAAGGTATGCTGTCATGTTTGCATAAGTAAATTTTATTATTTATTTGTTAAAAAACGCCTGGCCTTTTTGCCACATAAACGTCAATCACTATTAAAAGCTTCATTACTCATACGTAAATAGTGCGCATACGTAAACGTTGCGGCCAGCTGCAAAATTTGTCAGCTACTTAAAATGTGTAAACGTATCTAAAGAATGTTGTTAGAGGAACATATTATTTTGAAGTGCAACTTTATTTCAAAAATGTTTATGTCAAGAAACTAAAACGGAAATTGAATTGAAAAAATTCAGAAAGTCAGAAAGTCAAAATTGTGTTTGAGAATTTATATTGAAAACAAAAAACAATTTTTCGTATTTTATTGTTGTTTTCAATATTAATTTTTACTCACAATTTTGTTTTCATTTTATAAAAACGGGCAGTAAATGTTTTATAGAATTAAAAAAGTTCATTTATTAAAAAACGCCACTAAAGCTTATTTAATTAAGCTTAAAATTTTGTAATAAAACAAATTAATATAAAACAGCATCGTCTTCAGATTTTATTCTATACCGAAAGTTCGGTACAACAAACTTATAAAAAAGGACGATATTTTTGTGTATAAAGTCACATTAGAAAATATAAAAGTGTTTTTGGCTTGCGAAAAGTCAATAGCTTTGGCTATTTTATACGACAATCGAAATGTATTTCGAAGCACTTTAAAATAAAACCAAAGATGTTAATAAAATTTCCTATATGCCCATCTTAAAATTCACTGTTTGTAGTATGGTAGTGAAAGGGTTAATGTTAATGTATAATATATAAATAAGTTCCCAGGCAAAGTACTAACAAATGTTCACCTGTTTTCAGTGGCGAGAAATTCTTAGGTTCATACCAAAAAAACATTTCTTCATATCATATTCTTTATAAATTACACACAACTCAATGGAACAAAAAAAATATTCTCCTCTCAAGAGGCGTGTAAACAAGATATTTTTGTATGAAATTTTTACACAATATAAAGAACGATCAAAAATTACGTTTTTTGAGTTATGACGTTGTCTGAGTAAATGAGCGGTATATTTCTCTTTATAAATTTCCCTTCATTAGTGTGCATGTCATGTTCTACATTAATTATTTAAAGGCAATTTATAATAATTTCATAGCCAATTAAATTACAATAAAAATTAAAATAAAGCCAAATAAAACAATAATTATTTTATTAAATATCAATAACTAGATTGATTTATCCTTAAATTTTCCATGATATATATTTATACAAATTATATTAAAAATGTTTGAAAATATTTTAAAACAAAAATCATGGAAAATAATGCTTAAAAAGTGTTGTTGGCAACATTGTTTAGAAGCAAAAAATGAAGAGCAGAAATTCTAATTTGATCGGGTTCGTCTGCAACGTACATAAATGTGCTAAAGAAAACGGAAAACGTATACGTAAGAGTAGTGGAGTTTAAGGTTGAGCGGTATAAAACATGTGTTTTTAGAGGATAAATAATATCTTTCAGTTGGCAACACAAGCGATTTGACAGCTGTGTTTATTTTGGCTTGTCATTTTTGTAAGGAGTAGACTCACGCCAAAGGAACGCTTGCAAATTGTTGAGATTACACAAATAATTTTCTTTAGCGTTGTAAAAGTTGCAATTGGGTAATGAGTGCTCAATACTTTTTTGAGTACTCAACACTTTCAGAGTTCTATTTTTGATTACAAGAATAGAAAACCGTGAGGTATACAAAAATAGAGTTTAGTTATATAATTAAAATATCACAATTGAAATGTATATTTATTTTAATTAAAAAATTAATAAATCTGGATTTTTTAGAATAAAACTGCTCGTTTCGAATTTTTGTTTAATTAATCTAATTTATTTTGTACATCAAATTTATATATCCCTGAAGAAGCCACACAAAGAAGTGGCGAAATATCGGTGTTTTTAATGAAAATTTTGTTCTTTAAAAGATTTAAAAGATTAATTTAAAAAAACAGAAGGTCGAAAAAATATATAAGAATAATTTTCGTTTAATTTAATTTTTAAATTTGAGAAAACAAATAAAGTATTGAGTTATTACTTAATTAGAATCGGGTACTCAAAAATATGGAAATTTAATAACTCTAATTTACTCAAAGAAACATTTACTGCCAGGCCCACGATGTCACACATATTCGTTCTTTCGTAAAATTACATTGAAAAGAAAAACAACAATTTAGAATTTGTTTTTGTTTTAAATGTATTTGTACGAAAGAACGAATACGTGTGACATCGTGGACCTGGCAGTTAATTAATGAATAATTTCATTACGTCGAATTTTTAAATCTTGAATTTTGCTCATTGGCCATCAAGATCGTGCGATCTAATCCCTTTGAGTATGTGTCACTTGTCTACGACAATAAACCAGAGACGATTGATCACTTGGCAGACAACGTTGGAAAGTTTGTGCATCTTGGAAAATAATATTACGACATCTATACGCCAGCCACGGCACGGCGGCCACAAGCCCAGATCATAATTAAATGGCATAAAATTTGCTCTCCAATAAAATCAGTTTCAGTGATATTAAAAAATATTTTACTTTCTTTTTGTAAATTTTCTTTCGAAATATTCTTCGACATATCATTTCAAAAAGTTTTAAAAAACTTTTATTTCTATTAGTTTAACTTAAAGCTGTGAGCCTCTGAACAAAATACTCTTTTACGATCGAGTCTTTTCTATCGAATATTCTATGAGTTAGAAAAAGCTTTTTTATTTTATAAATTTATATGTCTAGAATATTTGTTGCGAGTATTTCATCAAAACTATTTGCTCCATTTGTTCGTAACTAAATAAATATATAAAGTATAAAATTCCATTAAATAAATGAGAGTTGGGAAGTCTAATAAAAATACATCAAATCTTAAACAAAACACCTGCAAGCAATCGGACTATTTTTTCCTACTTTTCCCTCAATATTTTCATTTTGTGTTCACAAAACAATTTTTTCATGTGTCTTGAAGACAATTATTCTTATTATTTATTATTTATCAATACGATTATTTTTAATGACTTTGTTAAACTAAAGTAATAATAATTTCTCTACTCTAATGACCACTATTTCACTTGAAGTTTCAATAAATTTTTTATTTAGAAAACCCAGTATTTCTTTTTTTTATCGCCATCTTTTTTCAAAAGTTCGTAATCGTTTTGTGACGGAAAACAAAAAAAAATGTAACATGTGTGTTTTAGATAAGAATTAATTTTTTCCCCAACCCAACATTTGCATGTAATTATTTCGAAAAAACAGTATTTCCTTTATTAAAACCATTATTTTATTTTAAATTTAAAAAAAATAATTATGTTTGTAAACTCATATTTTTGCATAAATTTAAGTTCAAAGTCCTTTTTGAATTGAAAAAAAAAATTTTTGATTTTAATTATTTGAAATAAGTCCTTATGGAAATTTGTTTAATCATGAAAACTTTTAATATAAAGTAAAAAAATAAATCCTTTTCAAAAAGTATTTGCTTATTATTTTCGTTTTAATTTCTTTTGGAAACTCAAAAAAAATAATTCTTTCAAGCGTTTTTCTTGAAGTTTTCTTGCAATTTATTATACAATCACTTTAAAATTTTTTGTGAGCTCTTATTTATTAATTAATTCCACTTTAAAATGTAATTTTAGTAACTTTTTTATTTCTTTTTAAGTTCTGTGTGACTTTATTTTTTATTATCTTTCCATTTCCATTTAATAACACTTTTTTATGTTTTTTTTTTCTTTTTTATTTTATTTTTATTTTTTTCTGATTTCATTTAAATTTCTTAAATTTTTTCTAATCCATTCACAATTAAAAAAAAAGGGGGGAAGGAAAAAATTACGTCACTTCCGTCATGCACTCCATACATTTTATACATATTTTTCGTTACAATTTTCAAATGCACTTGTGCATTTTTTTTTTTGCTTAAATAATAATAAATCTGTAGACACTTCATTTCAATTCGTTTCAATTCCACAATTTGAAATTAAATAGGTATTTTATATGTTTGAGCTGAATGGAGTACATATTTTGAATTTTATAAGCAGAACTAACCGATTTTGCATTAATTGTGTTTCATCCATTCATCCGCTTTGTTAAATATATTGAACCGATATTTTAAGTTTGACAACGTTAGAATTGTTTTAAAATTTTCTTTACAACAAAATGTTTTAAGTTTATTTTAATTTTGTATTTCAAATGCAGCACTATGAAAATCGCTCCTCGCTCTTTTTTTTATATTTTCATGTTTTTGTGAGTGTGTGTGTTTGTTATAATGTTGCTGTAGTTGTTGCTATTATAAATGTTGTTGTATTATCATGCTGAATAATGACGATGATGATGATTATGGTGGTGGTGGCCCGACAACGAGTAATAACGCGGTACAAACGATACGCAAAACAACATAACCGCGATACGCTCAATACGAAGTGTAGCCAAAGACTGCCTCAAAATGTTATCGAGTTCGCTGTATTCCATCCATCTAGCCAGCCACAGTCATTCATCCATCCTCAACATTGTTGGCCAGCAGTTGTTGTTTGTTTTTGCTTGTGTATTTTAAGTTGCTTGCTGCTTGAGTACGCTGCTGCCTCTTTAACAGCCTGTCTGCCCGTCTACATGCCCAACCAACCAGCCAGTCAGCAGCTTAACTGATTCAGTATAAAACGCAGTGCACAGACGACGTTGTCGTCAACGGACTCGACCAACCTTAACTGCTCAGTGGCTTCGTTTTTGTGGAAATTTTGCGCTCGCGGGCTCCCCAAACAGTAAAATTTGTTGTAGGAACCAACCGACACGCCAACAACGAACGCTCTTTAACCGGTGAGTGAATATTGTTGTAAAAAAAATCGAGTAACTACAGAGCATAATATTAAATTTAAATCTTAAGCTTTAGATTGCTTTATGCTCCCTGGCTGTAGTTGGTTCAAAGATACAAAAAACTATCTTCAGCAACACAAAAACAAACAACAACTACAACAAATAAGCACTCCATTAGATAAAAATATGTGGTATGTGGCACTTCAAGCACAAATAAATATTTCGTAAATTTTGCACGCACACAAACATCCAACTAAGTACATACATACATACATCCATACATATGTATGTATGTATGTATGTACGTGCCTGTCAAACAACAAAACATTCATTTAACAAATGATTAGCAAACGGTACTGTTGCAGCAACAACACAAAAAAAAAAGAAAACATAAATATTACGCCATTCGAAGCAATGCTCCACCAAATTTTACCATCTTTCTCTTGTTCTCTCTCTCTCTCGCTCTATCTCAGTAACTCTCTTGCGCTTTCACAACTTTCTTTACTCTTAATTTCCCAACAACCCAACAAACATGTGATTAAAAGAAAAAGAGTATTTCATGCAACTTCGCTCAATTTTACTTGCAACAGGGTGTGAAAATATGGTACTTTTTACAATGCTAAGTACTTCCAACGTACTTTTTGCTTAAGAAAATCGAATCAATAGAGTGCTCAACACGTCTTTTTCTGAACTTCATGCAACGGGCATGAATTGTTATTAAAAACCAGAAGTAGTACACAACAGCGAAAGGATGTGGTTAGATATTGCTGAGACAACAATATAATGGTTGTGGCAAACGCCTTTGGTTGTTTTTTATAATTTTAAAATACCTATGGTTGTGGTAAACAAACTCTTGTTTGTATTTCATCATTTAATAATTACGTGGTTGGACTGCAACCAAATTCTTTTTAAGATACAAAAATAATTTTGTTTTGTTGCAATCATGGCTAAAACCATGCAAATAAGTATTCAACGCAGATAACACATTCATCTTTAAACCACACGTACATCATGTACTTCCACGTTTTGTATATAATTCTCATTTAATTAATAATTAAAATAGCATAAGTACTTCAAGTTCAGACAAAGTCCAGCATCGATTTCTCCAAGACTAATATTTGCTACACTGGCTTCTTGAAAATTTTGTAACTTGGTCCATATTTTTATTATAACTTTGAGTTATATTATTATTACTAATTACCATATTATTGTTATAATATCGTTATATAGAAAAAATTACTATTGATTTAAACAACAAAATGATTAATACATCATCATTAGATTGATAACAATTTGGCTTGAATTTAGCCATATAATTCAATCATATTATGATTCGACTGCAATATAATATATAGTATGTTGTTCTTAAAGTATCTTTTCCTCAATCATGTTTTTTTCTTTGTATGCAGTGGTAAATAATATTTTCCAATTTTAGACGGCCTTGCAACAAAGATAATTGCAAAGATAAAATCGAGTCCTTTTAAACATCCCAACGTGCTACAAAAATACTCACCGTATACAACAGAAACCATAAATGGAATGGGATGAATTCTTGCGACATCTGATGCGCAAATAAATTTAGTGTGAATAAATGCTGGCAAATTCCACAAGCGTACTCAATACTTTTCATTGGAACCGATAAATTTTCCATTAGATTTAGTTATGAAACTACAATTTTGAAAGTATCCAGTAACTGCTGCTGGGTATTGAGTATCCAAAAATATTAAAAATACTCTATATCCTGTACCACCTTTTTAATACTTCGCCGGCACTTGATTGAGTTGTACGCGTTTAATTGAAATTGGTGCGGCCCGTCCCCTATTGGGGCTTGTAAATTTTTTATTTTAATAAAAAAAATTGTTGTATTCCCAAATCTAATTTATCAGACAACAGCAGCGAAACGTATCTGACAGCCCTGGTTGAAATCAAAATATTTTAAAATTTTAATTTGTGTTGTACTTGGGCGTTACACGTTTAAAAAGTTTTCCCTTGCAACTTTAAATACACTCACGCTTTTTTACTAATACACTGATACTTTTCAAAATTAAGGCAAAATTGCTTTTCAATTTCTCTTTCCAGTTGCATGTTTCAATTTACAGGCAACAAAATGGCTGATTGAAATTATAAAAAAAATTTTCGTTTTATTTTTTACAGATATTGTGCCGCTATTATTTTTGATTTTTTTTACGAATATTTTGTTGCAATTAAAAATTAAATAATTAAATATGTTTGCCAATAAAAGTAATAAGTCAATGTAATGATGTGTTGCAACCATTTCAAGTTGATTTCTTGACGATGACAACTTGAAAATTTAAATGGCGTGCAGTCTACGTCACAGCTCAAAGAATCATAATAAAATTTATGTTTTATTGTTATTAATTATTATACCTTTTGCATTTTTTGTTGACAGTAACTATTTGAATCTAAATTTATAGTGCGGCTTATAGAAGATACGCTAAATTCCGTATTTGGCCATTTACCTCAATCAATCAGCATCAAGGTGTGAAGTAGTTAATTTTTTCAGAGAAGACATAAGTGAAATGAGAAAGCTTAATTTTACAATTCTGCTATTGCGCAATTTTGTTGATTTTTATGACAGCGTATCTGGTAGAGATGGACACCGCTCACTTGATTGTCGTTAATCATGCGTGATCACGCATGATCGCGATTAGTTTTTTGTTTCAATCACGTAAGCGTACATGAACCTGAGTATAAAAAAATTGAGCGTGAGTGAACGTCCATAAGTAGATTTTTGGCGTGATTGTTCCGTGAGTTTTGTTGCTTTTTTGTAATTTTTTTCTATATACAGTGAACTCGCGAAAACGTAAACACTCGAAAGTGTGCACGTCTCAGAAACGTGAACAAATTTATTTTTCCATAGAGTATTCTAAAACGTGAATAAAATCTGAAAGTTCTAAAAAGTTAACACTGTTTTTCAATTGGGAAATCCCCGAATTACAGGTTATTTTAAAAATTTTAATTCGTGAAAGTGAAAAATGTATTTCAAGCGAGAAGATATCTCCTCTAAAAATAACACAGCTAGAAAATAGTGCGGTTCAACTTCTTCAGGCGCTGAATTCTCAGATTTGTTTTATTGTAGGTTTTAGTGTTTTTAGAGAATTTAATTACAGATGGATTTTACTCTTTTCACGGTCAAAGGTTTCACCAACAAGCCTGAAAAAATTGCACAGAATTAGAAAGTACTGAGTTAAATCCAAAGAAGCTGTAGATGAATAAGGCTTTAAAATGGGCTTAAAACAAGATGGTAGACCAAAGTGACATTAGAGAAACCTTAAAGAAAAAGCTCTTTTAAAGATTTTTTCAATTACCGATTTTTTTCTTTAAAATTTGTTTAACTGGTGGTTTTTAATTATCCAACCAAAAAAATGTTCCGATTAGATTTTGTCATTTTTGTTTTAAATGTGAGTACTCGATAACGTGAACAAACTCAAAAATGTGAACTGCCTTGGTAAAAATTAGTTCACGTTATCGCAAGTTCACTGTAATTTTTTAATTGTTTTATAGTTTTTTATATCCTAAGTATTTCGAGAGCGCGTTTTTTCGTGATTGTGACTAACTTTTTTTCACTCTTGTGAGCGTGAACGCAAGCCAAAAATATCTATAAGGTTGTGCACGAGCAAAATTTTTTATCGTGAGTGTGAGTGAAAAGTCACACACGATTTAATCTCTAGTTGCAGGATTTCTGGTATAAAGTAGGCTTATTAAAGTTGTTTAATACCGACGAATCAGACCGCTGTGATGTATTTTCGTATAGACCAATATTAATCGCTGCTGTTACTATTCACTGACCATTGTGCTCTGCCTCTATCGTTTAAACAGTCCAAGTTAAAGATTTTCCAACCGTCTAGGAATACTATGGCGGTATTCAGTGTTTGCTGCAAATGGTCTTGTAAAAGTGCAAATGCAAAATATCAGAGTTTTTTATGAAATTTAACAGCAACTCTGTGTATTTTGTTGTTGGATTTTGCAAAAAAACTACGATATTTTGCATTTGCACTATCGCAAGACCATTTGCACCACACACTGAATACCGGCATTGAATACCGCCCACATTCTCAGTCTTTAGTTAACTAATGATAGTGGTTTAACTAACGACTTTTCATATAAATATCATTGGTTAAACGGCCATCATTAGTTAACTAAATTTTGTAAATTTGGGTCTAAATATTAAAACTATATCTTTTAAATTTCGTTTTTTAACTTCCACCATTTAGTGCTTTTCGGTTTTGCAAGTCCGTTTTAATACGTTTTTCGATCTGCTCATTTAAGGGATTTTTTTTTCGAATTCGCCCCATTTTTCCCGTTAATATAATTTAGAGCAACATCCAAGCAGAAGTTCGCTTTCATTTGACTAATAACACTAGAAGGAAGTCATCAAAACCAAAAATATAAAAAATAAAAATTTTAAGTCCTTCAAAAATGAAACCGGATCAGGAAATGAAATATTGCAATGCCAGTACATATTTGTTTCAATTGAATTTTCCACGTTGTGAAAAGTGTACATAAGATTTATCGTATACAAAATCTGCACTTACTCTCTTAATTTTTTATTTTCATTTTAATAAGAAAAAGCTCCTTCCAAACACTCTCTCTGCTAAAAGAGCAGCAAAAGAACGAGCCCCAAAACTGAAAACTGTAAACATTCCGTCATCTATAAACAGATTGTTGTATGAATGCATGTACGTGCCCGAGTGACAAGCACAACATTATTACATCATGTATTCGTATTGTTTCTTTGCTTTTCTGCGTTTGTTTGTTGGCTGTTAAAAAAATATAAAAAAAATTTATCTCTTCGCCTGATTGCAAGAGAAGTTCAATGGAAATGAATGTGCTGCTAATGCTGGTGGTAAAATAACATGAATTTCTTTTGCATAAGATACATCCATCCATCCATACATCATAATTATTGTTACACATGTGTGTATGTATGTATGTATGTATGTATGTATGTATGTATGTATGTATGTATTTTTGTTGCTTCATTTTCATCTATTTGCGGTCGTGTTTAATCCATCGTTTTGTTCGGTTATTTGTCGTTTGTTCGTTTATAAATTGCTGACTGGGTATGTGTGTCTCTGTGCCGATTTTTTGTGTCTTCTGTTTTACTATTTTTATTCGTAAATTTATTATATATTTTTATTGGTTGTTGTTGTTGTTTTTCTTGTAACGTTAATGTATCTCCACCTCTGCTGCCGCAGTTCGTTCACAGTATTTTTTGAAGTTGTCGAACTTTTTCTTGTTTTTTTTTGCTTTTTAGTTTTAACATTTTCTTGTTAATTCGCTCTTTGCCGCAGTGAAGAAACTAGTTGTTGTTGCTGTTGTTTTTTTTTTTGCTATTTGACAGAAACAGCTGTTTTAGCTGTTTAATCATCCAGTGAGCATAAAAATTGTTGTGTTTACCTTTAGTTTTCATTTTTGCCGTGTAAGGTGAATAACTTTTTGTGTTCCAGGAAGAAATGCATAACAGGGATATTTTTTTTCTACACACAGGACTGCCGGGTACTTTTTGTCGCTGTTCTCGAAAAAAAAAATCCCTAAATATCAAATAAGCAAATTTCAATAAAAATAAATAGGTACCTATAAAACTTTTGTAAATGCTGTTCATTTCCTTCGGTTGCAACCGATGCTTGAACTTTCCAAAATTAAGCAATCCTCTTGCTATATTTTCTTAGGTTGGAATTTTATTTAAAAAATCTCCGAAAATCGGTAGCGACCGTTGCTTTGGAAACACCCTTTAATAAATGCGTTTTACTACGGATTAGGTATCAAATTTATTATTATCTGATGCCAGCTAAATATTCAACTATTGCTTAATTTCAGTGTAATTACTACATGATGTGACAAGAACCTGAGGCCGACCAAAAATATAGCCCAAACAATTTTCTATATTCTTAATAATAAAGGCGGATCCAGCCTTCCGTTTAAGTCGGGAGGAGTAAAATAGTGGAATTTCCGTGTGGCTGCTCCACCAAATCCAATTTCCTTACAATAATACTATAGCAGGGGGTCATGATCCTCCTTACATCCACGCTTCCTTCATTAAGGATCGAAGTAATAAGGTATAACCAATCAATGGATTGATTCTATTGAAAGTCTCTTCAAATATATTTTTCATGAGACATCTATTAATTTTTTTAAATATTAGTGGGACAGTTTTGTTAATCAAGTTGATTTCAACGAGTCGAATTATTCTACTAATAGCCAACATTTTTAGACGTTTTGTAGGTAGTTTTTTTTAGAGCTTAAGATATTATTTTATATATATATATTTTTATATAATTTAAATAAAAATTTATATATGTATGTATATGTATGTAATTTAAAAAAAGCATCAATGGGGCCATTATTTCATTTTTCTGGAAATCGACTCGATTTACCATTTTCGGATATTTTTATTTTTTATTTTATTAAATTTTTCTATATTTTGGCACATTTTTGGCACAAAGTTAAATCAGTTTTATTGTAATTTTTTTCCATTGAAGCAATTTTTTGGGGGGCATTGCTTCCTGCTTAGTTTACTTTTTATGTTTCTCCTATCATCCCGATTTTTTATAACACTTTATTTGTATAACTCAGTCGATTTAAGTGATTTTTCTTATTCATTATTTTAGTGATTTAAAATAGTACTTGCAAAGTATTAAGTAGTGGGTACCGAGTATTGAGTATTTCCTTTTTTTTAGTTACTCAATACTCAAAAGTAGTTACTCAATACTTTCAGAGCTGTATTTTTAAGCAAGTTGAGTGGCTAAAATAGTGTTTAAAAATACATCACTGTATAAAAAGACAACCAGGTGTAAGATTCTTTAATCAAATCAAAACTAAATAATTTTTTTTTTTGAGAACAATTAAATTATCTCTTAAGTTGTTTTTAACGTTAACTTAATAATAAAAGGTATGCAAAACCAATAATAATTGGAGATCTATTTTTAATTTTTGAAGAAACTACTTTAATTTGCAGATAAAAACTATGCGTTACAAATTCAAAAAATCCGTTAAAAGTATCGAGGAGTATTGAGTATCCAAATGAAAAGTATTGAATATTATTGAGTAATGAAAAGTAGTAGAATTTGCCAGCACTAATTTAAAGACGCATTTAGTTTTTTACGATTTATACGATTTTTTCCGAATTTATGTGATGTTTTCCCTTAACTAATTTTTAAGAACTTAGCTTTTATATGCAGCTTTAGGGATTTCTAAGCAAAGCATTTTATCTGTTTTGGCAAGTATTTTACAAGCTTCAAAGTTCTGTTCGCGACTTACAGTTTTAGCGATTTTAAATCCCCAAAAAAAAATTTGAAAAGTCAAAAATATTAAAATCATCTTGAAAAATCAAGTCAATAACACTAAAATATTAAAGAAAATAAAAGAAAATGCTTTTAGAAAATAAGCTCTTAAGCGAAAATAAACACTTTCAGGCAAAATATGCGAAAATATGTTGTTAAAAGCTAAATATGCAAAATTATGCTATAACAAATTGATGCCAAAACACTTCAATAGTATTGAAATGTATAAATAACTAATTAATATATTTGTAAATTGTAAACGAAAATATTTTTGGTTGCCCTGGTAATAACCATAAAAACTCTGTTTAGGTGCACATTTTAAGTAAAAATGTGCCAGCGCGGCACAAAAGCATTGAAGTGCGCGCAGACAAACCACTTATGTCAACGTATTTGATTATTACCAGGGACTGGAAGGCCATGCGAATGCATATTATTTCCTTTAAGTGGGAAAACGGCAAGACCGAAATGGGCTTGCGAACCAATGAATTTGCTTCATAATGGCATCCACTCGTTTGTGCATATTTTTGCACATTTTGTTGAAATTGCTTATATGTAGAAATAAAAGACGAATGTCCTCCTCCAGAAATCTCTTAAATATTTCCAAGAAAATTTTCTAACCCCAAAAGAGCCTGAAAAGTCCCCAACTTTGGAGACAAATCCGCACAACTGACAGCATTGTGTACATGTCCATATGTACGACATTTATTGCTCTTTCCATCATTTCTCTTTGCAATTAAATAAGTTTGTGATTTAAGAGATTGCGTTGATGATGATGATTTATTTCTGTTATAATTAACTAGTTTCAAAAACAATTGTGTGTGATGCGTTTTAAATTCTTTTATTTAAATAAAATGACAAATAATTCACACTAATTAATTAGTACAATAGAGTAGTGCTGGCGAATTCTACTACTTTTCATTGCTCAATAATATTCAATGCTTTTCATTTGGGTACTCGATACTTTTAACGGATTTTTTGAATTTGTAACGCACAGTTTTTATCTGCAAATTGAAGTAGTTTCTTCAAAAATTAAATATTGATCTTCAACTATTATTGGTTTCGTATGTCTTTTATTATTAAATAAAAAATAAATGTAAAGCTAACTTTTAATTTAACGTTAACAACAACTTAAGAAATAATTTAATTGTTCTAAAAAAAAATTATTTAGTTTTGATTTGATTAAAGAATCTTACACCTGGTTGTCTTTTTATACAGTGATGTATTTTTATGCAGTATTTTAGCCACTCAACTTGCTTAAAACAACAACGCTAAAATAAAAGGAAAAAAGGAAGAAAAAAAGGAAATACCCGATACTCGGTACCCACTACTCAGTACTTTGCCAGCACTGCAATAGAGATATTAATAATTTTGTTACACGGGGAAAGACTAAATTGTGATTTCCATTAAATACTTTGACTTAAAGTTCAACCTTTGACGAAAGATTAGAAATATTAGCGAAATTTCCATACAAATTCAAAAAATTTTGTATGGGATCTTACTCGATATCGAATGCCGATATCGATTTGCCCCCTGATTTGTAAGAAAAAAGATTTTGACTTTTTTGTTTTTTAATCACACAAGTAATTGAATCATATACCAAATTACCAGATATTATTGAAAAAAGGTACTTGATTTCGATAATGTACTTATTTAAAGGACAACTTGTTTTACTTAAGGAAATTCCCTTTATTTTAAATAAACATTTTTTAAGGAAATGCTTACTGTAAGGAAATAATGCTCTTGAAGAAAATGTAATTTACAACATTAGTGTTTTTTTAAAGGCTTTTTGTTCTAAAAAAAAATCGTACTCAAATAAATTTCTTCTTAAGAAAAAGTACGTTCTTCAGAAAAATGTATTTCTCTCAGGAAATTGTGTCTTTTAAGAAAATATATTTTTAACATTTTGAAAGAAAAGTTGCACTTTCAAAGGATAAGTACACTTCCAAATAGTAAAATATGTCAAAAAAATATGCACTAACAAATCGATGTCGAAATTCATAAAAATTTCTAAACCGGATAAATATTTCAACTCCTTCTCCACATCATGCACCAGAAGAAATATGCAATTGCATATATGAATGTTCAACTTCGCTGCTAACAAGTAAACAATCCAAAAAATATTGATTTTTTGGAAAACTAATTTTTGAATTATTCGTAAAATATCTTTTCAAAAACCCGCTTTCGAATATATTTTTGTGCAAAACCCCCAGTTAATCGGCTTTTATAAAATGTTTATTTTGTTAAAATGAACATATATTTCGTGGGCTCAATGTTCGTGTACAAATGAATTTTTTTAAATGTTTTTAATGATTAAAACAGATTGAACCAGCAAATTTAACTACTTGCTGATTAAAAATGCGCACATTTTCGGTACCGCAATACACCTCCGAAGATGATCTTGAGCCTTATGGAGATGTCATTCAAACATTGTTACTATTTATACTAACATTCGAAGATCTTTCATTATGTATTTTTGGCTATGAAAAAGACTTCCTCTACTGTTTTTATCGTGTGTTTTTTATATAATCACATTAAATACTACAGGGTGTTCCAATAAAACGTTAAATTTTCAATACCCAGCCATTTTAACAGTCGTCATGACTCAACTTATCTATATTATTATTATGGAAATACGTTTTTTTATATCCCTTTTTCGGCCGTAATACTGAACCGATTTTGAAAAGATTTACATATATGTTTTTACACGGGCTTTTATATAGATGAGTACAATCGTAAAATCGGTTCGATATTTATGGAACTATAAGCGTTTAAAGTTGCTACTAACACATGCACACTTATTACACACATGTATGTATAAGCTTCAACTTGAAAAATTAACAAAGCGTGCATGTGTGTTTGTCCAATTTGATTTTGCTTAGAAAGTTTAATTTGTTTATTTAGAATGTTTTTGTATTTTATCTTATGTATTTATGTAAATGTTTTATATTAATTTCTAGAATGCGGTCGATTGAGTCGACCGCTGAATACACTAGTAATTACTTAACGGATGACAAGCAAAAACTAAACCATTAATGAAAATGGAATGATATTCACTTCAACAGCGCATTCAAATTAAAAAAAAATTGACTACAAAAATGGTGAAAAATTCGCAGTCACAATTCTCAAAACAGAAGCATTTTCGGTAGTTTTTAATCCAAAGTGATTATTATTTTTTGGCTAATATTCGTAACATTTTTAGTCGGAAGGAATTGGACATTAGACAATATTCCAAAGGAACACGGAAAAATTTGAACACTAATTAATTTCAACTTACACGGCAGAAATTCATCCCGAAATTATGAAATCGGTGAAAAAATTTTAGTTGTTGTAAAGCATCGAACTCGTGCACATCGCTCAAGAACAACTAAAAGTGTGGCTGCCGTAGTGCCCATAGTGTTGAAGAAACCCCAGGATTGTTCATTTCTCGTTCATATGTGCCACACAGGGGACGATACTATCGCTCTTTTGCGTGAAAAGTTTGCTGACCTTGTGACTTCTCGAAAAAGCCATCACAATTAACCATCGAGATATTATGATTTAACACTTTTAGATTTTTTTCGTTGGAGCTTCGGGAAT
Source organism: Gymnocheta viridis (assembly GCA_956483585.1). NCBI lineage: Eukaryota > Metazoa > Arthropoda > Insecta > Diptera > Tachinidae > Gymnocheta > Gymnocheta viridis. The sequence goes on along the minus strand of OY101443.1, from coordinate 85,440,686 downwards.
CGATTCAAGACCTTGAAGATGGAATTCGTGAAGTTATTGTCTACATACAGCCGCAAATGTGCAAATTTGTGATGGAAAATTTCATGCTTCTGCCATCGTGCCAGAGGCGACCAATTAGCTGATATTGTTGTCCATTATTAATGGCATACCCTCCCGTCTTTGCAATTAAATAAACATCCTTTGATTTTGCTTAAAAATACTCGTTTTTTTACATATCTAAATGAAAACTTTTATTGGAAGACCCTGTAGTTTGAGGTGTCCTGTTCAGACAGGAAGTTACAAAAACTATTTATTTTTTACGAAAAAACTTGAAAATTATTTTCGGTTAAAAAGAAAACTCCGTTCAACCCACCTGACAAATCATTCGAAAATATAAATTATTCGAAACCGATTAATGTTGTGAAAAGCCAAACGCTGTAAAATGCCGTTTGGTTCCAATTTTTTAATGCTCTACAAATGAGTATTACAAAATGTTCGATCGAAATAGCAAGTTATTTATTCCTTAATCGTGTTTTATTATAATGTTAATAATATAAAATTGTGTCAACTTTTGTTTTTGCCTGTTCGGCTTTTTGTCATCAAACAAATGAAGTAACAGACACAATAATGCGATCAGAGATTCCTTATGAAATTTGCTTGGCCAAAGACCTTGACTATCGTCAATGCATTTTAATGGAATAGAAATCATTAAATAATTTGTATAAATTAATTTCGGTGATAAATATTTATTCGATTCATTTTTAATTATGCTCTGCTGTCATTTAGTGCTCATACTTTAAATGTTGCGTGCAGTTTTTCATTTCTTTTTTTTTTTCTTTGGTCTCGAAATGAATTTGTTGTGTGGATAAACTACATAATTTATTGATCGCAAAAATAGTGTTTTTTTTGCAACATTGAATTTTAGCCAATGATACCAGTCCAACTAAAAATAGTCCATCATGTTTAGCAAATATTTTGTTTGAAGTTGAAATAAGGAAAACGCATCTATCTTCAGTTTGGCATCATTAACTACATAAAATCTGGTGGAGTTTTCTCGAGCACTTACACAAGTACATCCTCATAGACATTATTTATGTAAATTGATAATATTATCTAATTTGTTATTTATTTTTATTTATTGTTATTTTACATTTTACTTATCGCGATACTCGTACATACAAATATTTATGAAATCAATATTTTGATGAAAAAAAATAAATAAAAAAATATTGTATAAAATTTAGCTAAAAATGATGTTGTGTTGTGTATGTGCGTGTGTGTGTGCATGCATGTTCGTTCGTATGATTATGATGAAGTTTGCAAAAAAATTTGTTTTTTTTTTTAATTTTTTTTTCTTCATTTCATTTTTTTGAATTAATTTTGCATATTAAATGTTATGAAATCGGTTTTTTAACAGATTACTATAGTTCATTGGAAACTTTCCGATAGTACACCTGAGCAGAGCGTAAGACGGTTTGGCAAACTGTCCATCCACTCATTCGTCCATCCGTCTCTCTGTCGTCCAATATATTTATGTGTATTTTGATTTTAGTTGCTTGCTTTAAGCAAAAGAAAAAACGCAACAATTAACTCTATTAACTAAATTAGCAAGAGCAATAACTTCAGCAGCAACAACTTGAAAAAAGACAGTTTATAATAAAAGGTGATAGTGCAAAAAAAAAACAAAACACAACAACGAAATTAGTAACAATAGCAAGTCGGAAAATAACTTTTGTAATACGCCAAATATTGTGAAATTATTTGCAAAAAAGAAAAAAAACAAAAGAAATAATTTTAAAATACACCAAAATATATTTATTCGCCAAAATCAACGACCACGTTCAGGGCCAAATGAACAAATAACCAATTTATCCATTGCAAACTGCTTAACAGAAATACATGTGTTTCTGTTTTCTGTTTTTTGTTTTTTTAAATATTGAAAACTTTTTGTGGATAAAAATATGAAAGTATGAAATAGATTTTACTCGTATGCCAATATTTAATTAATGCATAAAATAGTTTATGTAGGGTCCACAGGCAGCCCATTCACTGTATGTACTGGTGTATTACTGATTGGCAATACCCTGTATGCTGATATACTATCAAAGCAACAAAAAATGTTAAGAAAATGTAGATTATGAAATTCAACACGAACGCAAGTCCCTTCAGCATCTCGTTGCAACTCTACAATCAAATCATTGATTATAGCGTGCAACCAAAAGCTTTAAAAGGTCCATCCAATCAAAGCTTTCCTTACGAAATTTGTCAATATGTGATTCCTTCAAAGGGCACGTATTTGTTAAGCATTTTTAAAATGTGCCGAGAGTAATGTGGCGGCTTTATGTATACTAGTGCATCATCCAGCAGCCGAGTCAATCGACCGCATTCTAGAAAATAATATTAACATAAATACAAGTACATACGATAAAACGAAAAAAAAGGTTCTAAATAAACAACTTAGAACTCTGTCTCATTTCTATGCAAAAGCAAATTGGAGAATGCACACTTTGTTTATTTTTCTTGTTAAAGCTGATACATGCATGTGCCATAAGTGTGCATGTGTTCGTAGCAACTTCATATGCTTATAGCTTCCTAAATACCGAACCGATTTAAATAAAATTGCGATTATACACATCTATGTATATAAAAGCCCGCTTAAAAACATATAAATTTTTCCAAACTCGGTTCAGTATTACGGCCGAAAAAGGGATCTAAAAGAACTTGTTTGCCCATTAATAATATAGGTTTACAAGACGTTTTAGAAAGAGTGTGGCATGGAGCACTTCTGTCGGAACTTGTTACTTTTTGCATCGTTAATAACTTCTCACGATTTATATCGATCTTTTTAAGGCATCGCAATATACGACAAGTTGTAAAAGATGGGACTTCATCAAACGAGCGCATTAATATGTCAAATCCGAATAGGGCCTATTTTAATATTCGCAAGTAGAGTTGTAAAAGTATTGAGTATTTGAGTACCAAGTACTCAATGCCGTATATATTTCCCGGTACTCAATACCCAAAACTAACTACTCGATACTTTCGGAGATGCATTTCCATATGAAAATATCAAAATTTTACTAGAAAATATTTTAAATTAATACAACTCTGTTTCGAGGAAAGTTAAGCGCCTTTAAATTATTTGCAACAATAAATACATTTGCAACAAAAAAACTTTAAAATTATTGAATAATATTGAGTACTCAATTGAAAAAGTATTGAATAGTATTGAGTAGTCAAAAGTATCCCCCTTTTACAACACTATTCTCTTCTCACTGACCCATTCACTGCCGAATTATTTTGCAAGATTTAAAAACTTGTTTTCATGTGCAAAAGTATTATAAAAAAATTTTCTTGTTTATATATTTTATTAGTAAAATTAAAGTAGCCAAGCTATAATTTTCAGATAATGACATAAATATCATCGGGGCTTATAGTCTAAATCTTCTGAAATTACCATTTATTTTATATGACACATATGTATGTGTGTTTTACTACTATGAATATCATATATACCTCGAAATACTTAAATGATTACATGCTACTATTCTTTTAAATAATAATATAAATATGAAAATTTTACATGAACACATGTTTTAAATTAATACAACCCTTTAAATCTTTTGCAACAGTTAATAAGCCTGACCGCTTAATTAGATATTTTTATTAAAAATTTTTTAATTTTTATGGAATACGGAGAATACGGGTGATAATAAAATGGCATTTTAACCTATTACATATTTTTATTTTTAAATAAGAAAAAACGTTAAAAGTATTGAGTAGTCAAAAGTAGCCGCTTTTTACAACACTACTCGTAAGGCCTTTTTATTAGCAGAGTTCTTTTTTAAGGTACTATTGATGTTGACTTGAGCCCGATAATATATCAGAGAGGATGTCTTCCAAATTTTCAATTTAGATTTAGAACAAAATATTGCATCACCGTCATTGAACAAAATTATGGATTGATACACGTCGTAAAAATATGTTTTTGCTTCTACTTAATGATCGAATTTTATCAGCAAAGGAGATTTTTTAAGTTGGCCTCAACTCATTCAAGTCGGAGTTCTAAAAGGTATTCTATTAGAGATGGGCACCGCTCACGTGATTAGCGGGAATCATACGTGAGTATACCATCATGCTCACGCATGATCTTGATTAATTGTTTGTTTCTCAAGTGAGCGTCCATAAGCGTGAGCAAACAAATATTGAGCGTGAGTGGGCGTGCATGAGTAGATTTATAGCGTGATTATTTTCTGAATTTTGTTGCTTTTTTGTAATTTCTTTCATATAATTTTTTAGTCATTTCATAGTTTTTTTTCATAAGTATTTCTTGAGCGTGAGTTTTCGTGATTGTGACTAGACTTTTTTTCCATGCGGGCGTGCATGAACGTGAGCCATAAATATAAGGTTGTGCATGAGCAAAATTTTTTTAACGTGAGCGTGAGTGAAAAGTTACTATCTATCTAGTGATGGTTAGACTTTAATTACACTGTACAACACCAAAAAAAAAATAACAAGGTTCTGACAACCGATTCTTGCTGAGGGGACCAAATAAAAATATACGCGTGTTACGGTGTTTTAAAAGTTCACGTCTGGTCCTATATTGAGGGTTAAAGTTGATCCCCTTTTTTAACAGTTTATTGTGAGATGGCATAGAAATTCATGTGAATCTTCCATTTTACGAGTATGGCAACCATTTAGCAAACTTATAAAAAAAACTAATGACGTTTTATTTTCTAAAAAAAAGTGTAAAATTTTTTGCACTTTTTATTAAAAATTTGCAATATAATGATTTTTTGAAATATTTATTAGAAATTATTGTATCATCAATTACGAGGCAAAACTTTTTTCTCAAGAAATCTTTGAATAGCAATTTTTATTAATAAAAAGTAAAAAAATTTACATATTTTTGAGAAAAGAAAACGGCATAAAAGGGACACCTTCAACTTTTCAATTAAAAGGAATTTTCTAAAAGGGTCAAGCAAGAGTCATAAGTTGAAGAGTTAGATGGTTAAAATGTCTTGCAAAAATATTTTTCATAAAATTCCACAAGTTTCCGAAAACATCAAAGCTCAAAATTCAATTGAGAAAAAAAAGTAAGCTGCATATTTCGTTGCAATACACAATAAAATAAAGATAATAATTTGTCAGTTTTAGTTTTGGCATAAAGACGGGAATTAAAATTATAGAAAAATTCTAAAATTCCTCTTAACAATTAATTGCTTTAGCTCGCTAACAAAAATATTTCAATTAGACAAAAACACCTTCATTACAGCAACAAATGCAAGCAAAAAAAATTAAAAAATTACAACAGCTTCAAGATTAAGTATTAAATGGACGGATGGATAGATGGATGGATGGATGATGGCAAAAATAAATCTATCTTTTTATCTGCAAACAAAGAATTGAATTTGAAATTTATGAGTTGCACATACACCCAAACAGTCAGACGTAAGTATGAGTTACAACTTGCTAATTCTCTTGACAACGTCAGTTCTTGAAAACAACAAACAGCAACAGTTACTTGTAGATACTACCGCAATAATAACAAGAAATAGCAACATCAGCAGCCTAAACAACGACAACGACAACAACAATTAGAACACAGCTAAAATCTCAACTAAATAAAAACCGCTTTGGCATTATTGGTAGTATCGTATAGAAGAGATACTGCTAAAAGAACAACAAATTGTATATGAAAAAAAGAACAACTACAACTACATATTTACAGGCTATTCACCTTTGCATAATACGTTTTCAAACGTCCCACTTTCAACAGAACAAAAAATAAAATTACAAAAAAAAATATAAAAATAAATATATAAATAAAGAACAACTAGCTAAATATAAATACAGCAATAACAGCAACTACAACAACTACAAAAACTACAGCAACTACAACAACTACAACAAGAACAACTGGCACATTTGCAAAATTAAAAAAACATGCAACAAAATCATACCGCAAATAGAAAAGTATCTAAACAAAACATAACTGACTTAAAGAAGTAACTCGGTGATTCCCAAAGTGCTGCATAGCGACCCGCATTGATAGACGATGACCTGCTAGGCACGGAAGGCGGTCCATCTTTGTGGGCAATTGTATTTGAGACAGCACATGGAAACACGAAATTGCACCGAGTTGTTCAAATTGTCGATCAATAAATTCAGAGCAGAGTGTTGGGGCATCATTGAAACCGAAACCTGCGGGCAAAATGTTAATCTGCGCGGTTACTGTAATTCGAATCGAAAGAAAATATTTTCGAATTTCAATGAAATTAAGATACAAATTCGAACAGTTTTCTGTTCGGATCGAGTTACAGAGGAGCCCCCCTGAATACTGATTAAATAAGTTAATCGCGATTAATAATTAAAAATTAAATAGTCGTTATCTTTAAAGATTATTAATTAATCGTTAAGTTAAGAAAGAGATCGATTGCAAAATATTTTATGAACAAACCATGGATACGTGTGCGCCACGGGTGGAACTTATTGAAAACGTTTTCTAACAATCATACGCCACGTTTCCAAACGTACAAAAATATTGTCAAAGCAATTGGCCGTTTGCACCGAAGGAAGACAGAAATACAGAATTTCTACTCGTACTAAATAAATAAAATCTAATATCATCAGTATTCAGGTATTCAGTACTAAAAAGTTGCTACTCTATATGTTCAGAGTTGTATTTTTGCTGATTAAAAATAGATATTTGCTGAGCGTACATTCATAAGTAACGGCATGACAGCATCAAGCAGCAAAAAGAGTATAATAAATTAATAGAGATTGCCGGAACTTATTGCAAGTTCTATACGAGAGAACAAAGTTTGGGAACCGTTGAAGTAACTGAACGTTGTTCCGATACACTAACTTTAGCTTACAACAAATAAACATGTCTGCTAATGCTCGTATTTGGTAAAGAAAGATATATTTGGATGGTCTGGCTCTCATTAACATCATCGGAGAACCTTCATTCGCGTAGCCCGTTCTTCAGCGCTGTTCTTTAATTGTCTATAGTTTAAAATTACGTCAAATTATTGCACACACACACACACACATACTTGTATTTATGTATATATATATTTTAACATTGACTAACTGACTGCCTGACATTGCCAATATGTTTTCTTAATTTCTTCTTTACAAACATAAAAATAATAAAATATTCTTCTCTTAACTCTTGTGCAAAAAATCTTAGATTCGTCAACAAAATTTTAAAGCAATTAATTCTTTTAAAAATGTTTCTCATAAATTTAAAAATATTTTTATTTGAGTCTGCCTGTCTGTCTATCCCTTTGTCTGAATTTATAACTTATTAATTACACACAAAGAAAAACGTGGTTGGGGCAACCGTGATGTAAGAGCAACATACTGCAATTGAGTTATATGGTTGCAAGCGAACCATTACATGATTGAAGACAAATAATACTACTATAAAAGCAATGCCGTTTTATGTACCACATTGTTGCTTAAGTGAATAATAATATTTTTCCATTTAACAATAATATTATCATTAAACATAAACTTCTTAAATAAGAAATAAGATATCGAGGCATATGGCGCATAATAAATTTACTAAATTTTAAACATAAACATAATACGGTAATAAATAATTGTAAAATTGGTTTAAAATTATTAGCAAATATAATAAAAATATGAACCATGTCATAAAATCCTCGAGAAGCTTTTGTAGCGGTGCTTGAAGAACTACTTATACTATTTTTCATATTAACCAAATGATAATTATGGCATACGTTGCACTACAAAACGTACGTGAATTATTATTTGCTTGATTTTTAGTCATAATATGATTACAAGCAAACAAAGTTATCTTTGTTTATTCATAAAAATTTGTTTGTCGTTCAATTACATTGCAGCTGTTATGGTGGGCAATTATTAAATTATAAAATGTAAACAATAATTTGTTTGTCACAACTATAGTTATGTTTAAAATATAAAAATAACAACAATATATTGTTTGCTACAACTATAAAGTGCTTGCCACAAAAAAATATATATTTTTGTCTCCGTTTAAAATCTTTTTCGAATGTTTTGGTGTCCTCACATTCACTTCCAAACAATTTTTTTCGCTTTTCTTTTGAATGTATTATGATGCTCAATGAAAGCAACTAGAATTGCCTAATTAATTAATTTAAAAAATCTTTTAAGGCTAAAAGTTTGATATATTATATTCCTAATTTGAAAATGAATGGCATTTATCATTCATTCATACATACGAATTCAAGTACCATTTTTAAACCACTTGTTACCTTTACAACTATCTCTCCTTGATTTATCTCTCTATCGTTTCCTGATTTGCCAGTGCATATTTGCCACGTAAGTGGGTAGTACGATTTTGCATCACATACCCACGACAACTTTATACCGTATTTAGCCGGTTTGGAAGGAATATATTGGGTAAATTTTGTGCGGCCCCTGAAAGGAAAAAGCTTTTCGTCCACCGTTAAATTTTCGCTTGGCTTATAGTTTTGTTGCTGATTTGCATTCAGCATTTTAAAAATTTTAGAAATTGGTACTGCTTTGTCTGTTTTTGCCGTAGTAGCACATAATTTAATACAAAAACAAAATAGTTTGCAAAACCACAAACGAACAACACTTTAGAGTGCACATATTTACAAATTTAAATAGTGCCAGAATTTGTAGAAAAAAATTGGTGCCAGAGCTGGGGTTAATTTAAAAATTTTTAAAATTCATCTTAATTGCAATTCATACTTGAGACGAGGGCAAAAAGATCATAAACTTTATAAACTTCGTGATAATAATGGAACTTATTGGAAATAAAATAACGTTGAGTGATTAAAATATATTCGAGTATGTGATGGAAATCGATCGATTTGAAATCGCGCGCACACAGAAAAATACGCAATGTAAAACCAGCAAACACAAGGTTGATTTTATCTTTTTCGTTAATGATTTTGCTTCATAGTCGTTTCGTGTTAAATCAACATGACTTTCCGATGACTTGCAAGCAACAGCAGCACATGTCAATATAACATGCGTGTCTTATTGCATAAAAATGTATCCACATTAAATTAATATGACGAATCTTGTTGAATCAAAATTATTTCAGTTTGAAACAACACAAATTACATATTGATGAAATATGTTTTCAGCATGAAATTCATTTAATATGTATGTAAGTAATTATAATGTTGAGTTAATACGATTCAATGATTTTTTTAAGAACAAACACAAACCGCGAAGCTATTTTGGCTTGTCTGCAGAAATATCCAGGGTCTAGGCCGGAATCGAACCTACGACCCCTCGACTAATATTCTAGTACGCTATCTACTATTCTTCCGGGGCTCCCCGGTAGTAAACCGATACTCATACTAAAATAACACTAAATGTGTGTTTTTTCTGATTGATGCCCTTAATTAAATAACCCATAAAAAATTTAATAAAAACGATTTCTATCATGTATTTTACTTTTTTAATATTTATTTTATTTACATACATTTGGTGTTAACGCCAAATCATCAGTAGACCTTAAACCATATTTTTGAAAAGTTTGAAACCTCTTATCTTATACGAAAACTTTTCTAAAACCAATGAGAATTTCTTATACTTTTGTAATTTTTGAAATTCTCAGTGAAATTCGTAAAATACTTATTAGCAATATTGATTTAAAATGTAGAAATGTTGTCTTTACACTAATCCATGTTGATTTTATCAAATCCAAAGTTAATTTAATGTATGTTCTGAATTTCACATCTTTCAAATCACATGTGATTTTAAAATTAATAATGGTCATGCAGATATTTTTTCACTCTTTTTTTAAATTTTCCTATTGCACAGAGCATCAAATATCATTTCTGAAAGAAATTTATCGTATATGAATGATATTGAAAGCTTCTGGAGAGCCATTATTAGTTTTGAAATCACATGTGATTTGAAAAATGTGATTTTCAGAACATGCCTGATAATTTTTTATTTTACTACGAGGCTGAGTTGTGTAAATTCAACATTGTACAATGTTATTTTAACTACGAAAAATGTTCAATCTTTTAATAAAGTCAATATTTTTGAAAAAAAATTACTTGACATGAAATCAACATTATTCAATTTTGATTTTACATTGACGATTTTACGTAACACGATGCATTGTGAAATACGTGTGCCGTAAATCGGACTATATAGTAAGATGGACTTAAAGTTCCAATTAGATATTCTTAATATCGAAAACAATAAAAAAGTAAGAATTACTGACTGTTTTAATAAAATTAAAACAAAATTGTGAGTGAGAATTTATATTGAAAACAAAAATTTTTCGTATTTTATTGTTGTTTTTTCAATATTAATTCTCACTGACAATTTTGTTTTGATTTTACAAAAAACCGGCAGTTAATTTGCTTTTAAGTAGAATTTGATTATTGAAAACGAATGATTTGATAGCGATCGATTTCCATCTATCACATACCTGAACCAGGCATTTTATGATCTGTTACTGAGTGAATCTCTCAAGGTTCGGTAGGATTAATTTTAGAATGTTTTCATTCTTTGAATTACGAAATTCTTTATGCAATCACAATTTTATGCTTCAAAAGAATGTTCATCAGTACATCCATACATACATATGTACATACATACATACATATGCATGTGTGTGTGTGTATGTTTTCAGTGAGCTCGTAGTGACAATAGATAGATTAATTTTCTTGTTGTTGTAATATTTTGGATTTTACCAATTTACACATTTAAACAGCTTTAATTGCGATTGTGGAACTTATAATGTGTTTGTATCTGCTGTGTGCGAGAACTTTTTATATGTATATGTTGTTTATGTACTGTACACATATTAGTACATATATACATACATGCATACCTATGCGTATGAGTGTGTGTGTGAGTAAATACGTTTGTTTTATTTTTTAAAGCTCGATTGGGTCGGCTGTCTCGATGATCGTAAGCCAGGCTTGTCATATTCGGCATATTAAGACACTGTTGCTGTTTTTGCTTCTTTTTTTTACCAACAAACAAGCATTCTCTGCCGTTCTTATTCTTAATGGCGCTGTTGCTTCATTCTTCTATGCTTTTGGTAATAATCGTAGTTGCAGTTCAGTTGTTAACGTACATTCGTAGCATACAGGCACACACACACACGAACACATTCATTTTTTACCGTATTACGAACCATAGCGGTAAAAACGTCAACTACAAATTATACAGTTATGTTTTGTGCTGAGCGGAGTATATGTGTGTGTGTGTGTATATTTGGCTGCATGTATGTATGTATAAGTATGTTATGGCCAAGAATTTTGTACAAGAACGAGAATTAACTAACAACAACTGTAATAAAACATAAAAAAAGAATAACAGCCGAGAAACAGTCAGATTAAAGAAGTTTAAGCAAACAAAAATAAAAAACAAACAAGAAAAAAATAAAAAATTAAGAAGTTAACATGAAGAGAAGAAAAAGAAATATTAAGCCAAACAACAGTCAGTAAAACCAGTAGAATAAAACACATGTACGAATACATGTACGAATACATGTTCGTTTGTAAACGCGCATTACGTGGAAAAAAATATCTATGGAAGAATTAATAGTACTTACAAACTTGAAGTTCCGTTAGCCCCCCACTCCCCGCCTTTCAAACTAAAACCACATAAATCCACTGTTCATAACAGTACATATTTCCAAAGGCATACAATAAGCGATTGACTGACTGACTGCCTGCCGGCCTGCATCATAAACCACTAACGTAAACCTGTATCTATCTGCTGGCGATATGTAGTAGACAGTTTAAGAACAAGAAGATTCATTTATGCATGTATTAAAATTTCTAATGAAGAGTCTACAAAATAAATAAATATGTATGTAAGTACTCGTAGATATCCAAAAAATAAAAATAAAAAATTGCCAGCAATCGTACAAGTGTTCGTATTCGCAGTTATTTAATTATTATGAGGTTTTAATGAAGAGCTATTTTATTACCATTTTTATGGTTTTACACTTTGTTTTGTTTATTATGCCCTCATCTTTATTTGTTTTTATCTGTGTGCATATTCGTACGAAACAAATTGATGTGGTGGTTGTGGTCATATATTTTTTTTATAAAAAAAAATACCTATTTTCCTACGTATTTTATGTGCAATTGCCGTAACAAGCAATTTTCCTTAATTATTAGATGACCTTGATTGAGTATTTTGGTAAGAAAATACAAAAAAGAAACTGTTGGCCAAAAAAATACAATTTCCAGATTAAAGTTGTGTGTGTGTGGTCTTAGTTTTACAGAATTTAGCTGATTCTTTACCAAAAAGTTAAGGAAACATTTCAACACTTCTCAGGAAAACACTTTTTCATTGCTTCAAAATTAGAACTGAACCAGATAAAGAGTTTATTTAGAAGGAAACGTCAAATAAGAATTTATACTCTTCATCACATCACGAATATTTTTATGGGACACCCTATACCAAATGGATGACCGAAACTAATAGGCACACAATTTTCATACTAATATGTATATTTATAGGAATTTAACATTTAAACAAACATATGACTGTCATTGGTGATCGCAAAATCCGTCAACGTTGACCAATTATGTTGCATTTTTCACATATTTTGAGATTATGACAGCAAAATATTAAAATAACCAAAGTTTTTACAAAAAAAGTGTCGAAGCTACAATTTTGTGACATATTTATTTCCAACAAAAAGTTAAGTACGTATTTAATTAAATAGTGTTTTTCACACCGCAGCACTTTAAATACCAGTTATCAATAATTTTTCGGTTGAAGCTGGCGACATGCTGGAGGAATGCTGATAAGCAATGATCAGCCGGACGAAAGTGAAGATAGCTTTGATCGCAAGGATATCAAAATCAATGCTATAAACAAATCTAATGTTATCCTAAATTTAATACACTTTTAGTCCCTTCTCGACACTTTTTCTCAAATGTCTCTGAAAATATTTAAACAATTTTATTAATTTTTTTTATTATTTTACTTTATTTATTATTTTATTGACATATTTTTTGTACATACGTAAGTTAAGGCGAATGAAAGTGAGTGCCAATGAGAAATCCAAATTGGTTCGAGTTCGACCGAGTGCCTTTCATTCGCTTAAGTTTATTTTCTTAAATCAGAAATAGGCTATTGATATACATATATTTTTAAAAAGTCTTAATTTATTTATAAAACCAAAAAAAAGTAATCCAAAATTTTCAAATTTATTTTTATTTTGCGTACAAATTCTAAGCCCAAGAAAATCGGACATTTCTTTGCCTTTCATTGTCTCTATATATCATTTAGTAAAAATACGTTTTCTGTCTGTATGAAATATCTCGTGTAATACTGTAACAAAATTTGATATTTATATTTTTATATTTATTATCACTTTTGTGGGGTATTTCACGCAATTACACCGCAATATAAAAGGAAGAAAAACAAAGTTTCAAAAATTCCCTACATTTTCCTTAAAATGAAAAATCTTTTCTTTTTTCCTTCCCTGAAAATTTTCCAATGAATTCCCTACAAAAAGGGAAAATTCCCTACTCTTGGCAACACTCCCTTGAAGATGGGATTAGTGAAGTTATCAAGGACATACAGCCGCAATTGTGCGAGTTATTGATGGAAAACTTCATGAAAAGAATATGGTCCTGCAGGAGTAACCGCGGCGGTCATTTGTATGATATTGTTTTCCAATATCAATGGCATACCCTCCTCTTTTTAAAATTAAATAAACATCGTAGGATTTCTCAAAAAATACTCGAAACCTCTTATAGGAAAAACCTACACCACAATTTATTAATTTTGCTTTATTTTATTTATTTATTTATTTATTCTTTAAAATTGCACTTGTACTTGGACCACCCGGTATGGGTTGAAAGATATTGCAATAACTACAACTTTAAACATTTTCTTTATAAAAATAATTTCGCACTAACCTGTCATGGCTCCACTCGTACTGGGTCCCGTATATTGTTCCCTTGATGTTGAGGCAGCCGATGTCACTGTTGCCACTGCCTTAGTCGCTGTCGTTGTGGTTGTCGACATCGATGACTGTGACTGTGTGTTTTTGTTTGAAGCCTGTCGTTTAATCACAATCTCAGTTGGTATATCGATGGTCATCGATTCTGCCGTTGAGACCGACGTATTGGTGAGAGTTGTTATTGGCTCAAAGCAAACGTCGAGCAGAGTGGTGCCCGTAGATGTTTGCAAACTGGCAATATCTTTAAGATCAATCCAACTTGCGCCAACTTTGTCATTGTCGGTTAAAGGCAAACTCAAAACTCTGGTATCGTTTTCGTCGACAATGTGAAATGCTTGTGTCGGTTCGATTTTCACGATAATCGGTTGATTGGATATAATATGAGATTGTTGTTGTTGTTGTTGATGCTGCTGCTGTTGCTGTTGTGTATGATTTTGTTGCTGCTGATGTTTTGAAACTTCCTCCAGTTCCTCCAAATCTTGACTGTCTATATGAACAGCATTACTGGGGATCATAAGCGTTGTTTCCGTAGAAGAAGGCGAGGCGGAAGCTGCAATAATTGCCCTTGCTGATGCCGAAGACGAGTTAGTTGTGGAAGATGATGACGAAGTATGTGATGTTTTGTGCACCACATCGAATTTTAATATGGTGCACTTGTCGGTTTGTTGATATTGATGCTGTTGTTGGGGCCGCTGTTGCTGGAACACCAAACTGGGCACACTTCTTACCAAAGTGGCAGTTTTACTGCCCGCTGTGGTCGTTATATAGGTCAAAGGTGGTGAAGTAGCCTTATTGGCTGTTGAAATGGTGCGTACCGTAGTGTTGGAGGGCAAGGGAAATATAGAAATTGAGGGAACTTTAGTATTAACAATGCCGGCATTGGCTGCACTCGCTAATGTCTCATAGTTGGCGGCCGTTGTTATAGTGGTGGTTACCTGACTGTCATCGCCGCCAGCTGATACAGACGTAGACGTCGTCGTTGCCCTACGCGGCCCTATAGGCTGCTGAATCAATAACAAATTAGTTTTCTCCGTCGTGGTGTTTGCTTTTAGGTAACCTGTAGCGGCAACCCAAGATTCGTTAATAAAAATCTCCTCCGTTTCGCTTTCTGTTGAATTCGTTGACGTATCCTGCAGTTGGCGTTTCAAAGCGCTTATGGCTGAAAACGTTTTAGATTGTTGAGCTGATGGTGGTGTGGCCGGCGGTGATGAGCTTAATGATTGTTGACTTTCACTTCTTGACTCCAGTTTGTGTGTGTGTGGTTTTTTTTTTTTGATTTTCGGGTTTTCGGGTTAAGAGGTTTTTGTTTAAAACATTTGAGTCTTTTATAATTTGTGCGTTTAATTATATTTTTTTATCCCTTTTATCGTTGGGGATTTGTGTGTGTGTGTGTGTGTGTGTGTGTGTGTGCGTGTCTTATAATTAATTATAGAATTATTTATTTAAAAAAAATTTTAATTTAACGTTGTTTTATAATTATTTTGCCAATAATCTTTGTCGCCGAAATTGTTTAACGATTGCATGCGTTATGCAGGAATATATAATATTCAAAGAGAAACACGATTATAATGAAGATATTGAGGACTCTATAAATGTATTTTAATATAAAAGATAATCTTTGCTCATTAACGTTTTATTAGCTTTACTAGCTTTTTAATTCAAGTTGCTTGCTTACACACAAGAAAGCCGCAAAATGTTACGAGTAAATGTAGCCCGTTGTGCTATTTTAGATTAACACCACTGATAATGTTTTCAAGTGAGTTGCTTAGTAACCCAGCGAACCAAAAGTTAGTGGTATCTCTGAACAGTAGTTTTATTATCTTCCAATCTGTATTAAAAACTTCTAAAACGAATTCCACTAGAATTTTATTTTATTTTATTTTAACGGGCTTCGATTTTATTCGGTTTTTATTCCGAATTTTCTCAGCTTTAAATATTCCATATAGAGCTGGAATCGTGAATCAAATCCTCAAACAAGCTATTGAAAATATTTTTAAAAATCTTCTGTAAATCTTGGAAGATTTCAAGCGAATTTATTACGCCGGGTTGTAGTGAAGAAAAGTAAAAATAAAATTACATTCACTACTTCAAAAGTTCATTTTAGTGGACCAAACCGCTGATTTGTTTTCGTCGTATTCGGCATGAATATCTCGAAGAATGAAGTCAAGATATCAAGATCGATTAATCAGGTGTATGCAAGACAACAGCTAATCCATTGTGCTTCATCGTGAGGATGTTAAACTTTATATAAAGAAAAATTATATTCTCAAGATGTTAACGTTTTTGTTGCAGAGATCTTTGTACCTGTATTATTCTAGTATGTGGCACGATCAAACTATGAATAGTCAAGTGCAAAAACTATATCGATAGTTCGATATATTTAAACAGTATATTTTTAAATCGAGTAAAAGTATTGATATGCATAACAATATTTATCCATCAGAATTATTCCAAAAATACAAAAATTACTTTTTTTATTTGAAAAAGAAAACTTTGGCATTCTTAATTACATTTTGTAATTAATTACTCATGCAATTACAGTCATTGTAATTGAAATGTTTATAAGTACAATTACATGCAATTGTAATTGAACAAAATTTAATTGAAACTTTTTCAATTACCTATAATTATATGTAATTGTAATTGAAATGCTATTTAACTGATATTGTCCAAGTTTACCTCTGATTGATGTGATCGCCTGGCGAGTCCTATCAGATACTCTCGGATTTATTGTTGAAGCAACTCTTTCGAAAAACACTTAAGAAGCCTGTAAAGTCAGAATCTGTGTGAACTGTTATCGGATCAGTTTTCTCACAGCGAGTGGCTGATCTAGATATTGTTCAAGATCATTGGGGGCAGACCTCGAAACTTCGGCCGGTTTTCATTTAAATCATTCACTCCCAATATTCACTTAATTTTACATGTTTTCGACAAAATATATTATTATATTGTCATGCCAGAGTAAAACAATGCATCACTTCTAGTTATTTCTGTTTCAGAATTTTTGATTAATTTTGTTTTTAAATATCAATTAACATTTCAGAAGTTTGAAATCACGCAAGAACTCTACTCATGCACGATCAGTCTCGGAGATTTTTTATACTTGCGTGAAAAAATCACGTGTTCAGTGTTTATCTTTACTTTGCAACAAAATCAAGGACAAACGAATTCCTTGATTTTTAACAAAAATTTAAGAATTTACTCTTATTAAATTTCATCTAATAAATCATATTCTTTCTCCTTAGTTCTTGTCAATTCCCATAATACCGTGAAACTTATATGTGCCTTGGAATTTCTTAAGCACATGCCTTTGGTTTGCTGGGTTACATGCGCACACATGCATATACTGACTCACGGGGATGTTGGTTGGGGTGTTTGCTTTTGAAATACACTTACATGAATAGTTACAATTTACACATTTTTTTATTTCGTTTAAAAACACAGCATCACAACATTTAAATAATTTTTCAAGTAAAAAACGTGTTTCGCAGTTTTAAAATTTTTTTTATAATTTTTTATTTTCGACTTTTTGAAAGATTGATTGATTTGTTGTTATTGGTTTTTTTCTCTTTTTGTAAAACTTAATAATTATCCATTTCGGGGTTTTTTTTTATAAAAAAATCAGCCTTTTAAGTGCACTTATAAAACGGTACAACATTAATATAAATTAAAATTTTAGTTTTAAGAAATAAATTGCTTTAAATCAACACGAATTGCTTGCGTTTTGTGGTTTTTATTTTTATTTTTCTTTGATACACTGAATTTTCCCGTAGCAGTTAAACGAAAGTGAATCTCTTTTTCTCCAGTTGTCTTTGCCGAGGAAGGAAAGAAAATACGAAACAGATTTTTTTCCAATCTTTGTCTAAATACTGTATTTAAATTAATTTAAAATATTATAAAGAATTATTAAATATTTTCTAGATTTTTCCGAATTTCACACTTTTACACTTTCAACTCTTGAATTTTGTTTAACAATTTTATTTCATTTTTCGTTTCGTTTTATGTGTTTTTTATTGTATTTTTTTTATATTTTTTTATTATTTTTTTAAATGCAATCTGAACTTTTCTGTATTGCACAAACACTAACAGACTGGATGGATGGATGGTTAGGATATTTTATTTTATTTTCTTTTAGATGTAAATGTGTATCCTGACTGCAACAATGCGATTGAACATAAATGCAGCAGCGTATGCGCACTCTGTTAGCTAAAGAAGAGAGGAACGGCGGGAGTTCCTTTTAATAAACATGGAGGAAGAAGCTTGCAAAACACAACTCACACACTTCACCAAAAAAAAATAATAATAATAAAATAAACTTTCAGCTGGGGTGCTGCTGCCACTAATAATGTCAAAGTAATTGGAATTGTGTCGTTTGACAACACCAACAACAACAGCAACAACAAAATACCTTAAAGGAAAACACAATTTAACATCTCTGCCTGCCAACCATCCCCTCAAAATTTTATAAACCGTTAGCTAAATTAAGGAAAATCGATATTTCCACCAGGAACTTCCATATTCTTCTTTCAATTTGTTTTTATTTATTTCAAGCAATTAAATTGTTTAACATATTTTTTATGATTGTTTTTTTTTTGGTATTGTTTTTCCTTTAGCTGTTTCCTTATGGCATGTTGTTGTTTTTGTTTGCATAAACTTTTTTTTTCAAACTTCCAGTTTTTTGTTTTGCGTGAAATACTTCTCTACTTTAAGAATACAAACAACTGAATGCAGCATGTTTGTATTCATTTTTGTTGTTTTTTTTTTTGCTTCTTCTAATTTGACTTTTTTGTTGCTTTCAACGAAATATCCAACAAGGACACGAAAATTCTTCCAGTTTTTCATATCGTTCCAGGATTGCGTATAGAAAGAAGTATACCTCTTGATGTACGGTTGTTTGTATGCAGCCAGAGCATTAAATATATTATAACATTAAATTTTTAAAATAACTACAGTAGTTTTTCGATTTAACGAAGCTAATTGCTGTCAAGCTTGTTCGTTATATCCAGTACTGAATTAAAAATGAATAGTATCGTCTATTTTATTCAAAACTCTAAATATGTGCAGCATTTTATAATATATTATTAAAATTGTAGTAATTTAAAATAAATACATCTTTCATTAAAAATATGTATAAAAAAATGAAAAATTCAGGAAAACACTTTAATACAAAAGTAATATTTTTTAGAAATTGTTTACACACTGTCTGTTTTCTTGGAATGAATGTCTTATTGAAACTCTCTCAAAAGCATTAAATTCTTGCTACTAATATTGTGTTGCTAAGCCGATTTAATAAAAACTTCTAAGTGTCATTAAACATCTTCCTGTTTTATTTTGGGCTCTAGAATTTCTGTTTCATCGAGCTGTTCATCTTTTTAAAAATTTTATTATCGCATTCATAATCGAGTAAATGCATCTATTCAAATCATCAGCTGACATATTTTACATTTGTTCGTTAAGCCGAGTACAAAATAAAATATTTGTTCGTAATATAAGGTACTTAGTAGAAAATATCAGGTGTTTTTTATAGAGTGATACAAGTTTAAATCATAATAAAACATAGTAATATATTTTTGATATCAATGAAACGGTCTTTATTGGATAGAAAATTTTATGATATTAATGTTTAAATATGATTTCGGACATGTGGCCGCGACGGCTGGCGCGTACAAGGCGCAATCTGGAACACCAACATTCACAAATTTTTCGCAGCATTTGCGGCCGTATCTCGCCGATTTATCGACGTACACAAGTGACTTTACATAACCCCAAAGAAAATAATCCAATGGGGTTAAATCACATATATATAAAGTAACTACCGTTACCGTCTTAATGGTAAAAAAAAGTATTGAAATTACACTTTCATGAATTCTTTCGGTTGCTACCGATGCTAGAACTTTCTTAGGTTCAAACTTAAGCAACCCTCATGCCACATTTGCTTAGGTTGGCATTTTATTTAAAACATCTCCGAAAATCTTTAACGACCGTTACTTTGGAAACACCAGTTAATAAATATTAATAGGTTTAATTTAAATTAACTATTAAAAACTTATATGATATAATTACTTCAAACTCTGCTTGAAAGTACAATCAACCTGGTATGAATGCTTCCCAGCAAACATGCGGATTTGATCTCAGTTGATTTTAAATGAAAGTCTTTCTCAAATGTCATACGATTAGAAATGATTTTATTGGAAATAAATTGAGAAATTTTAATTTTCTCAAATTAAAAACTTAATTTTCTCAAATTGAGATATTCTCCAAATTTCAAAATTTCAAAAATTTTCATGTGTTGTGGCAGCCTTATTAATTGTTGTACAGAACAATTTACTAGAATTGTTGTTGTGTCTTTTAAATAAGTTGCTTTACACTTTTGTAATTTTTTTAATTCTTGTTTGATTTTTGGGAAAACACCGACTAATTTAGTGTTCTTTTTCAACGCTGATACATTCATAAAAAAAAGCTCATTATGAAAAAAGGTTAAATAAAAATAAGGCTTAGCAGAAATACCTATATCATCCCCGAAAAATCAGCAGATTCCTTAAAAGAATGATAAAGTGTGCAAAATCCGTGTACGTACAACTTTCATTTAGTTTTGATATTAATATACGAAGTTGAAAACATTAAAAGAATTAGAATTTATTAAATTCTTTATAAATATTTTAAGCAATAGTATTCTAATCCCTATAATTTATATGCAATAACCCACAAAAACCTTCCTAAGAAAAGCAAAATATAGCCTGAAAATATTTAAAAAGCGGCATAACTCAAAAAAAATGTTTTCTTTGCAGAAAACGAATTTAAAGTTCTCAAGTTATTCACTTGTTTGCGAAAAAAGGAACTCTACCCTTCAAATGTGAAATACAAGATAATTTTATAATTTGTTTTTACACAATGAAAAGCGGTATAACGATGAATTCTACTTTATCAAATCATAAAATCGTCACAATTCTAACGATTGACCTTGTGCTTGTTGGGTTTATACACTCCTTTGAACATATGTGCTTTCATGTATGTGAATAAACTTAAAACTTTCACAATAAATTTTCACTTTTCACTTAACCCTTATTTTATTTATACTTCTATTTTTTCAAATTTCCTTCTGTCTTCTATTTCAAACCTTAAAGCAGCCACACATTTCTTTACTAGAAAAATAATAAAAGGTTTGTTTTTTATGTTGAAATTGCTCGCCTGCATTGATTTTGTATACAATTTCCTTTTAGATTTTCACACAATTTTGAGTGAAAGAGTATAAAAGTTGTTGAGTAAAATAAATTCAAGAGAGAACAAGAGGGTGGGGGCTTTTTCAAGTTGTTTATGTGCATGCATGTTTTATATCTATTGTGGTAGTTGTTGTTTCTTCTTCTTTTTCCTTTACCAAAAACGATGTTAAAAGCACACAAAAACACACATACACACACACCCAGAGAGACCAACAATGTTTAAAAATAGGACTTGTCACTGGAAAATAGGGTTAGTAGGCATAATGCCAAGTGCATTGGCTGGAAATCTATATGCAAACAACAATTTGTGTCACTAATTCATCCCTTAACAAACAGCTGCGTAACGTGATTCTGTTTTAAGCGGGGACCGTAACAGTTTCGACTTGTGTTATTTTATTTTAAGACCGATATTTTTTCGACCAAAAAAAAAAGAAACGTTTAAAATTTGACTTTTAATTTTCGGCCAAAAATAACATCTAAAATTTATCTCTTATTTTCGACCCGAAATCGTATCAAATTTTAAGTTTTATTTTTGATCGAAAAAAATATCAGTCAAGAAATAAATACACAAAAAAATAACAGGGTTCTGGCAGAGGGGACCAAGTATTTGAAAAGTTTATGTCTGGCCCTTGGTTGTTCGTGTCTTAAATTTTACACTCTTTTGCACATTTTTATTGTGAATCGGCTTATGAAACCATGTTAATCTTTCATTTTAGGTATCGGATGTGCTCAGCAAATTTATGTAAAACACTACGGGGAACATCTTCATTGAACATTTTAACCCTTCAACTCACTCTTCAGGGGAAGATATTTTTTTGGCCCCTTTTCATAATGGCATAAAATAGACCCATAAGTTAAAGAGTTAGTGGGTTAAAAAGTTCCACAAAAATATATGTCCAGAAATTTTTAAAAGTTGAAAATTTAACTTCAACAACAGATATCTATATTATTAATAGGCAAACACGGTTTTGTAGATCCCTTTTACGGCCCTTATACTGAACTGATTTTGAAAAGATTTATGTTTTTAAACGGGGTTTTACATAGATGTGCACAATCTTAATTTTATTTAAATTTCTTATAAAACATATTGTATGTACATAGATATAAGGTTTTTAGCTATCTTTTTTCTCCTTAAGTAATAATTATATTTTCAATGTTCTCTTATTTCCTTATAATAGTTTAATACTTGGTGCAATACTATTTAGTAAAATCTCAAAATTTGTATATATATATAAAATATTTTAAAATATTTGTATTGTATGATGATAGAAAATAAAAATGAATGAAAAAAAAAGAATTTTATTTAAAGCGGTTTAGTATTTAGGGAGCTATAAGCGTTTAAAGTTGCTACTAACACATGCACACTTATTACACATGTATGTATCATCTTCAACTTGAAAAATAAACAAAGTGTGCATGTGTATTTGTCCAATTTGCTTTTGCATAGAAATGATACAGACTTCGATAAATAATCACATTAAATAAGCAATTAGCTGCTGGCATGAGCCTTGCAATGTTTGCTGTAGGGATGGTAAAATTTGAATATTGATCGTGGTGAAGTTGTGTTTGCTGTAAAAACAACTAATAATACCATCCACAATACAAATAACTCTCGTATGCTTTTTCGAGTTATTATTTGTATAAATACAAATTTGAAATCACCTAAACAGTGGCGGATACATGGAAACACAATCATGAACACTGATGATGGGAGCGTAGCGGCTCCCGAAAAACAAACGTTGTTTCTGTTCTGCCGTGTAAGTTGAAATTAATTAGTGTTAAAATTTTCCCTCGTTCCTTAGGAATATTGTCTCACGTCCAATTCTTTCTGACTAAAAATGTTACGAACTTTTGCCAAAATAATAACTACTTTGGATTAAAAAACCACAGACCTTTAAGCTGTTTATTTAGAATGATTTGTGTTTTCGTATTTTATCGTATGTGTTTATGTAAATGTTTAGTATAAATTTCTAGAATGCGGTCGATTAAGTCGACTGTCGGATACACTAGTAATAAAAGTTTTAATAACGCACTTGTTTAGAGAACAATTAGTTTTGACTTATTGTTGGCGTTCAAGTTGAATTTTGAGCTTAGTGACTTTGAAATTTTAAGGTAAATATTGTGGGTGTGTCTTTTTTGACCCTTTTTTGAAAAGAGACCAAAGAAATCCTTTTAATTGAATAGTTATAGAGTCAATATGTTTTACAAAAATGTTCCTCTTAGTGTGTTCGCTGAACACATTAAACCTAAAATGGGTGGATCAAATGGTTCTTTGGCCTGATTCACAAAAAAACATTTGCTGTAGCGGGGAAACTTCAAAACCCAAACACTATAAGCTCAGGCGTAAAGTTTTAAAGCGCCGATACACGTATATTTTTTGGTAGAAAACCCAGCTGTTCCTATTGTATTGACTGCAGGAAAATAAATATGTTGGCCAAACAGACAGAAATGAAATTTTATTACAAATAATCATATCGACCCCTGTGCGCGATATTATCGTATGTTACAAAAACTAAAATTTACAGGAGACCGTTTTTATTACTATTTGTATTGCTATTATATACTACAAAACTGTTACATACGATAAAATGTGCATTGTATTATCTCCATAACTATTATATTTATCGCTATACTATTTTGTCAACAGATTAATTAATATATTTAGAACCGATTTGTATAATAAAATTGATTTCATAAAAACTTTAACATACGATAATTTCGCACACAGGGGTCGATATTCTGAGAAAACAAA
Organism: Gymnocheta viridis; assembly: GCA_956483585.1. NCBI lineage: Eukaryota > Metazoa > Arthropoda > Insecta > Diptera > Tachinidae > Gymnocheta > Gymnocheta viridis. The sequence continues at coordinate 85,416,787 of OY101443.1, read as the reverse complement.
AAGTGCGGTTTCCTTCTACATTTATAAAAAAAATATGTTCGTCTTTAAGCTTAAGTTTTTTCTCTTTACAAAAAAATAATTATACCTAATTCAAAAATATTCAAAATATAGGTATTCAAAATATTCAAATGCGGCCCTTATAACCATTTTAATTTCCGAAATATGTATGTTGTTTGATCAAAAGTTTAATTAGATTTGATTACAACAATGGAAGTGAAAAGTTAATAAAAATTTCCACTACATACGTACGTACATTGGTACAAAATTTTTTTAAAAAACTGCTTCTTAATAATTTAAACTTGTATTCATTGCTTGAATGTGTATGCAACTTAAAATTTTCCCACAAGCCAACAACTAATTAAAATACTAGAATTTTAATTCAACATTATAAACAATGTTTCGAATTACAACATATTTTCTGTGTAGCATAAATTTCATTATAAAAAAGTTACAATATTTAAGTAGAAACTTTAAATTAGGCTTAAAGCTTTTAAATGCTTAATAATTAACAAAAAATACATAAATGAAAAAATAAACATCTAAGAATCAAGAGTAAGAATGTGTGTAATACAACAAATTAAATTAATATCATGTAAAAAGATCATTAAATATTTTTTAACACTCTGTAGTGTAGTATGTATGTTTGTGTGTATGTATGTACATATGTCTGTTTTTATGCCTGTATTTACACACAATCTTTTTATTACTGTGCCACAAAAAATGTACTCGTACTTCTTGTGCAGTAGTTATCTAAAAAGACATATTGCTTTGTTGTTGTTGTTGCAGTTATAGTGGTTTCTTGTCCCATCTTCATTTTCCACTTCGACTTCACGTACAAACTTTATTTGTGCTGAAGCTCTGCAGAAAAATCAAACTTGTTTACAGAACTGATGAGAAAAAAAACAACAAATATAATATAAAAGTCCCGTAATAAAGTCCCAGTTAAGTAAAATAGTCGTACACAAACCTGTTATAAATATTGAACCCATCCATACACACGTACACAAAATGCACAGCAAGTTGGCAACGTTACCATCATTTTTTCTATATACGATTACAACATTTTTCATTTTATTTTTATCGAAAAAAAAATCAGTCGTAAAAAATGTTCACCCAATCCCGGTTTCACGCAGTTTTGAAATACACTGATACCCTGGTTAGCGTCGCTAATTGTGACCGGAAAAACGAGACGCAAACTGAATCACAGTTTTCCATACATTTGGATTAATTTTCATTTAATTCGTTCCGAGACTCATAATTTTTCTAAAAAAATTATTTTTCAATAGAAAATACCAATTTTTATTATTATTTGTATATTTATATTGAAACGATTACAAACATTTATTATTATTTGTGTAATAACAGTTTTTATTAAAATAAAAGACTTCACTTTACCAAATGTAATTTGAAACTACCAACGAAGACAAACTTGTAGACAATTTTCACATACAAATCTGCATTAGACTTCGACGGGAAATCCCCTTTTTCTATTTTTGCTTTGTACATACAGACATTTATTAACGACGCAACTTCGAAGCCATGTGACGCTAACTGAAGCAAAAACGACGCAACATCGAAATCGCGGAAATTTTAAAAAGACTCAACTTCGAAACGACGCAAATCGGGGTATGAGTGTAAAATATAATATAAACTACAATTCATTCACTCTTGCACAGAAAATGTTACTCCAGCACAATTGTGCTTCTGTACAAAAAAAATATAAACATGTAAACTTACGTGCACGAAAAAAAATATTTTAAATAAAAGAAAAAATATAATTTTTATATCAGAACTAACGAATTTATTCCACTTACTGCGCACGATTCCGGAACTTACTCGAGTCAGACACTCCCTCTAAGAGAACAGACAATTTGAGGAGCTGACAAATGTAATTAAAGCAATTTTCTCAAATACATATCGCTTATTTAATTGAATAACGTCATAACTCAAAAAACGAGATTTTTAAGTTAAAAATGCAGAATTGTTCTTTATGTTGTGCAAAAGATTCATACAAATATCTTGTTTACTCGCCTCTTGAGATTGTACAATTTTTCCTCTGCGGTGTTCTCAGTTTTGGCGATATGTCCCCAAATAGAGGATTTTTTTGTGTGATTGGGGATAAAAATTTCGGGAAAATCCCCAGTGGATTTTTTGGGGATGAAGCAAATTTTTCGCTGGGGATTTGTCGGGATAATATATTATTATAAATCTTGTTTATTTTTCAAATTCATGTACATATTGACAGAATGACTAATTAAAAGCTCTTCTTAAAATAAATATACACTTAAAAAATAATTCAGTTTGCTGTGCCGAATTTATTCCATCTTCTCAAATGCTAATACTTTTTAATACAACCAATATGTACAACAGAATTGCATTGATTCTGATTCTGAAGTTTTTGAAATAATAATCATTGACACATAGTTGTTTTTTGAGTGTTTTTTCGTTCTAAATTAAATAATTAGAGCTCAAAGTATAAGATAATTCTAATATTACACAACTGGATGTAATTAAGTAAATAAATATATGCATGTGTTTCCTTTGACATAATATTATTTCATTTCTAAGGATATGTGGGATGAGATTATTATAATTATTTCGACCTTTTGATTAAATTAAAATTTATATATTAACAAATAAGAAAAAGCTTGATTATATTCAATATTTTGCAAAGTTTGTTAAGAAAAAAAGTTTTGTATTGTTTAAAGAATTTTTACAAATAAATGTTAAATATTTTAGAAGAATCTATCGGTTCTGACGGGGGAAATATGGAATTTGATGAAGCTTTCTGTTATTTGTTAATTTATAAGCTTGAAAATTCTTATTGTAGATAAGTGGAGATTTTTGGCGATAAGAAATTAACTATTTTGGGGAATTTGGGGAATTAACAACTGCGAATTGGGGATAAGGTATGAAATAAAACTGAGAAACCTATATGTATAAAGTAAAACCGTTCAACTCACCGCAAGGCCGATAAACTAAACTAACCATCAATTTCAAATGCATCATCAGCTTCGTTAGATTCAGAAAACTTTTGTGAGAAATATTCGCTAATTTGTGTGCTGGATTTAAAAATATCTTCCCTTCCAACATCTAAAAATTATCACGAAACGGCAACACTCATTTGAATGCATCTGCACATGTGTGTGCGATTGTACTTGACTTCGTACATCATCAACACACGTCGTAGAAGTTGAACAAAAAAAAAGAAGAAATATGTTGATGTTGTATTTGTTGTTGGTTGTAGTTGTGTGTCAGTATGTTTATATCTAATTCTATATTGCGCAACTGTGTTGCAATCTGACAATAAACCAACAGCAACAAAATCAACAATGTGCAACCATTATAAACACCGTTGCCAGATTTAACTTTATTTTTACCAGTTTTTTTTGGGCTTCAGAAATGTTTGAATGTTGTTATGACGATTTTCCCCGAAATTTCGAGCGGTTTAAAGACCGTTACTCTAATTAAACATACGCGGGAAAGTCAATAACTCGATGGGAAAACACAAATTTAAAATAAAGCAAACTTCTTAAAAGTTTGCAAAACGCCAGTTTTCCCGCTGGGCATGTACTCTTGAAACTCGTCTTGTTCCCTCGTTCGTACAAATACAACTGCATACATCCATTAAAAATGTATGCAATACAAATGTCACACTGTAAACGCAAATACAACTTTAAAGAAGAAAAGAGAAAAATTGCAGCTATAAAAGTTGCATAATTTCGACCTGCGACAAAAGTCATTTGAAAACTTAAGTATGTACTTCTGCGCAATTTTGTTCAAGTTCGGGTGTCAGATGTTATTGCAGCATTAAACAAGCGGATCTGCGTTTCTAGATACATATACTAGGAGATCTCGACGTGTTCTTTAGCAGAACCACAGCTTAGAATTGAGAAGAGGCTCATCTTTCTCGGATTCTCTAATAATACGGACAAATGCCCACAAAGTTAAATCAAAGGCATAAGAAAGAGCAAGTCGTTCTTTTGATCTGTTGAAGGGGCTGAAAAGTTAAAGAAAATCTGTTTTGATTTTATGCTCTGCTTTTTCTTGCGTATTTTCTCTTAAGCCTAGTACTCTATTCAATTAGCCAGTGGTGACAACACTACGATTTAGAAGAAATTTATGTGTTTTATTGCCTTGAAGTAAGCAACATTGTTTTTCTTACGTAAACAAAAACAAATAGACAACAAAATAATTTTAGAAGCTTGTGCTGCAACGTATCAATTAATGCAAATTGCAGCTTCTGCGTAGGAGCTCTCTGAAGACACACATTCTGCAAAAAGCACTCACTTAATTTTTATATTATATTTATAACATTTTCCATTATTTTAATTATTTGTGCGCAGCAAACTTAATGCCAAGTAAAACCTCATCAGCTGTTGTTTACAATTCCGTATGAAATAAGTGATGCTTATGTTATTTCGCAGTTGGAAAATATGTTGGCAGAAACATTTTGTAGTTGGAAAAATGCTGCTATAAGCATTTCGTATGTTTTCACAAAATAACCAGAGTACAAGTTCATCAATATTATTTTGCAATTATTTTGCATGAATTTTTTATATGGACTTTTGATAGCACTTCGCACGAAATGCTGAACAGAGTACCATGCTTTAGTTGTTGTCATATAGCGAAATAAGCATTGAAAATAGTTAAGCAGTTTCACGAACTGAATTACTGTTCGGCCCAGAACTCAACTTCTAGTTATTTTTGAGTTTATGCTATAGATTCCTTTGAGAGACCGCACATAATGCGACCATTTTGAAACCGGTTTGAAAAGCACTGCAAATCAATTGCATTGAAACCGGCGTGCAGAAAACTCGTGTTTGCGTTTCATTAGAATATATTCTCAAAGAAAACCGAAACGATTGGGATAATTTCATCAGATTGTGGTACAATTTAGGTTGCGTATGAAATTTAGGTGGGCGTATGAAAAATTATTGAAAAATTATTAAACCAATAATTTCAAAAGGGTTTCGTTGCAGTTGCCTTTCATCGCCTGTTCTCCTGGGCCTTAATATTTAATCATTAGGTTAACAGGTTTGCCAGTGAGAAAAATAAGAGAAAGAGTACCAGCCCACTTGGGTCCAAAGTAATTATGATCCCTTTGTGTTTAATATTTAATTATGAAAGACCTTAAACAAATTTTAAAAGTATCGTTGTATCGGCAATTAAAATATCGCCGATGCCGACATATCGGCAAACATGAAGTATCACCGATATATTAATTTCGGATGCCCCCCCAATATTTATTCTATTATTTCGGTTATAAATTTACATAAAAACACATACTTAAGTTTATCATTAAAAAAGGCGTGTGTCACTCGGGGACTGCCGCGGCAAAGCTATTGCATTGCATTTTTTTATCAACTTATAATTATTTATTTATTTTTTATTTATGCACTATTTTTTTTCTTTGACATTAATTCAAGTTTTTTCTTTGCTATTAATTCAAGTTACACTTTTTGAGCATGGGACCGATAAGAAAACAATTTTTTTTGTTTTATTGAGTGAACGTGAGCGAGCGTGAGTGAGCGTGAGTGTGCGCCCACTAGTAAATTTTTATTAAATTTTGATTTAAAAAAACAAAAGACTTAAGAAATAAACTTAGTGTTGTTTGTTGTTGTTTTTCGTTACGGAATTTCTTGATTCCATCGCCGCGCTCAAAGCCCGCAATAAAGCTATGCAATAGCTTAAAAATGTACGGCTAAAACAGCATATCAAGTTTGTTTGTACTTTTCTTTGATTTTTCTAAATAGTTCAGATCATCGGCAATACTGTTACAATTTCTTACTTTATAAACTTTTTAAGATCAGTTAATAAAACATTATCAGTTACCTCAACAACGTCATCTTATTCTTCATCGTAATTGAGGTCATTCGCAATACATATTTTTATTACAAAATAATCGTGAAAACAAAGTATTTGCGTACTTTTTTGTTAAGCTTCTTGTGGAATATTGTAAAAAGATAATATTGGATGAGAGATTCATGGAAGTCGGAAATAATATTAAAGTATTTAATGATTTTACACGTCGTTCATTAATTATTCGAAAAAAGTTGTTCGAATAATTATTTATTTTAAATTGAAAAATGTTTGTCCGTTCGAACAAAAATGAAGAAAATTTTTCGAATTATTCGTAGAATTTATATTCGAACGACAACCCTTAACACTTTTAGATTTCGAATGCTATTATTAAATTAAAAAAACTTTGAAAATTTTAAACTTTTTAATTTTAAATACCCTGAATTTTCTTCAAACTTTTCCACTTTTTACATTAGCGTTTTTATAAAGTCTCTCTAGCGATTTTATACCAATTTCATTTGGCAACTATGATTATAACAAACCTATACTGGTTTGTGGTCGTATCTGTGGTTCTCTTATTGGGTTTTGTACTACACTACGGCTATAACAAACGAACGGATTAATAACTAGTTGGCTGGTTTGTTGTTGTTGGTTGTACGGGTATGATGTATGAATTGCATGTATGAGAAAAACATAACAGTAGTTATGGAGCATTAATACATGTTTGCAACCTTAGTTGCTTGTTTTTGAAATGTGCAACAGAATCTAAAAAAAAATATCAAACATTAAACTGAAAAATATGACAACAACGTGTGGCCAAGTTCAATTTTTCTGTGTGCCCCCAAAAAATAGCAAAGGAGTTGCATTTTTTGGTGTAGTCGTACTATAATAATTTTCTTTTTTTTATGAAAGAAAAATAAATATCTTATACAAATTTCATAGAACCGCACATGCTTGTAAAAGTGGGTGGGGTATTAAAACATAGTTCTGCTGCGTCGCATCCATGTCATTGATTGTTAACCATGATGTCTGTTGCAAATAAAAATTTCAATTAAACTTTTTCGTAATGCGTAACTTTTAACTCAACACAAGCAATATTTTAACATTTTAATTTCGTTATTTAAATCAATTACAATTTTTGCTAATAAATATCTAAAAATATTTTTAAAATACACCGGAAATGGATTATATCTATCATAGTGTCTGTTATGAACATATTAATGAGAACTGGAGTATATCGTCGAATGAATTCATAGAAGCCCTGAGATACAATGAAAAAATTTTACTGTAGAAGCAAGAAACTCTTTAATATGCTAAATTAAACAAAATTTGTTTAGTTTAAGTTTAAGTTTACTTAACAAATTTTGTTTAATTTAGCTTATTATAAATTTCTTATTAAGGAATAAGTAAAATTTTAAAATGTGATATTTTGCAGGAATATGCATCTTGATGCGGTGCATCGTAATCAATTAAGAATTTCACTTTAAATTTGTTGTGACTTAGGACTCTTTTGAAAACATATGACGATATATAAACACATTTGTTTTTGGGATTTTATCTAATATAAAATAAATGTTAATATTTATTAGTTTAGTATATTTTTTATTCGACCTTATATTTTTTTTTCAAAAGTTAACTTTGTGTTTTAATATTGACCTCGAGCCTGAATAAAACACAAAGTTAACTTTTGGGAAAAAAATAAATGTTATTATCTATACTGAAATTAAAATATAGGTAAAGTCAAAATAGGTATTTCGAATGAAGTACACCGATGGGATACTAAAAAGAATTCATTCATCAATAACATTTAAACAAACGATACTGTGTTTTTCTGCGAATCCCGAATTTTAGTCGATCAGAAATGATATCATAAACAATTCGTAAATGGAAAATAGCCGATAACTTGAAAGCAGCTGAATAAACATTATAAATAATACTCTCGATGACGTCACATTTAAAATAACACAAATTAATTTAGAATAATGGGTCCAGTTCTTTACGTAAACTTATAACACCAATTATTTACGGGTGTTAATACAGAAGTGAAACGGTTTTGAAGTCCTGATGGCATGAAAATTTTTTATGTCTTATATGCGGAGGTGCGATTTTTCAATTATTCAAAGATTTTGATTCATTAAAATATTATTGATGGACAATTTGATTAATCAAAACATTTGAATATTCGAATTCAATTACCTCGAATTTTCGGTTATTCGAAATCATGTTTAATTAATTAATCAGAATATTTAACAATTTCAATTTTTCGTTTTTGTTTTTCATTTCATTTTTTGTGTCTCATCAAATTTTGTACTTCTTCCAGGATATCGAGCGTTACCGTTCGCTGAAGTTCCAAAAGAAAAATTACTGATTCGTGTCCCACTAACAACCTATTTTATTTAATCATTTATTTTTATATATTTATTCGTTTAGTAAAAAAATTAATAAATAAAATTGGTTGTTAGCAAGATTCAGATCAGTAATTTTTCGTTTAGAAATCCAGGGAACAACAAACAATAACGTTCGGGATCCTGGAATAGTTTTGTAATATTTCATAAATTTTATTGAAATTTAAATACTCAATATTCAAAACAGGGGGGTTACTCTCTATTGCGATGCGAAAGCAATTTTAGTGTAAAAATACTTTTATTTTGTACATTTTTTCTTTCGCATCGCAATAGAGAGTAACACCCCAGAACTCTTGTTTTATCAATTAATTAGCGGTGTATTTTCATATTCATATTTTCATGCTAATATTTAAAGTTTCATACTATTTATTATTCGTTTTTTCTTCATACTTTTTGTCATTATCAATTTTAAAATTACCATCGTTGAACTAATTTCTCCAGTTGACGCTAAACAAAAATAATTTAGTTTCTTCATCATTAAAGTAATCAAATCTATCTACTTAGTGATTTGGACCTTTAATAACTTCTTATTATTAATTCACCAGAATTTAAATTTTTTTTATGCAGGACTATAAATTTCAGGATCAGAGCTTCCTTAAAGTAGCAGGATCTCCATGTAAGAGTTGGTGTAGGGTGTTCAGTGTTATCCCTATAGCACTTTATTTATTTTCTTTAGCTCAAGTGTGTTCTGCAGGATTGCCAGAAAAACTCAGATTAAATGTGCTAGATTGCCAAAAACAAAGTGCTAAAATGTTCTACGGTTTAAAAAAAAAGTGCTAGTTTTTGTAGCATTGCTTTTTATTAATATAGTTAAAAAAAATTTTACATTTCAGACATCTGTACATTTTTAACAAATTTTTATCATTTGTATAAGGTACTGATATTAAATTTCTTTAATTTTATTTAATATGTATTTTAGTTATGAAAATATATTTACATACAAAATTAATTTTATTTAATATAAAATCTTTTAGTGGTATTAAAATTTGATCTCATTTTTTGTAGTCAAAAAGTTTTAATATAGTTTAAGTTTAATTCAAGTTAAGAATATTCAAAATATCAACCATATTATTTGCATCTTCCTCACAAACTAATTCATTTTCATGTATTTCAGATGAAACGATTTATTTACAATATCCTGCTGATATATCTCAGGCAGTGACATGACTTTTATGCCCAATATTTATTTATAAAAATCTTCAAAGAATTATTATTCAAGGCTTTTTAAAATAAAAATCTCTTAATAACAGTTAAAAATGAGGAATATTTTTTTGGTCTTCTTATAACGATTTTAATTTATTTGGGTCTTTCATAATGCTTATAAAAGACCTTTATTTTTTCAGCCTTCTCATAACTATTATAGAAGATTTTAATTATTCTAAGTCTTCTCGCGACCTTTATTTTTATTGGTCATCTATATCAACTCTTACTTAGTGTGTGCAAGCTATAAAAAGTCCTAAATAAATAATGGCTATGCAAAGACCGAAAAAATAAAAAATTGGTGAGAGAAGACCAACATAAATAAAAAATCTTTCATAACAATTAGTAGAGGACTAAAAGATTTTTAGCTTTTTCTCATTGTTATTTCAGGACAAAATTTTTTCCAGCTATTTCTTATTTGACTAATTGAATATATACGGCCTTATTCACAACCGTTTATTAAAGTTAATGTGTGCATTAAAACCGGTTTTCCAATATAAAAATCCAACATTAAACCTACAATAACTATTAATCGTTTGTGAATAAGGCCATTAAAAAATAACAGCAGCTATTTTGGGTCCCTGGTCTAAAGTATAACAGCATAGGCTGTCTAATTTCACACCCTCTCTTATTCGTATAACCGGAAATAACAATTCTTTGTTTTATTTTTCGAACATTGCAAAGATGTATAAAACCTTCGACAAAGTTGTAGAAATGGCATCATAGATGTATATTTATACGTTTTTATACTGTGAGAGAATTTATACTTAACTTGATATTATGTATGAAATTTTTTTAAAGTAATTCTGCAATCTAAAAAAGTGCTCAAAATCCTAAACAATAATAAAAATATGCTAAACTAGCATTTAGCATCTTAAAAAATAATGCTAGATCTAGCACTAAGAGTGTTAAATGGGCAAGCCTGGTGTTCTGAGCTACATGGTAGGGTTCTACTGATGAATTGCCAGGAGCCTGAATATGAGAGTCAAAAGTAGTCTTTAATTGCCAGATCGATTCTGTTTTTATTTGCTATCACCTTTACTATTTATATAATTTTTATTAAAATACTTAGAAACTATCTTATTACTAAAAATTCGGTTGTCATTTGCTTACTAAACTTTAAACTAGTTCATATATAAACATTTATTACATTTATTTACTTCTTTAAATTAGTTCATTGGTCCCTGGTTTTATAGTAAAATCAAACTGAGTTACGAAGATGTTTCTAACCTTTCCAAAAATTTTGGTAAATTTATTATTCCAAAAATATTAATTACAATTAGTCAGCGTTTAGACACGAAAACATTTGGAAAGGAAACATTTAGGCCCATATTCTTATGGCCTTATTCACAAGTTAATGTGTACATTAAAACCGGTTTTCCCATATAAAAATCCAACATTAAACCTACAATAACTTTATTAAGCGTTTGTGAATAAGGCCTTCAGTCTTTAGTGAACTAATGACAGTGGTTGAACTAACGACTTCTCATATAAATGTCATTGGTTAAACGGTCATCATAAGATAACTAAAGGTTGTAAAGTTTGGCAGCATATTATTTTTGTGTTCGGTATTCGGCGACAGGCTTTGTTCACTTTTTCTTTCTTGAAATTTTCTTTGCTTTTTGCAAATAATAAGCAAATAACAATGGAATGTTGCCGACAACATGTTCGTCTGTGTGAACGTGACTGAAAACAAAAAAAAATTCCATATTTTTTTTCCAAATGTTCGCCCATCTAAACTCGGAGTTATCCTCGACAATCCCAAACTTTGTAACTTTCTTCAAAAGGATTTAAAAAATCATGTGCAATTTAAAATCAAATACACACTGTTTGTTCGACCGAGGATGTCCAGATCTGAGTATTTTCGAAAATTTACAAAATAGCTAAACAGACATGTGATACATTTAGATCGGAATGGTTTTTATTGGGTACTTACAAAGCCAACTTTTTGGCATCAGAAAAAAATTTAATATCTTAAGGCACCACTTGAAACTTTTTTCCAAAAAGCAGTTCTAAATGCTTCAGTTTGTGAAGCGAAACGTTTTAACTTTATGTTCAAAATAGGATGAATTCGTAAATGCAGTATATTTTTGCAACCTGTCTGCAAAATAATACCGCAGTAAATAAAATCTTACAGAATTGACAAAAACTTTCTGGTATAAACGAGTGCTGCCAAGTGGTGCTTTGCGAACGCAAAACGTTCATTGCTGCACAATTACTGCATTTACGTATTTTCTTATAATGAGACATTTTTTTAAATTAAAATATCATTCCATACAAGTTTCAAAAGTTTGTAAACGTTTTGTTTTACAAAATGTGGCCCCCATAAAGAAAAAGTTTTTGTAAATGCACTTTGAAAATTAAAAGTGCTTTTATTCTGATGAAGTTTTTTCGTTTTTCGTGATAAGGATAAAACAACGGATATGTTATGATATTTTCTATGTTTTTTTTCCTCTTAAACAGTATTTATTTTTATGAAAGTATTTATGACTTCTGAGTTTGAAAGTGTTTGAGCGTATCTGCAATAAAACCAGAAGCAGAACCGTCGTTCTCTTTAAGGCCTTTTTTCAGCTGACTTGTTAGTTATCTCTCGTGTCAAATTTTATAGAATTTCTTCAAGATGTAAGAGGCCTTTTCCAGGATCAAAGTTTACTTTGACAAAGTCTTTTCAATTTTCTTTTAAAAAACTTTGTAAAATTTTTTCATATAATTTTTGAATTATTTTGTAGATTTTTTTCGTAAGAGCCCTTTTTCACGGTCAAAGTTTACTTTGACAAAGCCTTTTTAAATTTTCTTTTAAACTTTGTTTCGCTTCTCGACACTCAAAGTTGAAAAATTTTGTGTTCGTTTGTTGGATGAACATGCAAACCAAACACACACATGCAACCAAATGCAAGTATGTGTAAACGACGAATGAAGTAGAAAGCAACTTTGCGTTATCACCCTCAAACACAAGACTTTGCAAAGTAAACTTTGACCGTGGAAAAGGGCTCTAAGCAAGTTAATTAAGTTTGTTTAATCTACGAAACTAACAAAAAAATTCCAATGGTTACAAAAAGAGGGTTCAGGTCTGGGAACGAAACCGATTGTGGTTTGTCGACGGAAACGGGCTTAAGTCGAGTGAAGTTGAAGAATTCTCTTTTCGACAACAAAATTAAAATTAATTTTATGATTCAATTCATTATTCATATTTTTGATTTTTGTTAGTAATAATTAATACTCAGTCGGCTTAGCCGATGCTCGTTCGACTTAGCCGGTACTCATTTCACTTAGACGGTATTCAGTCGGTTAAAAACTTAGCCGATCAAAGTCACATACATCGGCGGTTGCCCAATATGTAAAATATTTGTCGGTAGCGCCTTTTAGCCGATCGGTTATTGCATCTGAATTTATTACCCTTTCACTTATTATTACAAACGTTAATTTATATTTTAATATATTATTTTATTTTACTTACCTCTTATGGTACTGGGCATTATATTGTTTTACAGTTTTTGCTTTTAATAAATGTTAAGTTCTTTTTTTTTGTAATTAAGTATCTATTTATTTATTTTGTTTTATTTTTATTAACACTATTTTGAAGCCATTTTTCTCTTTACTCTCTTTTTATTGATTTAAAAAAAAAGAAACACTCTGTTGAGACACTCACACATGCACTTGGGTTTATGAAAACTAGAGCAGGAATAGATGTAAGTTTTGGCACACTTTTAAGCCTGGTCTGGGCAACTGAAGGCAACAGCGTTATAATCATAAACATGGCAATAAAAACAACACCTTCCAACATTGTGCATTAGTTCGTTGTCTGGTGGTTAACAGAACGATTTTTCGCACTCTTTTTGTTTGTATCTTTTGCTTGAATTTTTATTCTTGTTGCTAACTTTTCTTTAGCCTTAAAAATGTTTTAACAGAATTCTTTTGTTTAAGAAAAATAAATAAATAATAATAAAAAAAAGTGTAGTAAATTGACTTCAACGGGTGGACTAACGGTTACATACTGAAAACCTTTCTTAACAATTGATGACCAAGAGATGCCTGCCTGCTTTCTTTGCCTGAATGGGAAAAGAAGCTGCAATTGAACAGTGGAAAAAACACAATTTAGCTTTTTTTTGTTGTACCATCGAAAACTTGCCTTTCATGAGTTTGTTGGTTTAGTGGTTGTTTAGCTTTTAAGTCAGAGTGTTTCGTATTTTTTGTGTTTTCCTTCTTTGCAAGACAACAGAGCAAATAGCTAACGGTGTATTCATACACACAAAAACAATCAACCGACCAACTAACCAGCCAGTCAACCAGCCAGCATCTTGATCTTGGCCAGTAGAGATGATGCCTTATTGCATTTTGTGCATGTGAAAGAAATGCAGTTTGAACACTCTAACGCAGTTTCCCATCGGCTTTCACATGATAATGATGACCAGACTGAAATGGAGAGAAAGAAAAAAATAAATCGAAATAATCAAAAAAGGGTAATTTCTGGTACATAAATTCATATCCAAATTTCAAGGAAACTGTTGTTAACATTTTGTCATATTGATGTCTTACAAAAAAGTGCTCAATTTCAGGAAATAATTTATTGCAAAAGCTGTTTCAATTCATTATCATTTAGCTGCCTTTCAGTATTCTGCAATGTTCAATTGTTTTTTTTTTAGATTATTATAATCCTAAGGAATAAATATCATGTTGAGAGAAAAAAAACTAAATTTTAAAGCAAAGTTGTTGTCTCAAAATGTGAAATTACACTCTTTTCACAAATTTCAAACGTTTGCGTATAATTTAAAAAACTAAACAAAGATAGGAAATATTTTTAATATTGAGAAATGTATTTACTATCAACATATTCTCAAACATTTTTCTCAAATGTGGTTTGTAAATAAATGCTGAATATAATAGATGTTTATTTATTTCAATATAGTTGTCGATAATGATGCCAATCTTGCTCTTTTCTCGCTAGACTAAGCGCTTTTTTTATTAAACTTTTGTATTTGTCTTTTGAGTCAAACTAATGACGTTTTCTTTTCTAACAAAAAGTGCAACATTTTTTGCCTTTTTTATTGAGCATTTGCAATATAATGATTTTTTGAAATATTGATTTTATTAGAAATTATAATATCATCTCTTACAAGGCAATATTTTTGTCTTAAGAAAACTTAGAATTGCAATTCTTTTGATAAAAAGCAAAAAAAAAAATTTAATTTTTTGGAAAAGAAAACTGCATAAGTTGAGTTGTCAATGTTGCAAATCAGCTCCGCTATTTTTTTTTACTATGATTCACAATAAATTTTAGTTGTCTTCGTTGTAAATCATAATACGGATAACAACTTAACACAACTAAGTGAACAGCTGATTGAAAGTTGAGTTCAGTTGAGTTGTAATCCATAATAAGAATTTGATAAGTACAACTCAACTATCAGTTTAGTATTGAATCACTGGAGGGACATAAATAAATAAAAATCAATTTTGAAAATGAAATTGTTTACTTTCGTGTGAGATTTTAAATTGATAAATAAAATTAAGAATCGTTCTATATATTTTTATAAAATCCGTTTTAAGCGAATACTGCAACGATAAAAGTTTTGCTACTCTTATTTGATGAAAAATACAGTATTGCATTTCTGAGCCTTACAGCATGTTTATAGAACACGTCACAATCAAGACACGGACGAATGGCACATGCACGAATACGTAAGAATTTGCATTTGTAGAATACGTTAATTTTTCGTCCGTCTTACGTCGTGTGGCACACTTCGCACTGTAGTGTCAAATCACAGTGTTGCCTTCCTGTAAATAATTTTATTTTTTGCTTATGAAAAAGGTATTTTTGTCATTAAAAAAGCTAACCCTTTTTGACGGCAAGACGGAAATCAGCTGAGTTTTGTAAATAAACAACAAAATTTTAAAATATAGAAAAATCTAAATATTGTGTTTTGTTTAAATAATTCTGGTATTTATTATTCTCATGTATCTGCATATAACATGCTTTATGATGTTTTTTTATTTGTTAAAGAGAATTATAGGTTGTTAGCTTCGGCTGGTAACCATTCGGAATTTGTATGTGAGTGATGGACTGACTTTTTGTTCGAAATTGAATGCCATGGGCATTCCAAAAACTTTTCCGGCTGGAGCTGCTGCTGCCAAAAAATTGAGGGCCTCCAGTAGCCAAATGTGGGAATTCTTCCATATAGCTTACCAACTGTTGGATCTGCACGGCTGTTGTAAGCTTTATGCTGTAATTACCACTTACAATATTAAAAAAGAAACAAACAAAAATTTACTATTTGTAACAACACTCACTTTTTTTAGCAGAAATATCCATTTTATTTTAAATAATAAATAAATACATTTTTTATACACATAAATTATAATTTTTTCCACCGACGAATGTAATTTTGCATTCGCACACTTTTTTGCGTGGCTACATAAACCCAAATAAACTGTTATTTGTTACGTTTTTTACAAAAATAAAATGAAATTTTTACACAATATAAAGAACAATACAAAGAATAATTCTGCATTCTTAAGTCAAAAATCACGTTTTGTTAAGTTATGACGTTATTCAAGTAAACGCGCGATATCTACATATGTATGTATGTACATTGTACATGCATTATTATTTTTTTTATATTGTGTTGTATTCTTGCGTAATCGTAATAATCACATCCACAAAGTGCGAGTACAAATGTGATTAAATAAAAACATCTACAATTGAGTATCGAAGGGATGGATGGATGTTGAACATGTGTTAATAACAGGTAAAATACGATGTTGACGACTGATAAAGTTCCCTATAAGAAACGCTAAGTTGCTTTTAGTTTTTTTATATACAATACAATTAATTTCTTTTGAGGGAAAATTAGAATAAGAAAAATAAGATAAACTCCAGGAATGCACTAATTGATTTATTTTTCAGAGAAAACAAAAATAGTTTCAATAATTGAGCTTTGAATACATAGTCTATTAAAATGTTTTCCACTTACAAATCCATTTAGAGTTTAAACAAAAAAAAATTACGATTAATTTGTTCGTGTTCCTCATTTTCTTTTACAGTAATTTTGATTTAGCTGCACAATCATCTTTGCACGATTTTTTGTGCAGCTAAGTCAAAAATGCTGTTATCTTAAATGTATGCGTGTATGTACATACATACATATAAACAAATTAGATAAATTTTAATGATGATGACTTGCTATTTGTGTGACTTGTATGCGATATTTTTTTTGATTATAAATGGCATAACTTAGATGTTTATATGACCACCATATTTTTTATGTGTGCAGCTAAGTTTAATTTTTTATATGGAATTTTTTTAAAACTGCTAAAAAATATGGTAAATATGTAGGTGGTAGACAAAATGCACTTAAACAAGGTTTAGGAAAGTAATTACAGAAAACATGTATTTTTGGGCAGTTAAGTAAAAATGCAGCTAACGTTGATTTTTTGTATGAAAAAAAAATTTTAAAATGACAAAAATTTTGGGCATTTATCTTAAATGTGCAGGTACAAAAAGACAAGTAAAAAAACAATTTATATGTAATTTTGAAGAATTGTGACTGAAATGATTAATTTTTTGCAGTTAAGTAAAAAGTGCTCTTGAAGAAAAGACAGCTAAATCAAAACTACTGTATTGTTATTTTCATTTACTTTTGACTTTTTTCCTACCTAAAGCGCCACTTTGCAATATATATAGCTGTACAATAATATCGGCAATCTATATCCCATTAAAAAGTGGCCCAATATATTGCCCAAAATCAAAACTTTGTAATTGAATTAGTTTAGCAGTTTAAATCGACTGTACAAAATGACACCAAAAATTATCAGCTGTGCTAAATGTGTAATTGTACGGAAAAGTTCTCACATCCGATACGGAAATGGTTTATACGATTGTTCGATCAACGAATTTCCGACGTTGAGCATTGCTTGCTCTAATTTAAATAAATTATTGATTTTCTTTCTGTCTCTATACAATTTTAAATAAGTGAGGTATATTTTGATCCACCGAAATCGTTCCAATTTAAAACAAAATTTAAATATTTATATTCACCCATATTCCACTTGTCAACACCGACGTCACCTCAATACAATACCAAAACAAAAATTGTAGCTTGTCTACTCGCTCTCGTGAACAATTTTGTACTACTGACAGTATATTTCTGTTCTCTAAGGTCTAGAAAATAACATGTGCCTTTCAATAGTAGTCAGTTGTTTTCGACAAGGGGTAGACAAGCCCATTTTTTGGTATTGTGTTGACGTGAAGTCGATTTTGACAACTCGAATAAGGGGATTATTTTTGAATAAAAATACAAACTTTTGCAAAAGTTTATCTCAAAGAAAAAATATAATAAATGTATAAGACTACGTATACTTAGGTTAATTTAAGCCCAATGAAACCCAGTATAGCCCATAAAACCCTACAAAAAACCCACTGGGTGGGTTTTTTATTAAAAAACCCGGGATTTTGCCAACACTGCTTTAGACAGACGGCGCTCAATGTCGATATGAAAGCACTTAAAAAAGTGGTTTTATTTAATGGGGATTTTAGCGTACAATTGCTCCCAAGTTTTAGATTTGTGAGAGGACCAACTATTGCATAGTTTATAACGGCTCTTGGCTTTTCTTACACATAGATATAAGCGTTAAGATATACATACGTAAAGAGTTATAGGTACCATCATATAACTAACCCAAGGTCGGGGTTCCCAATATTTTTTTTAAAGTCTTTTCCGCAATTTTCGATTTTTTATCCACAAGAATACCCCTTTTTTCCTAATAGCAAATTAATACGAAAACAATTTTCACATTTCCAGTTTAGAATTGTTAATTGTAATTTGTATAAAAAAATCTCTGAAGTTTTAATTTAACATTATGAATTTTTGTCAAAACTCGTATAAATTTCCGTCACACTAAACTGGGAAAGCTGACCAAAGTATGTAAATGCTTGATATTATAGTTCTGTTAGTTAGTAGACTTTTGTGACAGAGTGCAGCTAATGGTGTTTAAATAAAAACAATTTTCATAATTGATCGATTAATATTTATCTGTGAAATAACTATAAACTTTGAAAATTAATTTGCATAAAAATCTGTGAAACTGAAAAACTTCAGAGATAAAATAGAAACTAACGGAAGGATGACGATGACGATGATTTGATACTACGAAACATCAAATGGCAACAAGATCAACAGCAACGTATTACAACATGAACAAAGTAACAAAATATTTATTTTATGACTCTTTTTTTTCTTCTTGTAGTTTCGCCATTAAACATTCAAGTACACATACACACAGACACACATACACACAACTTATGTTCAGTTATTGTACGTATCTGTGGGTAAATATTTTTTGTTGTGTGTATGTGCGTTGGAGTTTGGCGGCAAAAGCTATCTTCAAGTTAGGAAAAACAAGTTTTCGAAGTACCGCTATTCGACTGACTCAGCAATGTTGTAAACGACAACGTAATAAAATTATTCTATAAATGCACACACAAGCACACATACATACGAGTACATACATACGTACGTATCTATCTATCTGCTTGAAAATACTCTCAAGGCAAGAGACACAGATCCATCCGTACAAACCCGATATACTATAAACTTTGTCGTCGTCATCATCATCATCATCATAATTTTTATTTATTTTGTTTCTGGATGTGCTTTTAGTTGTTGTTGTTGTTGTTGTTGTTGCTGTGTTGTATTTTCATTTCACTGTACGATCAATGTACTACCAACTTGGGGTCATCGAACGTTCTTTCATCAGTGTGTTAAAGAATGTGGGAATCAAAACAATAATACGAAAACGATACGAATGACGAGAAGTAAACAGAATATGAAATAAAAAGACAAGAACAGGAACAAGATACTTTTACACACATGCACAAACTAACACACACACACAAACACTCCCTCTCTCATATATTTCACATTTATGGGATTTTAATAAGCTGAAGAAAATAAAAAAATACCTATATGGAAGAAAAATTTATTTAATATCAAGAGAGTTAATTAAAAGAGAATGTGTGAAATTTTTCATTATGTATTTAGTTTTCTTAAGAGTGTGAAAAATGTAGAAATATCTAGATATCAATTCGAATTTCGAAAGATTTCGTAATACCTATTTGTTAATGTTAAAGGTTTTTTTGTGGGTATAATCCGACATGCATTATTTTAGATAACTATTAACAATTAAGTCCGAAACTGAACCGAAACTAAATATCGATATTTTTCCAAATCAACGGAAAAGTTGACTACTTGCCGAAGGCGCACTTTTCAACATGGATACTTGGCATATTCCGAATAATATTAAAACTTTACATAGGCCAGCACTAAATCGCGATTTAAATCGCTTAGAAAATCTATGTGGGCTTTAGACAGGGAAGTAGCTGCCCGAAAACTCAAACACGACAACGTTTTATGGCAAATAGTCCAGGACAGGGATGACATCAGGAATTTTAAAATTGTACCAAATAGCTTTAAAAATTGTAGTTTTCGAAACTTAGTTGTACAAAAACAAATTTCTTAAATTTATGAGTATTATTATTATTTAGATTTATTGAGAATATAGCGAAAAAGGTACATTAAATTTCATTTGTACTATAATATAACAAAAAGCAGTTCAGTATTGAAAATGTATAAATTATTTACGTATATTTAAAAAAACTTTTGTTTGTTGAGGGTTTTTTTTCTAGTCGATATAGGTACATTTCATTGGTGCTAATCTCAAATCATCAGTAGACCTTAAACCATATTTTTGAAAAGTTTCAAACCTCTGATCTTATACAAAAATTTTTAAAAAGCCAATGAGAATTTCAAAAATTACAATAGTACGAGGGCGGATTGATATTGAAGCTACCTAAGTAGGAAAAACATTTTTTTTTTCAAAAACCTCATGTATTTCTCAACATAGTTTCCTTTTAGCTCAATACACTTAGTAAGACGATATTCCAACTTTTTTAATCCATCTAAATAATACGATTTTGGGAACCCCTCAAAATCACTTCTTCGTTTGAGATGAATCTTTTGCCTGCGAGCCATTTTTTCAAGTTTGGCAACAGGAAAAAGTTACTAGGAGCTAAATCTGGACTATAAGGTGGATGATCAACCAATTCGAAGTGTATTTCACGTAATTTTAGCATCGTCTCTAATGCTGTGTGAACCGGTGCGTTGTCGGTGAAGAAAGAGTACTTTTTTCTTCGTTAAATGTGATCGTTTTTCTTGGTTGCATCAATCAATTGATCCAATAATGCACGATAATACTTTCCTGTGATTGTGGATCCTTTTTCAAGATAATCGATGAGCAATATTCCGTGTGCATCCCAAAATGCAGTGGCCATAACCTTGCCAGCCGATTTCATTTGTCTTCGCCTTCTTCGGAGCACTTCCAACAGCTTCCACCCATTGTTTCGATTTATTTTTGTTTTCAGTTGTGTAGTGGTGGACCCACGATTATTTACGATTTATCATGTCCAAACACCGCTGTGAAGTGGTCTGTTGAACTCGTTTTTGTTCGACACTGAGCAAACGCGGCACCCATCTTGCCGATAGCTTTTTCATTTGCAAATTTTCATGCAAAATGTTGAACACACGTTCATATGATATGTTTACCATTTCAACAATCACACGTAACTTGACTCAGCGATCATTCATAACGATATCGAGGATTATCTTGATATTTTCTTCAGTAACCACCTCTTTTGGCCTTCCTGTTGATGGTATTGTTGCAGTGCTTGTTCGGCCGCGTTTAAATTCAGCAATCCAATATTTTACCATGTAATCTGACGGAGCAGACTCATCGTAATTTTTAGTCACTGCACGAAATTCACTTTTTTCCATTTTTCAAGAAACACAAAAGTTGATTACTTTAAACGACAAATAAACTAATCGATGAATTTGGGTGAAATTTTAACAGCTGACGTTTGACAGATCGCAATTTCTAAAAATTTTTGTGTTTGTGTTGCCATCTAGCGCTGGGTAGCTGCAATTTCAATCCGCCCTCGTAGATGAAATAAAATAGATGTTGAATGGAAGTCTTTTATCCAAACACTTTGGGGAAAATTCGAGAGACAATAAAACTTTCAATTCCATTCACTTTATCTGTCTAAAAATTCATATTTTTTCTAAAACTTTATTAAGAAGAACCTTTTTTATTGCCGTAAAATAGGTTTCCATAACTTTATACCTAAATTATGTAATATAATTTTCAAAATATAGTGAAGTTAAATTATTAATTTTCCCGGTGGTCTATACAGTGCTGCAAATATAGTTCGATGCCCATATGGTTTACAGCAAAACTTGTTTTTTCCAAACTTTAATCTATTATTTTTCTATACCTATTTCACTTAGTTTTGATTTTTCAACTGTTAAAATTTTCAGTCAAGAATTTCATAACATTTCAGAATTAAATTTGGTTCATTTAATCAGACGCAACATGTTTTTTGTTTATTTTTTTTAAACTAGCTTATTTATTTATTTATTCGCATTCCCATACAACAAGACTTATAGTGTTATAATTATAGTACAGGATCAGCATAATTAAACAGATACATGTAATACAATTGAATAGTAATAATAAAAATATTAATAACAAATAAAATAACATTGCAAAAACGTCCATCTTTGGTGGTGTCGATTGTGGGCGAACACTCGAATTTAATTTAACAACTTCGCAAATAATTTTTATTTATGTACATCAAGTTGTATTGTAATTTTAAATTTGTAAACATAATTTTATGAAAATATTATCTCTATTCCATTTACTACTTTTCATTAATAATATTCAATACTTTTCATTTGGGTACTCAATACTACTCGATACTTTTAACGGATTTTTTGAAATTGTAACGCATAGTTTTTATCTGCAAATTGAAGTAGTTTCTTCAAAAATTAAATATTGATCTTCAACTATTATTGGTTTTCTATGTCTTCTATTATTAAATAAAAAATAAATGTAAAGCTAACTTTTAATTTAACGTTAACAACAACTTAAGAAATAATTTAATTGTTCTAAAAAAAAATATTTAGTTTTGATTTGATTAAAGAATCTTACACCTGGTTGTCTTTTTATACAGTGATGTATTTTTATGCACTATTTTAGCCACTCAACTTGCTTAAAAATACAACTCTGAAAATATCGAGTAATTACTTTTGAGTATTGAGTAATGTAACGTGTAATGTTTTCCTATGATCCGTTTTTATTCTGAAAAAGTCTTACCGAATAATACTTAAACATACATACGTACATACATATGTACGTATATATGTATACTTATGTACATGTACACGTAGTTTCACATACCAGCTGATGGAAATCACTCATAATGGAAACATCGACTGAAAATAACAACTAAAAACAAAATTGCTATTTTTGCCAAAAAAAACTCACTTATTACGATTATCATTTATGACATTAAATTATGAGTTAGTAACTGCAAGAATTTAAAGGTGTGGACCTGGGTTTACTTGATTATTTTTTTTTATAAAAAGCTTCTGACGTTTAAAACTTTCCTTTTGTAAAAAATATTTCGAAACATTCTACTCTACGAAGTCGACTGAGCGAGAAACGTAAGAAAATGAGTAAATATTTTGGGTATTTCTTAAATTTGTATTTGTTCGGTTGTGTGTGTTTTCGTAAATAAGCACTTTTTAGTTTCATTAAACACAATTTAAATATATTCTGCTGCTGCTGCTTTTTTTTTTTTGTAGAATCCCATAATGTAGCGGTATATTCTTACGAAATACCGTAGCCCGGTAAGTAAAGCGCATTGACCTCCGTCAGTCAGCCAAAATTTATTCACAAAACAACAACACAAAAATATAAATAAAAATTAAATTTTAAAAAATATATATGTACATACTTACATATACATATGTATGTATATAATAAGAATTAAACAGTCATACTTTGAATGACTTTTTTTCGGTATTTATTTGTTTTTGTTATCGTTACTTTAAAATTTATTCTTATTGACATACTGACGAACGTGACTTTTATTTATTAACTAATATAGGTACTACTACGAGTACATGTTTAATTGTTACTTTTCTTTACTTTTTGGGCTTGTTGCCGATTCAAATTTTACAAAAGGAAAAAGCCAAAATAATAACAAACAAACAAAAAAAAATGTACTTTAAAATTTCAAATTGATGACTGGCCGTTACGTTTATTTGACAAATTTTAGTATTAACTACATATTTGCATTAATATTTCATTACATTATGATATATTAACAACAAATTGGACAACACGAGAAACTATTAAAAATATATTAATAAAATATGCATACCTTCATACACATGTGATATTGAAAATAGGTACTACTACTACAGCTACAGCACTTTTTAAAAATTAATAAAATTTTATAAATGTTTAATTTGATTTATATTGGAAAAACTGGTTTTGGAAACTATTAATAATATATATATAAACAGGGAAAGTTTTTTTATGCTTTTCGTATGAAAAATATGCAAATTTTTCCCAAAGAAATCTGCTTCATAAAATTGACCGTACGACAGTCGGGGCCATAAAAAACAACAGAATAGGAAATATAACAAAAAAAGTCTTTTAGCTATATCTCATTAATTATTGGACCGAGTTTTATTTTCAAACCGAACAATTTTATGAAAAATTTAAAAGAGAATGATATAAAATTTATGTCTCTATGTTGTGTTTTGGCCTTAATTCTAAATACACCAAAATGTACCAGACGGACAGACGGACATCGCTCATTCGACTTCTCTATCTATGTATAAGGATCCAGAATATATATACTTTATGGGGTCTTCAATGAATAATGAAGAAATTACATACGGAATGACAAACCTATATGTATATCCCCTTTCCAAATTTTTTGGTAAAGGGTATACAAATTTTAATAAAAAAGTTATAAGCAATTCAAACCCCTTCGTTAATTTTGAGCCACCGTGTACATACACATATGGTAATTAAAATAGCATCTGGAACTTTTATTGTTTGTATTGTTACTTATTAATGATTCCTTCAAAAATTAAAAGAAATCCTTTGCCATTATAATTCGAAAATATGCTGATTTTGGGATCGAAGTAAAGTTCTATTGTAAAAAAAACCTCAATCGACAGAAGAGGAAACAGTTTGAAAATCCTCCTAGAACTTGTAGTGGGTAACAGGAATTAATTTCCTGTTTAAGTTAGCGAAATACGCTCTTGAAAATGATGCTGCTATGAATGTTAGAAGACCTAAAGGTCAAGAACTTTACCCCCGTTAAACAAAAAAATAAATAAAATAAAATAAAAAAATAAAACATGAAGGTGGTAATATAATGGTTTTCGATGTTTTTCTTAGTGTGGAGTGGTTCTTATTCACTTTATTTCGGAAACCATGACTAAATAAATTTATAAAAATGTTCTTGAAGAAGTCGTGTTATCTTTGGCTGAAGAGGAAACCTTTTTTTTCGATTGTGTTTCCAACAAACATTCATCCAATTTGGTGAGTTTGTTTGTTTCGAGAAAATAAAGTAAGTTTTATGGAATGGCCAAGTCAATCAATCACTTGGGCCTCAACTCCCACAGAAAATCTTTAGGGAGATTTAAATATGAGACTGGGAAAACAAAATGTTCAGAACAAGAACGCTTTGTGACAAAAAGTTCAGAAAATATAAATACTACTTTTAAAACCTGCCCAAGAATTATCTCATCAACAGAGTAAATAAAGCTATTAAAAATAATGGTGGACATAGAGACTTCTAATGCGGTTATACAATGAAATAATTTGTCTGCTACATGCATTTATTTTTCACAGTAACGATTTTATTGGCCAAGTTACTTTCACATTTTTACTTAAATTGTTTATTTTGATTTGTCAACTTTTAATTGTTATTTCTAAATATTTTTATGTCTCCTGCAAAATTTTTAATTTATGTACATATATCATTATTTTATAAATTATTTGCGTCACAGCTTTAAATTTTTGTAAATTTTGTGAATGAATAGGAATGCGAGCAGTTGTCAACAGAAATTTTGCGGGAAATGCGGTAAAACGGGCATAAATGTATATCATGTAAAGGTCCAAATAAAAATTTCCGTAGCTCAAAATCGTGTTTTTTAAATTTAGTTAAAAAGTTATTCGAAGATAAAATTGAATGCTAAATTTTGTGCCCACCTTGTACATAGATACATAATTTATTTGTATTTTTAAGTTTTTTATATTAGTAGGTGTCCCTTAATTCACACAGTTTCTCCTACTTTGTGCCAAAGTATCCCTAAATTATCCTTCCACACACTTACATATCATTCTTATATACTATTATATATTCCTATTCACTTGCTCTCTCCTTATTGGCTATCACACATTCAATACTAAAGGATATTCTTTGTCTGTCTGAATCTTCGTTGTTGTGTCGTCCTTGTGTTCAGTTGTGAAGTCTATTCAAAGTATTTATTCCACCCTTATTTCGTTAAGTACCATTTTACAACCAATGAGATGTGTGTTGAAGGGATTCATAATGCGAAAAGGAATTCTTCAGCAGTCACTGGGTATAAATAGGATTGTGCAACAAGCTACTTTGTTCAGTTTGTTTTAATTTGTGTTGGACAATTGTAAATAAAAAAAAACAATATTTTGGTCATCTAAAGAAATTGTGAAACTGTTAAAATGTAAGAAAATTTTGTGGTAACAAAGATTTTTGTTTTTTATAGAGTATTTTGTAAAGCTCAGATTAAAATGATTTTTAAAGTTTATAAATATTTTTTTTTTAATTTGAGTGAACTCGAGGGGGTCTTATTTACTAGGCGAAGGCCACTGATGCCAGTCCTCATTCCTTTGTATATGTTGTAAATTAAATTTTCAATAAATAAATGAATAATAATATTTACTAGGAATACCAAGTGTCTTTTTCTAACGCTGCAGCGCAAAATTGTTAATTTGCACGAAATACTATGAAAATTTATTTTATCTGTCACTTTTCAATAAAAATTTTTATTATCATTTTAATTAACTGCCCCAGCCCCACTCACTAAATTCGAACCCGAATTTCTTCATTTATTTAACGCATAATAATCATATCGTATTGAAACAGTTCCAAAGCTGCAAATAATTCGCATTTTTCATTCGATTTCTTTTATTTTCCTTCTTTTTTCATTTTGCCATTGTCATTTTATTGCAAAATTTCTATGTGGAACTATTGAAGTAGTGACTGCAGGAGACTCGATACCCCTTCACAAGCAAGTCATTACACTGTGTGTAATTTTTTAAGTCATGGAAAAATAACCATATACGGACACCACTACGTGATAAAAGACCAAAAAAAGATGGCCCGTGTCTCCCAGTTTTGCCCAAAGTCATGCCAATTTTTTTAGAGGCCCCCAAAGATTTGGGGCCTCGGTTTCATATGTGCAAAACACTGATAATTTTCTCAGACTCATATCTTGCAAATAGTTCAGAATTTTGATTTACTCTCTGAGTTGTAGATCTTGTTATAAAGAACAAAAATTGTGAACATTTAAAATCAAAAAATCTTCATCTTCAAGATGAAAATCGCAAAAAATTAAAAAAAAACGATTTTTTTACTTTTTTTCCACAGTTTAGGTCCATAGGTAGCAAACCGTTAAAAATTCAAGAAAACAATCAAGTACAAAAATGTACCTAAGATCTCAATAAACAACTTTCTAGAACATATGAACTTCCTAGGAATGATTCTTAATACCGTTTAGGTAGCGCTCAGATAGTCACAAAAGTGAAAAATTTCCCGAAAATTTTTTAACAATTCCCAATTTTATGTGGAGCGGTGGCAAAAAGATGTCTTGAGTATTGTCAATTGGAGGTGCATTCTTCAGTATATGTTGTTTCTTTTATTCCTCCACACTTCCTCTTGGTCTTCGCGAATTACATTGGAATTGATTCAGAGGTGAGCGCGAATCCCAACTACAAAGAAAACAAAATAATAATTTTGGAAAGCCCTTGAAAAATGTTGATGACCTTCAAACCACAGCAAATCTTCCATTTATTTTCGTAGTACCAAAGAGTAGAAACCCCGTATTACGCTGTTTGGCCAATTTGGTCACCAATATTTATTTTATGAACCTCAAAAGATTCTGAAAATTAGTGACCTCTCGGAAAAAGGTGTTATCAGCCCAACAGCTTATTTAGACTTGGAAATAACGTTTGAATACATGTGGCAATAATGTAGCTAAGAGTCTGTTGCACAAATCTTAACATTTGATGCCAAAAATAAATTTTTTTGCACTTTTTCTTAATGTACGAAAAAATAATTCTTTTTCACTTTTATCAGCATGACTTACAGTGACTCCTAATTTTTTTACTAACAATGTTACGCAAAATCTTTCATTTGTTGCACTGTGTTGTTTAATAGCGGAATTCTGTGTTAGTTTCAAATGTTATAGGAAACGTGCAAAATATCATGTCTTATTGCTTGTAATCCCACAAGAAAGTACGAGTAAAAAAAATTTGACCTCGCAACTTTGCTATTCTCAAAACCGAACAGATTTTTTGTATTACCATCTCGCAACTGCCATTTGCACATACAAAATTAAATAAAAAATTTCAACAAAAATAAAACAGGTGCTTTTTACGGGATTTGCTAAAATTTTTAATTGAACTTTTTCCCAAAATTAATATTTCACATATTTAGTAAAATGTTAATAATTTTGTTAAAAACAAATTGATATTGATTATTGAGGGGTATAGCTTGTTCCTATGTTCACTGTTGCTAATGCAGATCATCAGGGAACTTTACCCAAATATATCTTATAACGACTGGAGATATTATATTAAATCTTCATTAAAACAAATGAAAAAACTACCAATTGCTTTTTTTTCTTATTTTGCCATTTTTTTTAATTAAACTATTAATATTTTACTAAATATGTAAAATATTAATTTTGAGAAAAAGTCCGATTAAAAATTTAAAATACTAAAATAAAATAATTTATTTAAAAAATACTTTAAAAAAAGTGCTCAACCGAGGAAAAGAAATGTGTTTGGAATTATTTGACAGGCGTCCCAGAAAAATATAAATGCATATGCAAGTGTGTAAAAATGTACATATTAAATGTATTGTTACAATTGCGAAAATTTGCAGTTTAAAAAGCATCACATATCGAATACCGCTAATGAATTCGAGAGCTGCACTAGCAGAATCATTTGCTACAACACAATTTGTTATTATTCAATAAAACATTTGTTGTATATTACGAAACGATGTTCAAATTCTGTTATTAACATGATCCTCTATCTAATATTGAGTGTGGGGAGGGCGTATTCTCCTTAACGCGTATTGCATTGCAGTAACACATTGCAACTGGCGGCTAAATGCAACCCGTATTAGATATAAACGTAATTGTACAATGTATCAAATATGGTATTAATACATTTAGGAAAGCAGCCTGTTTGTGCTGCAGCCGGCTGCACAGAAACACACTGTTATCATCTGCAGTTTTCCTCAATAACCGCGCAAGTTCTTTTTATTACATTTTGAATTTTTCATGGCAAATAGATTTATTTCATACGATCTTTCCATGAGCTTAGAAATATTTGAGATGCTTCATGATATCCCAAATATTCCTAAGCTCATGGAATTTTCTTGTGCAAAACAACCCAAGTACTTTATATATTACATTAAATTTCTTCAAAAACAACTTATGTCCGCTTTTTTAAACTTGGACTTGCACATGCAGAGATAAGTTATTATTCTTGAACACATTTTGACATTTTTTCACCTGTTCTTGCAGTCATCGTTTCATAAATGCCACTTAAATATATCGACATAAGCCGTTCTTATCTGCAAATACTTTTAGTGACAATTTCGAAAAATTGCATACAATATCAAAAATTTCGTGGAGAAGTTGTTTCGACTCTGCTGAAAAGATGTTATGGGTAAAAAGATTCACTGCAGCATTTTCATTTGTGACGGCGATTGCCAAAAGTTACATGAACTTATTGCATTTTCATTTCTATTCAATCAATTCACTGGACAGCACAGAGACACAGTTGTCGGGTAATGAATCTCCCAGCGGCATATTGTTGTTATTGCATGATAGAGTGCTACCAATACCTCGGACCGTAAGACACGAGGATTTCCACCTAGACAGAGGTCACATCGATGATTATGGATTAAACACCAATCGCAAAAATATTGTTTAAAGGACTGATTATTAAGATAGTGAACATTTTTGGATCATCTCTAATCAACAAGGCAAAGGGTGTGGTGTGCTGACGTTGGTAGACGGACGCATTCTTTTCAGGCCATGGAAAGATTACCATAGGTTCAGAATCTTTAGATCATCTTTGCCACTTTACGCTTAAACGAACTTCGACACTTATTATCTCGACAACGAATGTCCCAAGTAATTTTTGGTTGCCACTACAGTTTCTTCGCGTGAAAAAATCATCTTTAAAAAAATATACAGAAAAAAAATTAATAAAAGAACCATAAAAGAATGTTGTGCATGATGTTGGAACTACAAAATATGTATATTCATGATTTTCCTACTTTTCTTATAGTTCTAGAATACTATTTATACGGTAGTCGTACGTTGACATCTCGTAACTGAATTTTTTATTATTTTTCAGAAAACATAGAAATCGTTAAAGAAACATTCCTATTCGTAAAAGAAATAATAGCCAAATTGGTTAATAGTTATCTACTAATTAATTCTAAGTTATTTGATTTGGTGGCTTGTAAAGCTTCCAGCCATTTATAGTATGATTCCATCAACTGAAACGTTGTAAAAATCAATTAAAATTTTATATATAGAAAAATCCTGCGTGGTGAACGCTGCATTCGTACGTGTTTTCTCATTAATATGGATAAATTTTTTTGGTCTTTCAAAAGAGGTACCTTCAACTTATGCCTGGTGTTTAGCGGGTTATAAGTGTACTTTCGAATGGCATAAAAAAATATTTTTAGCAGGTATTTATTGCGAAATAATTGATCACAAAGTTTTGTGACGCATGTTACAAAAAACTGAAGTAGTTTTGAAAGTGAAAGTGTGTTTTCTCGTAATTTTTAGCAAATTTTGCATAATAAAGCACACAAAATCAAGATGAATATAAGAGAATTCTAAAATAACTTATTTGCAGCCAAAAAATTTTGTCGTTTTTTATCAAAAGACGTGAACCCTTTGTGACGTACGGTACGTTTTTTCCAATATATTTTCTACACAAAAATTTCGTACCTAATTTCAATGTTGCCAAAATAATAAAGACACAATTTTTTTTACTAAAATTGATGCGAATTCAATGTATAAAAATATGGCTTTCGATCGGGTCATCTTCATTAACACTAAAGTAAATGATAAGATTACCTAAAAATTTTTAATTTTTGGTATGAAATTAGAAGATCTGAGGTAGGGGAGGTTTTGGTAATAATTTGTGCATTAATGATCATCGAATTACATTTCTTTTATTTATAAAATTATGTATCTAGTTATTCTTATTTATTTTTTCGACCTTTTGTTTTTTAATGAATCTAATTTATCTCGAGCTATAGGTCAATTTTTTATAAAAAACATTTATGAAATATTATTAGTTAACCGATATTTCGCCACTTCCTTGTGTGGCTTCTTCAGGGAAATATTTCCCGAAATATCGCCAGAATCCTGGATCAACTACCCCCTACGCTGAGGAAATCCACTGATTACATGATACCTCAACTGAACTTTGATAAGGTGTTCAAAGTTCTATTTCCATCCAGGCGGGAGTGGAAGGGAGGTACAATAGTTAGACAATATGACGTCAGAGTATATACTGATGGATCAAGAATGGTCTGCGGTGTCGGCTCTGGAGTCTTTTCAGATGATCTAGGTATAGAACGTTCCTTCCGTCTCCCTAACGAAGCCACAGTTTTTCAGGCTGAAATTCTGGCTATAAGGGAAGCGGCCAGAATGCTGGTCGACAGGAAGGTACAAGGTAAAGTCGGCATCTTTGTCGACAGCCAAGCAGCGC
This sequence comes from Gymnocheta viridis, assembly GCA_956483585.1. Lineage (NCBI taxonomy): Eukaryota > Metazoa > Arthropoda > Insecta > Diptera > Tachinidae > Gymnocheta > Gymnocheta viridis. The sequence goes on along the minus strand of OY101443.1, from coordinate 85,385,456 downwards.
TTCTATCCCTAAGATCACATACCACCTCCTCTATCCTAGTAGGGCAGTGCAAGAGGATGCTATCTAGACTGGGTGATCAGGCTGATCTCACCCTTATCTGGATTCCAGCACACAGCAATTTCTTAGGCAACGAACAGGCGGACGAGCTGGCTAGGGCTGGCTCTGCTCTGAATGCCTCCAGCGCCGAAACGGTAGCCACGCCGTTTGGCACTATTAGAAACTGCATCTTCAAACATTATTTCCATAAGGCTGAATGCAGATGGCGCAATATAAGCACGTGCAAGGTTGCAAAGAAATTGTGGCCTTGCTATAATTATAAGCGCTCAATGCAACTAACACGCAGAAACCGCAAGGACATCTCGAGGGTCGTTGCAGTTATGACGGGACACTGGACGGTTGGCAGACATGCCAGTAGGATAGGTCTGTCCTACAACGAGTTCTGCCGAAGTTGTCGAGAAGAAAGCAAAGAGGAGACAATCTTCCACTTTCTTTGCGAATGTCCGGCTTTGCATATCTCGAGACACAAGTTTTTAGGCAATCATGTACTAGAGGACCTTTCAGATTTATCAGAGATAGGACTGAGCGATCTTATTAGATATCTCAATGCGACGGGTTGGATCTAGTATCAATCACTGTATCCGAGTACTTAGATACGGCTACACATAGGTTGACACCGACGAGTGCAGTGGTCCTTTCAAAAAGGAATCTTATAGATTCTACTTGAATGCCTACGTGTAGTGGGCAGCCACGTAAACCAACCAACCAACCAACCAACCATCGGTTAACTAATAAAATTTTATAACCGTTTTTTATAAAAAATTTACCTATAGCTCGAGATAAATTAGATTAATTTATTATATATCTAGTCTAATATTCCTTTAAAAAATATATAAAAAATAAGTTGTATTTAAAAAAAATTTGGTTGGTACACTGTTTCTGGGACTTGTCCATATGTTCGATGCGCTTTTTCTAAATTAAGGTAACGATATGTACACATTAGATGTTTGTGGTGCTCTTCGGTGTTTCTTTGTCGCAGCATTACTGCAGTTAAAAAAGTATTTCGTCATATAAATTCATAAAAGCCCTAAGGTACATTGAAAAAATTTTAGAGGACAAGCAAAAAACTCTCTAATATGAAAACTTAAGCAACATTTTTCAAATTTTTTTTAGTTTAAGCTTATTTCTTATTGACGAATTAGTACAATTTTAATAAATAAAATTTTCAAAATCTACCAAGAAGTCGTTTTTGAATTTTTTGTAACTTAGAACTATGTATATTGAAATCATATGACGATTTGAAAAGAAAACCAATATCTTGAAAATGTGCTCAAATATTTGTTTGGCAGACCTTCGCACATTTGTTGCGACGGAGTTATAACACAAGAAACGCAGAATTAATCGTCATATCGTTCTTCTTAGTGTGCCAAAATGTCATGCAAATATCTTGTGTACTGACACCTTGAGAGGAGAATGTTATTTTTTTCCTATAGATCGCTGCCACAGTTGCAATTGACAGTCGTTATTCAGTTTTTTAAACGAGTTCAAAAAAAAAGTTGGAGGCTAAATTTGTATAAATATACACAAATGTTTTCAGAATTCATCCATTTCCAAACGATTCTATTTTCATAATGAAGGATATATTTTCCAAATTGTGCTCCTGCTTAATTTTATTAACTTAATTTTTTAATTTTCCTGATAGAATTCATTTTTATTTAAATGAATCACAGTACTATCTCGATAATCCGTTCACGCGATTCTTTGGACACATTTATAATCCGGCCACTGTTACATACCGGACAGTATTAGCTTTTTGTCGTACCGTAAATTATTTTTCATTTATTCATTCATATGATGCTCTTTGTTTAATAACGGCGGAACTTTTTACCGCGTTTAAGCCTTTTAATTTTAGCAATTTCGCTTTATTTCGTTTGAGTGTATTTGGTGAAATAGTAAACAGTTGTGGACTGACGAAGAATGGAGTGAGGACGATTTAACACCTCTTGCATTTCTTAAAAACTCAAAAACTTTCGGTTCTGTTGCGGACTATTCTGTAGAAAATATAATACAACGTTAAATGACAGCCAAGAGCCAGAATATATTATTTTCATTCAAATTATTAAAGATTTCTATATTTTTGTCAAGTAAAAAACATTTTGCAGAACATTTACAAAATTCATTCCTATAATTATATCGTGCACATCCGAAAGTTCAGACACAGAACAAGTAAGTAAAGAAATATTTTATACAGAAAAGAACGTCACAGAACGGCAACGAAAAGTAAAAACTAATGAGGCCTTTAGATACAATAAAATCATAGACGATTGGTCGGACGTAACAAAATGGAAGAAGAACATGTTGATGAACAAAGATCAGGGGGCTAATTCCGGGACTCGTGATCGAAATAAATTCGTATCGAAATTAGTTTCGATCGTGCGAGTTTTTCTGATGATGGCACTCGTTACCTTGCGATTCGATTTTTTAATAAAGTGTTGTAAAAGATAAAAAAAAGCCTTAACCAACACTACAAATATGTAAACAAAAAACATATGCTTACAAAGAAAATTAAATAATTTATCAAAAGAATTGCGAATTTGTTTTATAATTTTGAAAGTTTTTCCTTTTTTAATCGCGGTCATGGACGTAAATTTATTTATAACTAAAATAGGAAAGCAAATAAGAGATAATATTAAAAATTCTTTGTTTCCAAACTAAATGCTTAATTTATAATTATTGTAAATTTTAAAACAATTCTTAATAAATTAATACTTAAAAGAAATATGCTAAACTCCAATGTCAGTAATTCATACTAATTTTTGTTTAGCTGCTCCAATTCTTTTGTTAGTATATTTAACTCTATCCTCTTAATGTCCATATTAATTTGGTGAAACTCCGTAGCCATTTCCATTTTCTTTTCTTTAATTTTTATTATTTTATCCAGTCTTTTTACAAAGGTGCAAAAAAAGGGAGTAATACAAAAAAGTACGAAAATCTATACGAATAATTAATTAATATAACAATTAAAATCTTAAATAAACACTTGTTATCCAACGAACTATTTAAAAATAAAATTTCGACACCAAATTTGGTATCGAATAAAACTCGCACGGTTACATTCGATCGTACACTCGCTATCGAGTGCCATCATAAGAAATTTCGATACAACTTACTCGATAGCGAGTGCGAGAATCCTAATCCTGCGAGAATTAGCCCCCAGGTGATTCAGATGTCAACATGTAGAGAACTCAGGATAAAATTAGTAATAATGAGATTAATTTTCTAATCTTTTTCGATTCACATGTAAATATAAAATTTATTAAACTAATGATTTTAATAAAAACCTTATAATTAAACTTAAAATTGATTGAATTTCTAGTTTTAACAAATGATTATTGAAAGAGGGTTTTTTGCACAATGCACTAGAATTTTTTATAGTAAAAATACTAAGTTTAGGGTATGAAGATTATCGAGTTAGTACTGTAGTTTTCAATTCATACATTTTTCAAATATAAATTTTCAACTCAACTGTACATCACTTGTCCACATATTTCCCCATTCGGTCGCTTATTTGACAAAATAGCCAAAGAAGCCCCACAATAACAAAACGATTTTTTCCAATACTTTTCATAAACTCAACTAAATTGGCAAGAAAAATAGCACTTCGAACGAAAATCGTTCAGTACAATTTCATCATTTTGCGAACTACATGTGTTAGAGTTCAGTTCAGAGTAAAGGCAAACAAAGTAACAAATCACAAGTTAATCTAACTTAATAACTAACTTACTAGTCAGTAATAGTAAAAGTATTTCCTTGCAAATAAACAAACAAACCAACCAACAATATATGTATGTATTCCAAAGTATTTTTACACATGTTAAATTGAACATTAAATTGCTTCGGGCCAAAGTTTTCCACGAAGAAAGAAAGGAATACTAAGACACAAAAAGTAATAATAAACTAATGGCAAAAGAAAGAATACTAAATACAGCTTTACCTAATTTATTGTAAACACTTTTGCAAGCCTTTGCCCCATCAGTCGCGCACACATCACACTTACATTTAGAAATTAGCATTCATTTAGATCGTGTTTAACCTAATTCTTTTCTTTATTTTATTACCATTACAGTCAGCACCACTGGCCAGCTATTGAATCCATCTAAACCTACTGAACCCAGGACGACAGCAAGCAGTTCTGTTCTGTTTAGCCGCACGCCAATCCAAAAAGAGAATAACTATGGATTTCACAGAATATCGTCAAAGGGGTAAGTAGTGGGGATGATGATGATGAATGTTAATGATGACACATACTGCGTTAAAGAACATTTTGCAAACTATTTAGGTTTATTATTTGATTTTTATTTTGCATAACAAATCTTTGTTATAAATAAATTTAAATCAAATTAACTCTTCTATTTTATTGCAAATGAAATAAAATATTTGCAGCAGCAAAGTAATTCCAACTAACTGGGCTCAAATCACATAAATTTAATTTAAACTTTTGCGAAAATCTTCTTTACTGCAGCATCACAATGTGCGAAAATATGAAAGAAAGAAACAAATTTTAAGCCAATTTATTTACACAAATTTTGTTTTAAGCAACTTGGAATTTAAATCTCAACTTTTTTTATGCACATTATTTATGCAATTAAAAGAATAAAAACATAATTGAAATGTATTCTGTATTTTCTACATGATTCCTAATATAAATTTCGCAAGCGCTTCTCACTCAAGATGCCGAATAATTCAAAATATTTAGTTCAGCTTCGTTGGAGCCCGGACGCAGGACCTTTCAGTGTCTAAGCTTAGATGCACGCCTTGACTAACGTCGTAAAAAGATTTGGAAGACAGATCTTGGGGAACAGTACTATTGGCATTTAGCAGGTGCTCCTCAACTATAACTTTAAGGATATTCAGGACTAACTATCCATAGGACAAGGCCTTAGGGTATCCCCGTGGATTAATGCATAATGTGTAGACTATTATAATGGGGCTTGCCTGTTCGATTCATGCCAAGATCCTGAGGCTTAAGCAGTTGTGTTTGTTTTTAAAACTAACCGAAATTGATTTAACTTGTAAGAAATGAATAAGTTACACTTTTCGTATTCTAATTCGTTAAATACTACAGTTAAATAGTTGATATTCCTCGTCACTAGTTAGTATCCACCGTCAAAAGTGGTAAAATCGAACAAAGAACGCTGCTGAGATGGTGTACCGACCTCGAAATCAGTACTGATACGTTCTGCTAGTCTGTTGAATAAATTGTTTCAAATAAAAAAGTACTCTCTTAATAAAATAATGAATTTATTCAAAAATAATTTCTTAAATTAAGAAGAAATGGGTAAACTCAGATTTGAATATAATATAAACCTTAAACAGTTCAACAATTACGTATAAATATTAATTATAAAAAAATAAAACTAAAACTTTATCGCTTTGCACTCCTGGTTGGCTTTTTAACGGAGAAAATTCACGATCGGACGCATGTGCTTACATCAATCCAACTTCTCTGCGAAGGCCCGACTTTACAGAAATACAAGTTTAGTCGGAATTCATATGAGACTTTAGTTAGAATTTTTTTCAAATGTTGCTACACCGCTCAACACCTTTTGAATCGTTTTGTCCATCATCTTTAATAAAGAGTCTTCATGTAAATCTTAATTTACTATCTATATGAAAGCGTCTTCAGAAGTCGGACTCAGGGAGCGAATTTGATCAGTTCAAAAGTCGGCTTAAAGCCGCCGCCGACACATATATTTACATATTGAGCCGCCGCCGGGGTATGCGATTTTCTTCTAATTTACATTAGTCATGGTCATGCTAATGTATGTATATCACCGCGTCCTTTTTTGGCGGAATTGTAGCTGAGTTGTCGAATAATTAAGATTTCTCATTTCATCATCTGTCCTCTCTCACTATCCAATTCCCCAAGAAGGTAGAACATCAAGTTGTTGGAGGGCATTAATTGCCTGAGTGTTACTTCTCTTCAAAAAAAACTTCAGTCGACTTTAAACCGTCTCTGAATATGTTTTTCTCTGTCTCTGGTATTTTAATAGGACTTTGTAAAAAGCTCTGGATGGATCCCGCTATCCACAAATTGCTGCATTTTGTAGGCATGTGGGAACCCCTTGACTCAGCACGACGAGTCTGAAGACCCCTGACAGTACCCGATGTACAGGCAAGTTCCCCAACTAACGCAACTTAGGCCGTTTTTGGAGGCGTATATATTTGAATTAAAATAAAATAATAAAATTAACCTTGTCAAACCAACACAAAACTGTCAAATCCCGTGCCCCAGAAAACATTCTTGCCAAAATTGTTCTCTTAAAAAAAGCAGTCAATAAATTGGCTTCAAAATCAAGTCCTGCAATATCTTGATTTTTTTAACTTTTATTTAAATAAGTATGCAACCATAAAACATAATCAGACTTCCATAATTAAAATTGTTTGTTTTTGCAAAAATATTTGATTGCAGGAAAAGAAATGGTCGATTATATTGCCGACTATTTGGAAAATATACGCGATCGTAGAGTATTTCCAGACGTCAAACCCGGCTATATGAAAAATCTTTTACCCGATTCGGCACCCATCGAAGGAGAACAGTGGGATGCAATTTTCGGCGATGTAGAACGTGTGATAATGCCCGGCATCACTCATTGGCAAAGTCCACACATGCATGCATATTTTCCGGCCCTCAATTCATTTCCCTCTCTTTTGGGCGATATGTTAGCCGATGCCATCAATTGTCTGGGCTTCACGTGGGCCAGTTCACCAGCCTGCACAGAATTGGAAATAATCGTTATGAATTGGTTGGGCAAGATGATCAATTTACCGGATGATTTTCTACATTTGAGTAGCACCAGTAGAGGTGGCGGTGTTGTGCAAACAACTGCCAGTGAGGCAACATTGGTGTGTCTTTTGGCTGGTAGGACAAGGGCCATTCAGCGTTTTCATGAAAAAAGGCCTGGCTATCAAGACGCTGAGATAAATGCTCGTTTAGTGGCATACTGTTCGGATCAGGCACATTCGAGTGTGGAAAAGGCGGCTTTGATAGGTAAGTAAACATTTTCGATCAATCGTGTTTTTCAAAACAATCAGCGCGAGATACCCTTTCGGTATTCTGGTTTGCAATTAAGTGTTACATACATACGTGGAGCCAATATAAAATAGAGGTTTTAAGTCCTTCATATTTGCAAAAGAGCAGCAAATGCATCTCTGTGTATTTTGTTAGTGTAGAGTAACAATAAACTCTAGCATTTTGCAGATGCTATGATGTACCGTATGTATGCAAATGTTTAATGACTTATTAATTATGTCTAGAAAATGGTCGCTGTTGTCGGCCATCTTAAATACCAGTTATTAAATGAATGCATACTCTATTCTCAAACAAGTGTGATCGATATACATACATATTTATAATATTCGTTTCGTATTTATCATCTCAGGTTTGGTACGTATGCGCTACATCGAAGCAGATGAAAACTTATCAATGCGCGGACAACTTCTAAGAGATGCCATTCAAGATGATATTCGCCAGGGACTAGTGCCGTTTTGGGTAAGTTATTGGTTCTTTCTATTAGTTACAATTCTCGACTTTGTTGGTCTGTGATGGAATAGCCAAACGGTTAAACTTGGTTGATGGTAGATTTGAAGCCAACTTTGAAATGTTTATAACTCAAAAAATCTTTGATAATTCAAAAAATTATTCACCCTTATTCCAGTTGTCGTTGTAAATTTCGTCATCGTTTGTATTTCAATGTCACTGCTTGTCGTAGTGGCCGTCACTTCGTTATTTATTGCGACGACGACAATTTATCGTTTTTTAACAAGTCGAAAACACATCTCTAGTATTTCAACTGGCTGAATTATTTTATTTTGATTTTTTAGCAGAACATTTTTGCTTCTGAATTTAAATGCCGAATCAAGTGATGAAGAAAATATAAAATAAAAAAGACGTGTGGCTCTCGGGGAATGCCGCGGCAAAGCTATTGCATAGCATTTTTTTATCAACATGCAATTATAATTATTTATTTATTTTTTATTTATGCGGTATTTTTTTTTTATTATTTCAAGTTTTTTCTTTGATATTAATTCAAGTTACACTTTTTAAGCGTGGTGAATTTCTTGATTCGGTCGCCGTGCTCAAAGCCGCGATAAAAGCTATGCAATAGCTTAAAAACCTATCTTAGAAAGAAAATTTCTCAGAAAGATTTCCGACATATACAACTTACCAGATGAAAAGTAAGTGTCGAAACCAAACTTTTACAAAATAACAGTTTGAAAGTTACTTTCGACTAAATAAAACAGCTTTTAAGTACTTACATATGTGCTGGAGGGTATAGAATGCAATTTAAAGAATGGAGTTCGATCTACATTCAGTTCTAAAAAATTTAATTGGCAGCTACATTAAGGTTTTTAGTCCAGGGATCTTCTCAACTACGCATGGGAAATGATTTTTATTTGAGTCTGTTGCAGCTAATTGTTTCAAGAATTCTTTCTGAGACCCTGAACACTCTAATAATGAAACTTTGCCCCCAGTGGATTACATTTAAAATGACAGCTACTGGTAAAAAAATAGTGCACCCATCCGCAAATCTTCTTGGTGGACTAAGCGTATTTAACTCCTTTGCAATTTCTTCCCAATTAGCTTTGAAATTGCAGGAAATTGTGCCTCTACGAAATCCTACTGCAAGAGAAGGATTTTTTCCAACTCTTCCACAAGTTTCTGGAACTGGTTTATATTGCTCACTTTATTTTTTTAAACTTTTTCTATTTTGCTATACAACTCTTTCAAATCACTTAACGCTGCGGTCATACCATCAAACTATTTTTCAATTCTCATTCAAGATTTCTACACATACTGCTTTGCAAAATTCAAAAAATTAAAAGCTGTGACGTAGGGTGCACGTAAACTTAAGGCAAATTTTATAGCAAGATGCCATCAATTTAAAATGTGAATGAAAAACTGTAATCAGCTGTTTTTTTACAGTAATTTGAAAACCTCAAATTTTAAAAGTCTGAGTGTATTGGTAAAAAAAGCGAGAGAATTTTAAATTTGAAAGAAAATATGATCGTGTGACTACCAAGTAATAAAACTTGTGACGACAAAATCGGAGTCGTTTCAATACAATAACGCGATTTCTTATAGAATGCCAAATATTAGCAAACACTTATCGATTAATAACGATTACGACAAATGGAATAATAATTGAAAGCCGTCGACGAAAATCATCGTCGTCATGCGACGATTACGACAAATAGAATGAGAATGATTTTGTTTACTCACCTCTTGCGAGAAAACGTATTTTCAGAGTTTACTCCTTAGACGGGACAATTTTTGTTGGGCAACTTTTAATTCAGCTGGAAGAAAGTCAGAGCACCACAGTTTTTTTCTGTCTTTCTCAGAGCTGAATTAAAAATTGCCCTGTGTGAACCCTGTCCTAAGGAGTAAACTCTGAAAATACGTTTTTCATTTTATTAGAAGTGAAATCGTTAATACAAAAGTTTAAAAAAAATAAACAACAAATTTAAATCTCAAAGCTTCTAGAAATATTAATATGAAATTTTTAGAATAAGGTTTCCTGGGCACACTCATTAATCGTGCCACCACGTATTAGTCCGCTCTCACATATGATACACTTCTTGCCGGACATTTTTTTTTAATTCTCTTATGTTCTTGCATGAAGCTTTTACATATTGGAAATTAATAGACAGACAGAAATTTTTTAATATTCGTTTTTCATCCATTTTCGCAGTTTCTTTACTTATTATTACATATTAATGCATTTTATTCTGTGGTTTACTAAAATTACCAAAAACGTATAAAACAATTTTTTATAAAAATTAAATTTTATTAAAAAAAGAAAAAACTAGTTTATTGCACGAAATTGGTATTCGAAGATTCTCCCGAAGAAGACGACTTTTGCTTGAGAAATATATATGAAAATACAGGTGAAAATTGCGAAAATAACAAAAGAGAAACGAAAAAAATTCCGGTACAGAGGATCGTGTAGTACACACTCTGCATCTTCGCCCCTTCTGCAACAAACTTCGTCTGTCTATCTTTCAATTGCCAATATGTGAAAGGGGACTTCTCTACATACATACATACATATGCATATTTCTGCTGGCACCACTGTTCTCACGTGTTAATAGTCTACCTCGGCTAACTGTATCGCGCTACGGTTTTTTGTGGAATTTTCGATTGTTTTTTTAATAATATAATACTGGTGGAGAGTGCATCTTAGGAAATACGATGGTATATCGCTTGGCAGTTCCTAAAGGAAACACCTCTTTGTGCAGTACCTCGGTTTCTTTGGCGGACTGCCTTTGCCATTTTATTTTTAAAAATACTTCAAAAGATAAAAAAAAACAGTTTAATCTAAAAATTAATTTTGACTATAGTTGATTTTCTCAAATTAATTAATGCAATTTAAATAAATGTTGAGATGCCGGCGACAGATGCGTACATGATTATTTGCTAAAAAAAAGTGAAAAAAAACAAGACCACTAATACATTGTAAGTGTATTAAAAAACAACAATTCAGAGGGGAATAATTTAATTGTACTTGTGCTGCTATTTGACAGTAAGAAAAACTGACAACAGCAACAAGTAAAAGCCGATTAGAGTATTGAGTATTCAGCCAGCCACCAGACTGAATTTAAGGGAAAAAGAAAAACAGTCGCCATCCCTTTGAAAACAAAAGAAGAAGAAAAACAACAAATTGCCAACAAGTGACTTTGACGTGATTATTTTTCTTCTCTACAATTAATTTTCCTTAAGGTTTGTGCTACTTTGGGTACAACTGGCTCGTGTTCATTTGATAATTTGGAAGAAGTTGGTATTGTGTGTCGTGAATTTAATTTGTGGCTGCATGTTGATGCTGCTTATGCTGGAAGTGCTTTTATATGTCCGGAATTTCGAACGTGGCTTAAGGGTATTGAGCATGCCGACTCAATTGCTTTTAATCCGTCCAAATGGCTGATGATACATTTCGATGCCACAGCTTTATGGTGAGCATTTATTTGTTATTCAATGATTTTAGTTATTTGCATAATATTTTCTTTATTGTATTTGTAGGGTCAAGGACAGCACTGCTGTTCATCGCACCTTCAATGTGGAACCTTTATATTTACAACATGAAAATTCTGGTGTTGCTGTTGACTTTATGCACTGGCAAATACCATTGAGTCGTCGTTTTAGAGCTTTGAAAATTTGGTTTGTTTTACGCTCTTTTGGCATAAAGGGCCTGCAACGTCACATACGTGAAGGTGTGCGATTGGCTCAAAAATTCGAAGCCTTGGTTTTGGCCGATCATCGATTCGAAATACCGGCCAAGAGACATTTAGGTAAAAGGAAATTGTTAATAAGATGTTAATAAATCTATGTATGTATGTACATATATAATTGAGATAAAACTCGTCAATAGAACAAGTCGATTTACTTTAATTGTGTATTTCTTTTACAGGTCTAGTAGTGTTCCGTATAAAGGGCGATAATGAAATAACAGAACGCCTTCTAAAGCGTCTTAATCATCGTGGTAATTTGCATTGTATACCCTCGTCCCTTAAGGGCAAATATGTTATACGTTTTACGGTGACATCAACTCGTACCACTGTTGATGATATCTTAAGCGATTGGATGGAAATAAAAAGTTCAGCCACCGCCATTCTGGATGAAATGAATATAACGATCTCCAACAGAGTGTATTTGAAAGGTATGTTAACAAAATTTAAATTAAAATCAGCGGTTCCCATCTTGTAAAACGAGTGATTTTAAATATATTCTGTTAATCGAAGTTAAGTGCGATGATTATTTGTAATTAAAAACATCGATAAATCCGTGTTTTGTTAGGATTTTTTTTCAAATTTAAAATCACTAGATTTACATGCCGGGCCTCATAACTACAAATTTCCTCATTTTTCATATTGCCGGTATTCACGAGGGTGAATATCTTCGAAACACGTTTTTTAACTTATTGATATTTTTTATTAAAAAAATATGTATAACTTTAATGGAAGGACATCTAGTCCAAAATAAAAATATATAAAAAAGTAAATCCTCGCAAAAAAAAATTTTGCAAATACAAACGAATTAACAACCTTGGTAACGGCCACACTAGCAAGATTTTCCCGAAATTCTCAATAAAAAGAAAACGATGCAATCACAAAAACTGTTTTAGACAAAAGTTAAGTTAGATTATATTCTTTAGCTGTTGTTATTGCCAGTCGTTATCAGGGGTTCAACAAAGAAAAATTATTTCTAGCCAAAATTGTACTCAAGCTTTACCATTTAGTACAATAGCTGAGCTCAGAGGCTGGCGCAAAGTTTTGCAAAAGTGCAAATGCAAAATATAGTACCTATTTTATGAAATCCAATAACAAAATACGTGAAACTGCTGCTAGATTTTTTGTAAAAAAGCTACGATATCTTGCACTTGCACTTTTGCAAGACCACTTTTCCTAAACAGTGAAGTCAGCTAATAGTTTTTTGTTTTGTTTAAAAAATGAGCAACTTAACTCAATGTAGGTGTTATTTACAATTGTAATTACACTTATATACCGCTTTTGCAGTTCAAACATTTTCTAATACACTCAGAAATCAGATTTGCTACAATAAATTTTATAAATTCTCAATTGGGAGTGTGCAAGTTGAGTCCTTCCTCATGAGCTCACTGCATTTAATACTGACTAAAGACAGCTACAACATTGGAAATTTGTGCAAAGATATTTAAATAAATATTTTTTAAGGAATACAATATTGATTGATTGATTGTTTATTGAGACTTGAAAAATTACAATTACAATTTTGTTATTTTTAAACGTTAATGGTATTGAAAACTTAAAATTATAAAGTATTATTTTAAAAAAGAAAAGAGTGCACGTGCTTAAGGAATTAGAAAAAGAAAAATTAAATAACTAAATAATTAAAATATTTCACAGAAACAAGAATGTTTGCTCCCGACATTTGCATTAACTAATAGAGTAATTAATCTGTTTATAATATACTAAGGAATACAATATTCTAATCATTATCATAAAATAAAATAAACGAATGTATTTTTAAATTATTTCAGATACCAAAGAAAAATGTGAAGGTTTCGGCTCAAGTCTGTTGCTTTCAAATTCACCATTATCACCGAAAATTGTTAATGGTTCTTTTGCGGCCTTATTTGATGCTGATGAATTTTTGGCCAAAACTTATGCTGGTATACGTATTGCTGTAAGTTACCCGCAATTCTCAACATCCGCTCTACTGTGAGTGTCATTGTCGATCAGTCGAAATCTTTTCTCTCTTTTAGAAATGTCGCCAATGTTTGTATGTATTTTATATTGTCGATTTTGCAAATTGCGCATGCTATTTAGCAACAAAATCTAACTTTAAGATCGGTAACAGCAACAATGTCACTCACAGTAGGACTAAATTTATTCTGATTTATACGACCTTTTTATTAAATTTTATTAAATAATTTATTCAAGCTTTGGGTCCAGAAAATAAATATAAATGATTTATTTTATCCGATACTTCGCTTTCTCAATGGAAAGCTTCTTCAGGAATATATTCAATTAAAAATTAATAGTAACAGTTATTGTTTTCACAGTAAGCTTGAGTAAATTATTTAATAAAGGACTAAATTTATTTTATGATATTGAAAAAAATGGAGGAAGTTGTATGTAACTGCTTGTAGCACCAAAATGTACACTAAAATTGCCTGAAAAATTTTCGGGGGCTGTTCATATATTACGTAACGCACTCTGGGCGGGTGGAGGTTGAATACTTTTTACGGAATTTATAATTTAAAATTTGTTCTAAAGTGGGAGGGATCTAAAGTCTTATATTACGTTACCTAATATTTAAACAGCCCCTAATAGCAAATAATTCTAATATATAATCTTATGTCTCGAATAGCATCAGGAATCCCCCTCAATGCGTCGTCGCGTTCGTGGCATTCTTATGTCGGGCAAGCAATTTTCTCTGGATTCCCACATGGATGTGGTAGTGCAAACATCAATGAATTCGCGTACAACCAATTCCAAGGTGGTCGATTGTTATGGCAAAACCGCAGCAAATATTAAAACCGATGAACACGATGCGATATGTGAAGATGAAGAATCTCTGGAAGGTATGAAGCCCAGGTAGTGTAATCGCCAATTTTCACTAGTATGCTAGCCTAATCATTGAAAATCGGAATATTGAATAATGTAAATTATTTTAAAAAGATTTTAGTCAAAATCAATTGTATTTAAAAAACGTCTAGATCAGAAATGCTGTGACTTTCAATTAATATGCATGAATACAGAGTTTGTCTATTTGAAGTCAACAGCATAATTTCCTTTGTATTCAGTCAGTTTGAATTTTACAATATCTAAGCACATCGATTTGGCCTTTTTACATATAGAAATATTGAAACAACATACTGAAAATTTATAACCAAGCCATGGCGTTTTTATAATTCGTACATTCGATTTTTCGATAGTTCGATTCGATAGTTTCGATTGTTTGTTGCAAACACAAATTCGATCTGTGCAAATGTGGACTGAAATTTTTAAACTTGAAAATGTCGCATTTTATTACAAAGTCGAAATATATGTACATGCCTGTTCTTGTCGCAATTCTGTTTTTTTTCTACTCAAAAACATAAACTTTGGTCATGCCCACTGAACTTTAAATTGGTGTTTTCTATATGTAATTGGAAAACTCAAGAGTTCACAGAAAACTGTTATTTAAGCAAAAACATTTCCTTAAGTTTGATTCAAATTTCTGCAATATTCCACAAAATTTTCATACATTGAATGCTTTTTAGTTAGTTAATTTAACATTTTATTCAATTTTCTAAACTTTTCTTAACTTTTTTTAGATTGTGAAATGAATTGGATCCTGAACACTCTCCAACTGAGTCCAAAGAATTATCTAGCAATATTGAACAATACAAAACTATCACCAATAGACACCATTCAGCACCGGAATAATTTATCAATTCTAAAGAATTATTCAACCAATTATGAAGTTAAAAACTTTACGAAATCAGTGAATAGTGTTCGAACTCCTTTAACACAATGCAAGCTTTATAAATGTCACAGGCAACCATCGTATAGAAAACAAAATATAATTGGAAATAGTACAGAAAAACATGCAGACTTATCAGATTTATATCCTGGGAAACGTTATTTAAATTTGGATTTAAATTTATACCATGATTCAATTTTTACGGATACAATATTCAACCTGCCGACACCCACGGAGGATATTATACCCATTATAATAACTGCAGATACTCCGACGACAAGTATAAATGCCAGTGTACAAGTATTTGAAGATTTTCATAAACTCCGGCCGCCCAGTACAAATATATCAACTGCTAACGAAACACAAAATTTAGCTGAAATGCTTCTGCCCAATGCCATAATAAATTCGATAGTAATGAATGGAAAAGATTCGCCAAAGCCCTCACCGCCTGACATAAGTTCAATACCAAAGCCCAAAACTATCAATGATTACCAGAATGAAACAGAAGTTATTGCTATCACTTGCTGCAGTGACGTTTTAAATGAAACAACCTCAAACCCAAATTCCTTAATTAAGGTGTACTCTTCAACCACATTAACCGATTTTTGGGAATCAAATAAAGAAAGTATTCTAAAATCTTCAGCAAAAGTTGATGATAATTCAGTTTCAGTAGAATTGAAAAGCAGCATTGAATTCAATCCAACATTATTTCAATATTCCCTAAAAGAAGTAAATAATGAAAGCAATAAACAGCTTGAAACATTAACACCAAAACCATCAACTCTCGAAGATGGTTTTTCAGTTTCACAAGTAACAAATAATGAAAACAATATCCAAACAGCAAAATATTCAGTTTCAAGCAATTCAAATGACATACAAAAACCACAGTCTTCAAATATAAATGTGAATGCTGCAGTATTGAAAGAACTAAATACTAAAAGCACTATTTTATCGGAAACTTCAGCAATAAAATCTATGACAGATGTTTCAGTTTTTGAGGAAAGCAACATATCATTTTTAGTTGATGATTTTTCAGTTAGTAAAAATTTAGAAACTAGTATAAATAATCCAAAATCTTCAAATGTTGTTGAAGATGCTTCAGTTACTGAAGAAACTAACAACAAACCCAAAATATTTAATAGCAAGTCTAAAGATGATTCATCGTCGTCAGATGAATTTTTGGAATCAGTTCGACAGCCATCAAGTAATTCTGAAGGTTCATCTACAGCATCCTCATCTTTGGAATTGATGTGATTGAAAATTCTAAGGATATCGGAATGTTTTGGTCTCCGTATCCAAACTGCTGTGCCAGCAATAACTATAGTTTATACAAAAATCGTGCTAATGATTATAAATAGTAAATGTATTAATTCGAATGTTAAAAGTGTATTTATGTACCGTACCTTATCTAGCCCTAATCAGCTTTGATTTTTGCTTTAAAAATCGCTAATACTCAAAATTATTTACACACTTCATGAATTATAAATTCAATTTAAGCAAGTTTTTGTGTGCAAATTAAATTTTCAGTGTGATTTGCTGTTTGTTATAAAAGTTAGCAATTAAATTAAGTATGTATGTATGCTAAATATCAAATCCAAAATATAATAATTAATAAATGTGTATATGTATCAATTTTAATTGCAAATTGTTAATTTTGTTTTATTCAAATCTAAAATACACAATCCTTTCAAAATTCAATTCAAGACGGTCTTACTTGGTAAAATAAAAATCGACTCGCTGCTCGCGCGTTCACCCCAAATGTGTAAAATTCGAATTTTTTTTATAAAATACCAGGAGCCCATAAACGCAGAAAAAGTAGGAGGTGAATATACAAAAATAATTAGCAGCATAGTTTTAGGAGCTGAAAAGTATGTGAGTATGCCTGTCACCAAAAACTTACACAGGGTGCTTCGCATATATCAGTAATATTGAGGAAGGTTATTGTCAAGACTTACATGGTGTTTCACATGAATAAAAAGGAAATGTATCAACAGGGTAGTTTATAAATTCTCATCAACAATGCTGCCAGCTACTATTTGGTGCTGTCTCCAGATAAATTTGAAAATTTGAAGACAAAAACCATTCTACACCAACAAAAAAAATTCAAAAACCTTTAGTTACACAAAAATTAAAAATAAATGTGCGATGCTTTATATATATTATATTTATTTTAACGATTTTTCAACTACATTCACAAATAAAGGTACAAAATTAATGGATATCAATAACAAGAGGAAAAAGTTCACATATATTATTAAAGCAGCTAGAATATAATCAGATAAACGAATTTCAGCATGACGTCCGCCCATAATACATTGCGCAAAGTACACATTAAACTATTGTATGTCATATGAAAATAAGTTTAAAAGTTAAATATTTAGTAAATTTATTATCTGAGATATGCCTCGATATCTTATGTCAACAAACGAAACAATTTTTAAGAGTTAAAAAAATTTATATTAATTTAGAATCATACATTTGAACATTAAAGCGACTCGGCGAGAATTATGTATTGGTCTATTACTTCCCTCTCAAATTAATCTTTAATTTAATGATTTATGAGGATTTCCAAGCTATATTTTTTATGTACTTTGTTATTTTCTCCCAAGACAATATATACAAAAAATATAAATTAACGAATTCATATCCAATGATGGTTGACCATTCGCAATGCGATATTCCATAAAAACATGATTTTCTAAGTGTTTTTAAAGGAGGTAATACCCAATAATTTTATGTAATTTGAAGGAGATCTATGAGTCGCTCTTTTATACTTTAAATAGCTCTTGATATATTGTCACGAAGGGGATTTACTCCGTAAATGGATTTTTTTAACAAACCGCTTAATCCTTTTTAACTTGCTCGCAGAAACACCCTGATGAGTTACACTGTTATTCGAATCGAAAGAAAATTCTTCTGAGTTGGAATTAGGTTGTTTACGGTAGTTTGTTTATTAGGTGATCTGAATAAATGTTTACATCGACAACAATAAAGTATACTGAAAACAAAAATGAAATTGGATAGTGTATTTTATTGCTATCTATATAATTACTTCAGCCGATCCATATCACGATAACCAGTCTACCATAAACAAAATAAATTTAAACAACACACAAATATGAACAGTTTTGCTTTCGAATTAAATTACAGAGTAAGACCCCCGGGAATGAATTGATTTGACTCAAAAGTGTCAACTGAAGGCAATAAACCTTCTTCAAATCTTATTAAAAAATAATTATATATTTACCAGATAGATAATCGTCGTAATAATCCCAAAACAAATATAGATTGCTAGTGACACTTGATCAACTACATGAAGAGTTAAAAAGTAGACTATCCCAATAGAAAATACGTATGAAAACACAAACAAAAACACCACGTCCAATGTGAAATCTTGCTGAAAGACAAACATTTTTTAATTAGATAAAAAAAATTGAACCGGCGCCTAGAGGCGATTACTCTCATCAAACTCACCTTTATAACAATAGCAATTATAAAAAACAAAACTACCAGACATAAAGCAGTTAAGATACTGCAAAATAACTGCCCAAATGAAAAGGCTACAATGGTCGTCATAATCGCCAGTGTCATGCATTCCACCTAAAAGAGTGAGAGGTTTTTAAATTTATACTTAGAATTTTATAATTAATAACTTACTATAAGAAATGCAACCAGCCAATTAAAAATTACATTTAATCGCACATTTTGCACAAAAAAATAGATAAGAAACTGAAACACGCCCAGACAAAAGGAAACCATACTTAATATATAATTGTCCTTGAAAATGTTTGAGATATTTTCGCTAAAACTTTACGAAATAAGATACATATGAATTTATCTAATGTGCAGGCATGCGACTCACAAACGTATGGCCAACAGCAAGTGGGCAATTGTAAGACTAACAAAGATAATAAAAAATAATGAAGATTTAAACACAAATATTTTCCTTGACTTCGTGGTAGTTGGACGACCGTGGTTATTGTTCATCATCATCCAAAAATTGTCGTGAAAAAGTTTAATGGATAAAAAAATGTTTTATTTATTTGATTGAATTTTGAAGTTGAGTGAAAGTTTGCTATGGTTGCCCTGTATTTGACGCTGATCCAGGGCAGAGGAAAAAGGCACAATTCCCCTCATAAAATAACTCCCATTTCTATTGCAAGTAAACAAGAGGCATATTGCTCGTTTGCAAAGAGGTTTAGTTCTACATATTTACTACATATTTTGGATGGAGTTAAACGGTCATTGTACTCCAAAAATACCTGTTCATGGCGTAAAGCAGCTCTGCGTAAGCATCAAGCGCCGTTTGTAATTTATGCTTAAGAGCAACCAGGACACGTTGATTGGCCTTCGAGTTTTGCGTTTCACTCTCTTGTATGGATAAATTTTTTATCCTTTGAGTTTATCGAAGAAGGATTAATAAAGTAATTTCAAAGGAAGTAAGAAAAATTAATATGTACCCGCTGTTTTTGTATTGTTGCAGCCGCGCTGTTGTCATGTCAAATTAATTTGAATTGCTCGTGATCGTGCGTGAATGTAAATTTAAATCTATTACAAACATATAAACCCATTTTACTTTATTTGAAATACCTGAGAACTCTTAAACGATTTTTTAACATTATTGACATTTGTGAATTTAAAGCAAAAGAAAAGTTAAACAAATTAAATTTTGAGAAATTTAAAACAACTTACAAATGCATATATTAGATTCGGATTACATAGAACTTGAAAGCCGTAGAGCAACTCAATTAGCAGCTCTACAATGGCAGACAGTAACGAGATCATCTATAATGGAATTGCGCCGAGAACATCAGAAATTTGTTTGCAAAATCTTTTTAATCGGCTTCTTATGTACCATTGCAGTAGCAACACAATGGTGGTTTCTTACTGACTTGTATGTTAACTAACGACAAATTTAATCAAATTTTAGATCCATAAAGGCTTTTAATACTTTGTTTCCTTTTTTTTTTTTTTGATAGAAAATCAGTGCAGATATTCATAATAATTTATTATTATATTATAATCGCTATTATTTTTGTACATTTTTTAATTTTAACTTTACTGCAACACGTGCTTAAACAGGATACGGAGAGGCCTAGGAGAGTTGTCATTATTTATATAATTTTAATGGTAAAAGAAATATATTGTAAATTTGTCTCACCCAGAGCTAAATAAAGCTCTACTAGCGACTGGCAACAAACGGCGAAACAAATATTTTCTAAATGGAAAATATTAAAATTTATTCTAGGTAGAACTCGGCTCAGTAACCATATCGCGGCCCACTGTTGAATCCGATTTAAGTACATTTATATTTGCCTTAATTTTCACAGTTCTAGTTTGGAGCATAAGTTTTGGATTGGCTATAATAGGCTCTGTAAGTATTTAATAATTTTATTATTAAATATTTGTTTGTTTTTTAACTTGTCTTGGATTAATCTTACAGACAGAATCGGTCCGTTCATCGGTGCATATTTCCTTATGGAGCCAGAAATATTATTTGGCTACAGCTATCAGTTTACTAATGACAATGGAATTCAGTTTTATTTATGTGCAAATAAGCATAACATTGGTTATGACATTCTTTTTATCAATTGTAAGTAGACATAAAGTCATGAAATAATTGAATTTACCATAAACATTTTAAAGGGACACTGCTAGTGGGAAATCTTTAAAAATGTTGCTTTCTGTGATTTTGATTTAAGAATAATATTGCTAATTGCTTTATACACATATATAAATATTTTTGTTTATGAATTTTATGTAAAGCATTTATTTATTGTTTGCTAATTCTTAGTTCAAAGTTCTCTTAATCTCAATTTAGTTATTTTTCTATATCAAGTTTTTCGTAATCTGGGGACGTTCAATTGGATCCCAAAAGTTCTACAAAGAGGAATCGAAATATTACAATTATTATGCTGTACTTACTTTCCTGAATATGATTTCATTGTTGTCGAATAGTATTATATTTATTCAAAGAGTTGTTGATATCGACTGACAAAATTATTAAACTCCACTGAAAAAATACATAAATAAATTATTATTAAGATAAATCTTTTTTCAAAGATTTAAAAACTTTTGTTTGTTGAGGGTTTTTAGCTAGTCTATATACATGCATTTCATTGGTGCTTAAGCCAAATCATCAGTAGACCTTAAACCTAATTTTTAAATGTTTCAAACCTCTTTACTTATACAAAAACTTTTAAAAACTCAATAAGAGTTATAAAAATTACAATAGTATAAGCACAGTAATGCTTTGAAACTTATTCAAAAATCCCAACAAACAAATTATTATATTCGATATGAATCTATTTTATTTTCTTTACAACCTTTTTTACAATTAGACGCCCTTTGGGTGACAATAAAAGTATTTAATAAGGCAAAACGGAAAATAAAATGTTAACTAGGTAATTATGAAATTTATATTAATCGAGATTGCCTCGATATCTTTTTTCAAAGATTTAAAAACTTTTGTTTGTTGAGGGTTTTTAGCTAGTCTATATACATGCATTTCATTGGTGCTTAAGCCAAATCATCAGTAGACCTTAAACCTAATTTTTAAATGTTTCAAACCTCTTTACTTATACAAAAACTTTTAAAAACTCAATAAGAGTTATAAAAATTACAATAGTATAAGCACAGTAATGCTTTGAAACTTATTCAAAAATCCCAACAAACAAATTATTATATTCGATATGAATCTATTTTATTTTCTTTACAACCTTTTTTACAATTAGACGCCCTTTGGGTGACAATAAAAGTATTTAATAAGGCAAAACGGAAAATAAAATGTTAACTAGGTAATTATGAAATTTATATTAATCGAGATTGCCTCGATATCTTTTTTCAAAGATTTAAAAACTTTTGTTTGTTGAGGGTTTTTAGCTAGTCTATATACATGCATTTCATTGGTGCTTAAGCCAAATCATCAGTAGACCTTAAACCTAATTTTTAAATGTTTCAAACCTCTTTACTTATACAAAAACTTTTAAAAACTCAATAAGAGTTATAAAAATTACAATAGTATAAGCACAGTAATGCTTTGAAACTTATTCAAAAATCCCAACAAACAAATTATTATATTCGATATGAATCTATTTTATTTTTTTATTTTTATTTCATAATTACCTAGTTAACATTTTATTTTCCGTTTTGCCTTATTAAATACTTTTATTGTCACCCAAAGGGCGTCTAATTGTAAAAAAGGTTGTAAAGAAAATAAAATAGATTCATATCGAATATAATAATTTGTTTGTTGGGATTTTTGAATAAGTTTCAAAGCATTACTGTGCTTATACTATTGTAATTTTTATAACTCTTATTGAGTTTTTAAAAGTTTTTGTATAAGTAAAGAGGTTTGAAACATTTAAAAATTAGGTTTAAGGTCTACTGATGATTTGGCTTAAGCACCAATGAAATGCATGTATATAGACTAGCTAAAAACCCTCAACAAACAAAAGTTTTTAAATCTTTGAAAAAAGATATCGAGGCAATCTCGATTAATATAAATTTCATAATTAAGATAAATCATTCAATTTAATTTACTTATATAC
The DNA here is from genome assembly GCA_956483585.1 of Gymnocheta viridis. NCBI lineage: Eukaryota > Metazoa > Arthropoda > Insecta > Diptera > Tachinidae > Gymnocheta > Gymnocheta viridis. The sequence goes on along the minus strand of OY101443.1, from coordinate 85,362,905 downwards.
ATATGTTTTTATTTCTTATTTGTTTGAAAAACTATTAAAGGTTTTTGAAATATTTTCATAATTTAGTAAATTTTAATGCCAATTTCATATTTGTATACACAATATCGAACACCTAAGGTGTGTTTTTAGAAAGAAATCGTGATTTTTTTGCAAAGCAAATACCAAATTCTTATTTAATTTTTAAAGACAAATAAATATTTGCTCCATAAACGTAGTATGTACTTATAAATAGAGTTTTACGCGCTAAAAAATATCTTAGTGCCAAATAAAAATAATCGCAATTTAAAAAAAGCCATGGGAGTACTATGTAATCCGATTTGAAAACTGTTCGAATTTGTATATTTACATTGCTACAGGAAATCATTTTCTTTGAAGAATTACAGAGTAACCAACCTGAATATATTTTATTCCATATCAACTTTATATATATACATGTATATACAATACTCATTTTAGTTAATCTCTCTATTAGGTAAAAATGGTGTTAAATTAATAAAGCTCATCAGAAAATTTCATTAATAATCAGGTAATTAAGTGCCACTCATTACTTTGTAAACTATTAGTAATTATGTAGCTAAATTAAGTTTAGCAGTCATGAATAATTCCTTTTTTTGCTTTGAGTGATATATGTATGAGATACAAATTTGTCTTACAAGTATTTTTTAAAAGAAATATTTACTGTGAATATAATTGAATTTAAACTTACCATTATTATTTATTCAAGCTGGTCGGTCACCTCTGTCAGCCGAAGATTTTCATTTGCTGGCTATTTTAGGATTTTAATGTGTAAAATTATGATTTGTGTTTTATTTAAATGAAATGTTTCTGTGGTTTTGTTTGATTAGCTGACATGGTTATGATACTCTTCGCAAAGTAATGATGAATGTTTCACAATGAATTTTGCCTTTAGGATGTCATTTCCGTTTAGTTACATACATAATTGTTAATTACACAAAATTCCTTTTTTATTTTTTATTAATATTATTACAATTATTACATTTAAACACACAATCAATCACATACGATTTATTTAAATATAAGATTTAAGTTGCTTTGTAAATGGGTAAATATAGTATATAATTTTTGAATTTTTGTTGCGTTTTTTAATTTCTTGCAGAAAGCAATAAAAATTGTAAATTGGTAGTTTGAAACTTTTTTTTTTTTAATTTTAATTATTAAATAGTTTTTTACTTGTTCAAAAAATAATTTCTGTAAATTTTATAATTATGTATATACTTGTAAATACAGTAAATAAGGCTCCTGGTTTTCCAAAAAGTGCATATAAAATATTAAATATTTTTTCTTCATGTTAGTAGTTGATTACACTTATTTTTTATATATTTTTTATTCACTTAACATCATTCAATGCTTTCAACTTAATGGGGAGCTTGAGTGGGCGGATTGGCTGGTAAAGAATCATTACTGCTGCCAGACGGCATTAAAGAAACTGGAAATAGTTTATAACATAAAAACGGCATTAAAAAAATAAAATTAAATAATAAAAATGTAAAACAAATATTTTAAACTCACGTGTTTAGGATGAAGGAAAAGGAATGTTTTGCTTATGTGGTGGTATTTAATTTTTTACTTTTGAAAATTAGTAAAACATTACGTCTTTATTCTACTACGTACTCTAATAAAAAAGACTTACTGCAAGAAAAGGCAAATAATGTATGAACGGACATTGTATTATTATCTTATCTTTGCACGACCAAATAAAACATATTTTTTGCTCAAATAAGCTAAGATTTACATACTAATGGCTACCAATAGATAAGTTTTCGGTCTACGAAATATATATAGTAACTTAATAAATAATTTATAAAAAAAATATTTTTTATATGGTAAAAATATTAGTTATTAACCATTTCAGTTATGGCCTTCTTCATTTGTTGATATTAAAAAACCGCATCTATAAGAAATTTTTCTTGAAGAAAATAAAACCAATTGCTTGGCATAAAAAACTGTTTTTGGCCATAATAAAAAATACTACACATATAAGCCTTGCAAAACAGAAAAAGGGCAAAATTAATAAAAAATCAGAAAAAACTTGAACAATAGTTCAAAATTGCTGCGTCAATAAGAAGCAAAATGCGAAAAAATTAATTATCGATTTGTGGGTATTTTGGTTGGATACAACATAATCAAGGAAAAATACGATTTGGAGTTGTTGATAGTAACGGCCTTTTGAATTTTAGGTCAAGATAGAAAATCTAGAGAAATAGTAAAATTCGCACTTAATTCTTTGGGTTAAATGTAAATAAAATGTTAAGTATAATTTAAGGGAAATGTCCTCAAAACCTTCACATTTTTACAAAATGTTAAATAAAAAAATAGTTGGCCTCATTTCTGCCCATGAGATGATAAGTAATAGTGATAAATTTGTAGAAAATATTCGATTTCTTACCAATAATGATTATCAAAAGAACCACACCAATAACGCCCATTATTATCATCATTTTCATATTGGCCCACCATTGTTTACGTTTCAATTTACCAGCCTGTTGTTCAAACTGTGAGGCACCTTGTTCTAAGGCATCAGCCCTTTCGCCCAACTCCGTCAATTTCTGATCACGTTCTAATACTTTTTCAACGTTTACACGCATAATGCCAACAACTTCATCGACTTTCGCCTGGGTCTGTTGTAAGCGTTTGTTAGGTTGATTTTGTTGATTGTTATTGCTGGGAAAAGTTGATGGATTCGAGGCAGATGGTGGTGGAGGTAAAACGGGAAAACTACATGCAATATTATTCAAATTTTCGTACAATATTCAAAAAACACAAATGAAGCTTGTTTTACATTTTCTTAGCAGTGCATTTGTGTTTTATTTGGAAAATTCTTTTTTAATAAAAGTTTATACTTACTCATTGCTTCCTGAAGAACCGGGTGTTACGGGGAAATCATTTGATGGATCCATTTTAAATTAGCAAATAGTTTGTTCGTTTTGGTTGTGCTGGTTTAAGAAACTGAAAAAAATATAATTTTTCTATAAATTATAGATTTCGTATATTTCTTTTATAAGTACATATTAATATAAACTCTCAAAAAATTTTTTGGCAACCAGTTACTACCGTGGAATGGCAAGAATAACTTAATGGGGTACATAAATATGATAAAAAAAATTAACGACCATATTTAGCAAACTATATACATAAAAGGCACAAAGCCATCCTTCTTTGTAAATTTTACGTTATTCCAACCGCAGAATACTAAAGGTGAAGAATTGACATAGAACTAACTTTGGTCCCCAGAACATCGGTATATACATCACATCGGGAAGACAATTAATGTAGGTAATAAAGAAAACAGTTCCTGTTAAGAAGGGTAGACTTGATATTTAGTTACTCAATATTCGAAAATTAAAAAATATGAAGTTTAGACCAAAACAGTTCACAAAAATGTTCTACAAATCTATACCAATAAAATTTCTGTGTTTCAGTGCCGAAGTCTCGAAAAGTTTTCTCTGTGGGGTGAAAATATATCACATTGGGAAGTTATGTGCATGACGACTTCCGCGAAATCTGCATGCACGTCACAAGTGTGCTCCGTTCCATCGTCTAACGTTATCAACACTCAATCTCTGATTGAAAACGTCTACAAATGACCATTTGGAATTGAAACTGGAGGCCGATTCGTGGGATTTATTTCCTGCTTCCTCGCCAGAATAACTAACTAATTCATTTAAATAATTAGATAATTATATGTACATATTGATAAAACAAATGTCGGAGCATACTATTTATGAATTAAGAATAAGAATTTAATTTAATGCATAAACCACAATTTGCAAATAAATTGGTATTTTGCCTGCTGCATTTTTTGGAAGACAACATCACACATATGTGCATATATGTATACGTTTTTGTTAAGAAAAACTTCAGCGTTTATGTAAAACGCATTTTTGGGAGGGGTTTATAGATAAGTAGGTCCAAAAAATGTAAAACATATTCAGTTGAAGCGCAGTGTTCAAGTACCTTCAATGTAGTATTCAACAAGTGCAAACAATAGTATTCTTTATTAAAATATTTACGAATTTATACGCAGCGGTGTGTTGTGGCAAGTTCAACACAATAAAAATGATTCATTGTAATCACAGAAAATATTTGAACCCAATTTCCAGTCATTTTAATTGTTTTAAGTTTTGTTTTTACTTACCTGGAGTAGTTAATTGTTTTATTTTCTGACGAACTTAAAATATTCTTAATTTTGTAACAAATAAACTCAAAATTGAACAAAAAAGTTTAGAAAAACGTAAAAATCCCAGAATTTCTTTTTTATCTACGACGGACTGCAATAATGGTGGTTAGGGCTGTAAATATAAAAGTAACTAGTATTTATTCTACAGCAGCTTCTTTGTTTTCGGGTACCAAATAGCAAAATCTTATTAATATATAAAAAATACAATAATATAAGTTAAATACACAATGATTTTTGGTAAAAATGTTAACAATATTAAAATAAAGCTATTAAATATTGCAAATTATATATTTTTCTATTCTGTACCCAACAAAATCTATTAAAGATATAATAATCTACTATTTACAACACTATTGTTGGCAATGATGACATACATAGATGATTGACAAAAAAAGTACTGAAAACATCAACACAGTGTGCGGTGTTTTACACGATCCAACTTGTTGAATTCTTTTGTATTTATTAGGTAGGACCTGTATTTTGTGAGAGTGGTCAAGCAATAATTGATAAAATGAGATAATAATTTGTCTGTATTAATAAATGTGTATATAGATAATTTAAAAATCTTTTTATATTTCCATACATGGGGGAAATTCTTTATTTATTCTACAAAATAATGACAGATATGTACACCGAAGATTTTGAATGAGCGAAATTTCATCAGATATCAAATCTAATATTCACAAAATATTTGATACTTAAGCGAAACCTTTCATCAAGAAATCGGAATTCCACCTAAGTTCAACGACAAATATCAGAATTTCAGAAAAAAAACAAAATTCTCAAAATATGTATATGAATTAAAAAATGCGACCTTTGTAAAATTGAAATGAAAAGTTTGTTTTTATAAAAACAATTTAATAATAAAACTCGTTATAAAAGCAAAAATTTACAAAAAGAATAACAAAAATTGGAAAATAATGCCCAAAACCTAAAAATCACCAAAAAATTTAACTCTTGACAATGAGGAAATTTATAAAACAAATGGATTCCTGAAAGCACCCGGTTCAGCTCCATATGCATACATACGTATTTCATGTATTCAATTAACAACTTTATTAGCTCTTCCCCTGTATAACATTAAAGCATAATTTTTTAACTATTTGACATTAGACTAGTTAAATTGTTTAACAACACAGTAAACATCCCTAAAGTGTGCTATAACAGTAAAAGAATCAGATTTTTTATTGTTTCGCGTTTTTTTCTATACCCTTATTCATATGGTGGCGTAAAGAACCATTGTTCTAAAAAACAACAAATATAAATATTTTTAAAAAATATTACTTCACCAAAATGGCCGGCAGCCATTAACAATTTTAAATTATCTAACATATTAGAAAATTTAAAAAAGAAAATGCTCTGATCAGAAAAATTAATATATGAAGTGGATACACGTTTTTAAGCTGAAATTTAATAAAATCCTGAGATTTAAAAAAATCTCAAAATAACATTTCCAATAATATTTAGTAATAAGCAATTTAGTTAAAAAAGCATTTCCCAAAAACAGTACAAGTTTTTTATTTATTTATTTATTCTTTATAGCCGGAACCGAAATTTTTTATATTATATTTATGTATGTCTTGTTTTCAATACGATTTTTTCAGGCTAATTCGAAGTACGTAAACAAACTTTAAGCATTAACTTTTTTCACAAAAATTCTATCGTGTAACTTATTATGTGTTGATCAAGGATGATCGTGAATGATCGATAGTAAGTATTTCTTTCAATCAAGGGACATAAGTACCGCGTGAGTAAGTCTGAATGTATAAAAATTTTTTCGCGATCTCTTCGTAATTGAAAAAAGAAAATTTGGCTTTTTACTTAGGCAGTGTGAGTTTTCGTGAGCTAAATATTAGTATTTATTTACCTTTATCAGCCGAAACGCCAAGGTTGTACATCAAGGCGAATGAGAAACTCGTTCGTTGCGTTCTAGTTTTTTATAAAAACTGTTTTTGAAAACCACATAAATTTAAAATAAAGATTTTAGTATTTTTAATTTTTATTCGCACTTTTTTCCCAAAATTAATATTTTACATATTTAGTAAAACATTAACAATTTTGTTAAAATAACAAATTGAAATTGATTATTGAGGAATATAATTTGTTCCTAAGCGCAGTTCACTGTTGCTAATGCAGATCATCAGAAAGCTTTACCCCATTAGCAACAGTGAAATGCGCTTAGGAACAAGTTATACCCCTCAAAAATCAATTTCAATTTGTTTTTTTTTCAAAATTTTTAATGTTTTACTAAATATGTAAAATATTAATTTTGGGAAAAAGTGCGAATAAAAATTTAAATACTAAAATTTTAGCGGTTCCCGTAAAAAGCACCAATTAAAATAAAGATATTATTCACTTTCCCCTTCCGATTTCGAAAAGAAATAAAATGAAACCCCAGTTTTTCTTCAAGTGTTCTTTTAAGCTATAATCCCATTATTTTCAAGATTAATAGAATAACATATTTGCAAAAATAGTTTATTTCTTATTTTTAGGAAAATGTTGTTTTATCTAAATATTTTTACTCAAGAAATTAAAATAAAATTGGTATTATTAAATGTACAATGACCTTTTTTGAAAGAGCTTAGTCATCGTTATAATGATTATGGTTGAAAGAATACTAATAAATGGTTAGATTTAATTAAAATCTGTATTCATTATCCACATCTATTGGTTGGTTTTCTTGAAGAATGGAAGCGGCTACAAAAGACTTTTCACGTGCCGTAATAGTTTTTATATGCTGTCGTGAGAGAAAATTGGTAAATATGCTAAAATCTGAAAAAATATATACATCATGCATATAAATACGGTCCAGACTACGAACAGCCATCGCTTGATCCTCAAAATATTTTTTAATCTCTCATAAAACAAATCGATCTATAATTTAAGATCGAGTAGCTCTACTATACATGTACGAGTACATACATGTTTAAAATTTCAGGTTTGACATGAGGAAATACATAAGTATATATTTCGTTCATGCTTCCTCGGCCTCCTGCCATTAGATCCGTGCTGTCCATTCTGTCTGTAGGTCCTTTAAATCTTACAGTCAAACTTTTGTAAAGAAAACAACTACATATTTTGAAAAATTCACTCCAAGCAAAAGAAAAAAAGATACAGCCAAAAAAGACATACAAAATATTCTACAAAAACATTATGATTTCAAGAGCGTTACGATTTAATAATTTAACAATTTGCCACCAAACTTCAACAAACCGTAAAGATTATGTCACCGAAAACAAATGCCAAATCAAGACGATCAAATTGAAAATCTTTTCAACCTGCTATAAAATCACGGCCACGGTCAGATATTTCCAAGGAATTAAAACAAGTGAGTGAACAATCTAACGAACGAAAGACGAACACATTACCACAATTCAAAAAGTTAATATTAGAGATGGAATCGTGGGCAGCTTTTTGCTCACGATCAATACGAATACGTTTTTTTTTTCTCAGGCGTTTAAAATAATTTTTGTTCTATCATATTGTATCTACCAAAGATAGGATCGTGAGTAGCTTTAAGTTCACGATCATGAACGACCACAAGTTATTCTTTAATTTTTGGTCATCGATACACTTGCGTGATTGCAAAGAAACATTAATATGCGATCACGAATTACTCACGAGAAATTGTTTTTATCAATTTAACAACGTGATTTTAGCATTAAAATTTGTTTTGCTTCCAATAATGCAATTTATTTTATGTATTTATATATCAGAATCTTAATTTTGCTGTTCTGTAATTTCATATTACATTTTAAAATTTTTTGGGCACGAAAAAAATCATTCGGAAATTCTTCTCACACACGCCCAATAACGCCGCTCATGCACATTCTCTCGCTCGAATGAAAAAAGAGCTCACGGTCATTCGTAATTCACAAGTGGTGCCCATCTCTATAGAAAAAACACAAATTCAACCCGTGATTCACTAGCAGATCTGTATCAAAAGATGAGTCCTCTCAAATAGAGCAACAACTATTTGCGAGAAATCGTTTCTTAAGCAGAATCGTTTAAACAATAATTTAATTTGCTGTTTAAATGATTAAATTCCCGCTTAATATTTTTAATAAATTAAAAAAAAAGAAAAAATTCTAAACAGAATGACCACAAGTCACGGACAGCGGTGGCATGTACATATAGAAATGGCGATGACGATATGATTGTGATTGTTGATCGTTTTCCACAAAATCTTGTTTCGTTTCCATCGGTGCGTGTTATTTTTGTTTTTTTCTTTTCAAAGTTTTAACGTAAACCTCGCTTCACTACCATTTTATATTTTGGAGTTTCATAGTTTTAGTGACTTTAACATAAATATGGTTGACAGGTCACAGTTTAGAGCCATTCCAGTTTTGCCTTTTAAACAAAGTGGTTGCAAAATTTATTTATATAATTAAAATGAAATAACAATAGAATTTTATTAAAAGGATTAAAAACTAACAAGTTAAAAAATATTTGAAAAAAAATTATTGTTATAGTGCTTCCTTTCATTATCTTTATCACAGAAAACTCATATTAAAATAAAGTTTAATTATTTATGGTGAATTATAAAATAAATTTAAACATGAGAACCTTTCAAAAGGTAAGAGTTGAAGTGTAATGATCGAATTGCGATTTTTAAAATGAATTTTATACAATAAAGTATTAATATTACAAAAATATTAATATTAAAATATGTACTTGCATAAATTTCAATAATAATAATTGTACAGTGTCGGACAAAATAATAAGAAAATTAATATAAAGTTATTTCAAATCCGCTTGAAATAATTTTTTTGAATTATATTACGCAAGCCGATGTATACAAAATTATATACATATTTAAAATAAATAAACTTTTGCGCATTTGTAAAATAATTATTTAAAAATAAATGGCCTGTTATGGGAGGTCGAACGTTACCGTTCGATGGAATTCTAAACGAAAAATAACAGATTTGCGTCCCACAAGAATGTATTTGATTTATTAATTTATTTGTTTAAATATTTATTATATAAATAAATGAAAAAAGGTTTAAAAATTATTACCTAAAATATGTAAAACAATCAATACATATTGGAAAATAGTATTTTATTTACATTTTGAAATCCACCATCACAAGTTGTCATGGCATGACAGGACATCGAAAAAACGAACTAAAAAAGCCTTTTTAGAAGCAGTTTAATAATGTAAAAACAAACAAAAAAAAATCCTTGAAATGAGTTTTGTATTGAAGAATGTTAAGTTAATTATTATGCTAACAGCTGTCGCTTGCAAAGAAGCAGGCTGTATTGCAAAGACCTTCAAATCGGTACTAACAAACATGTTGTTTTTAATTTTAGTGCTTCCGAGAGGGAACTCATAATTCTTTAAGCAGCTTTGCAAATGAAAGTAATCAAAGTCCTCCTCCTAACAAATCTGCGTACATATAAAAAGCGGTCCAGTCATTCTCTGCCTGAAAGAAAGAAATAATTTTTTCGACATAGTGGACCAGGCAGTAAAAGTTTTTTGTTTCAAATCGTTGCAATCACGGTACAATTGAACTTTTTTTCCTACATTTCGACCCTTATTGATACGTACCATTGTATTACCGCGACATATTTGGTACAATTTAAAAATTCTCAACTATTTAACAATAATAATTCTTTCAATATTAAATTAAAAAAATCCAATAACAGATGGCTTTTCTTATAGCAAATTTAATTTACGATTAATTAAGAAATAATTGTTTTAAAAACTATGGAAACAATTAATAATTAATTGTGTAATAAGAAAATTGCTAAACAAATATTGATAAATTCCACTGGACAACAAAATACACGATCAATATGAAATTTCAGTAAATATAATTATTATTCAATATCGTGCCAGTTGTTTATGTTTGGTTTAGCTCCAGGAGCCCACTACCACGAAACAGGCTAAAAGTTCATATGGTACACATCTTGTTACAAGCATAGCAATTATATAAGTCAATTAACACATCTTGCTTCATTTTTGAAATGACATCCATTCATACATAAATATCGCTACGTGAAATGAAAAACCCTGTAACTACACTTTTTTTATTTTATAGAAGAAGTAGAAAACTTTATAAGAGCGTTCAAGTGATACCAGTCGAGTGATTTTACTTTTGTTTATTTAAACTATCGTTGCTTTTTAAAGTGGAAGTTTAAAAATTTGAGGGAACAATAAATAAGTTTTGATATAATGAAACAATAATTAACAAAAAAGCACGGTTTTGAATTTGGTACAAAATCAAAAACTTATTTTCCATCCCTGTTTTAAATGTACATAATTAATTTTTTTTTATATCGACAAACAGGCAGTTTTACTATTCGTATTAGTGGCGCTTTTCCTCAAATTGCTCGTTAAGTGGCACAATATTTTGAAATAAAATATTGCGCAAATATTCTCGCTATAAAAAAAAATAATATAACACACTTTCATGGTTTGGCAATAAAAATCAAAAGGCTTGTGATTTTTGCAAATATATTGTGCCACCTACTATTGTACAATTGTATTGCAAGTGTAACGACCATTACAGTCTAATTTTTGATCTTTTAGTTTTCTACACAAAGTACATTTCTGGTGTTTTTGGCCATCATTACACTAGAATTTTTTCATAAAATATTTGAGTGTCAGTTTACGGCAGCTTGATGTTTTATCAATCAGTGGGTTTAATCTATAGTTCGAAACGAAAGAAAATATTGTCAAGCTCCCTTGTAAAATATGTACATATGTATGTACATACTGTGTGTATGGATTCGAAAAGTATTATTTTCGAATTGAGTTACAAATTAATCTCTAAGATGGTAGTAGTATTGATTAATATGAATTTTTTTCATACAAATTGAAATTATGAGTGCGAAAAAACCAAAAATTTGGAAAATTCCAAAATCCAAAAGGATTTGAGTTTCTGTCAGTCCATTACATTATTCAGAAGCATATGGATGGAGGTAGAGTGTTAAAAAATTAGTGCTGATCAGTACGTAAACATTTTGATGAGAAACTTTTATACTACACAGAGAAAAATCAGAGCATAAATAATAGGAAAGGATTTCAGAAGTCTTTCATCATGCTTTAATTTTTTGTATTTACGGATTCGGATTAAAAAAATCAAAGTGGTTTAAAGGAAATTTTTAAATTTTGTACTGACAAATTCTACACCCCATACACGTTTCAATCCAATTGGCAACTGAGTCGGTTGTTGTCCAAATCAAGGCTCTGCCAATTGATTAGTTTGGTAGTTGTCGAGTTGGTTGAAGAAAAATCAAAAGATTTTAATTTTTTCAAGTTGGCTAGTAAATCAACAGTTGAAAAAATAAAATAAAAGAAGAGAAAAAAAATTATTGATACGAGTATAATTTGATTGGTGTTTAAATTGACAATATAGGAGAAATAACACACACAAAATGCCTGTTGTTTTTGTTGTTGTAGAAATAAGCGCAATTGAACAAATATACGTTGACTAGTAGTTTACAGGTTCCACGTTCAATACTCAGAATTTTTGAAAACAAAAGTTATGTTCAGTGCATATTAGTATATATTACAAAGTTGGATTCATGCTATTTATGTAAGAATTTATTGGATACATGTACATAAGTATTTTTTTCTATGTAGTGCCGGGAAAAATGGCTCACACGATCAGGTCCCAATTAACATAAGGCTAATTGGGCTGCAGCCCAGAGACGACAAAGATCCAAAAAACCAAAATGATGCGCTAAAAAAACCAAAAAGATACAATTTTGATTGTTTTTTTTGTCGGAGTCGGTCGCAAACGATTTTTTGTATTTTATATTTTAAGTTTAAGATGTTAAAAAATAGTTTTAATAAAATATGCTTTAACAACCATGTTAAGAAAGGAAAACATAACTTGGACCTGGAATATCCCCGAAACGATGGTCATTTCACTCTGTGAAACTTTGTGAAATATTTATTAAGTTCATAAAAAACCAAGTTTTTAAAAGTTCTTATTTTATAAAATTATAATAAGAAAATAATTTGGCCTCGAACAGGAATAAATCAATTTTCATGCACAAAATTAAAGGTCAAACAAATTTTATTTATTTTTTAAATATAGAAGTTAAAAAAACATTATTTAATTTAGTTAAAGTTAAGTTATTAAATATTTAATTTACTCATGTTTATAAAACGTTTTGAATAATTTTCTTTTGTGTAAATACATATTTAAGTTTACAATTAAAGAACATTTAAAAAAATTAAATTAAATTTTTATAACACTATGTATGTATGTATGTATGTATGTATGTATGTTTTTTTTTTTTTTTTTTGTTGGACGTAGTGATAGCGCGCTATCATCTAGTGGCCCTACGAAATCTCCACCGGCACCACCCTGGGACCGTTTTTAACATTTCATCAGGGTGGGTGGTTGTATACGTGTCATTCCTACGTCCTCCTACGTAAGGAGGTTCGGAACTATGGTGCATCGCTTCTTTAAGATTTTATATATATAATTTTCGCATAGTTTCCAGTGCTCTGCATGGTTTAACATAACGCTCACGATATTTTCGGCTGTTAAGGTTCTCCCTAAATTGCTATACAAGGCTTGCCTCTCATCCACCCAGTTTGCGCATTCGAAAAGTATGTGATTTGCATTTTCCTCTGGCGCCCCACATAGATCACAACTGCTTGCGTCCTTCAGTTTAAATCTGTGAAGGTATTTGTTGAAACTGCCATGGTCTGTCATAGCTTGGGTTAAAAAATATCCCATGTTTCCATGTCGCCTCTCTATCCATATTCTAATATTAGGGATCAGTTTGTACGTCCATCTCCCAGTCTCCTCTTGGTTCCAACGTTCTTGCCATTTAGTTATTAGGTTGTTTCTGGCACTTTCCCTTATCTCAGAAATTTTCCTTCTGTCTTCAAGTGGGTCATTTCTATCACCAAAAATTTGCTTGGTGTGGGTGTATATTTCCTTTCTTTCCAACATTATTAGGTCTATTGGCGGTATACCTGCCAGAACTAGTGCCGCACTTGTAGATGCCGTACGATACGCTGATATAGTACGCAAAGCACTTAATCTCTGTGGTTTCTGCAGTTCTCTTTTGTTGTGTTTTAAATCTAGTGCTGTGAGGAAGGTTGGTGCAGCATACAAAAGTTGTGAATGCACTACACTGCTTAGTAGCTTTCTTATAAAAGGCTTTGATCCGCCACAGTTTGGCATTATTTTAGCTAGCAACATGGCTGTACGCAGGCCTTTGTCTCTGATATTAAGAACGTGCTGCGCGAAGCTAAGTTTGTCATCTAATTGTACGCCAAGATAGCATAAGCTTCTCTTAAATTGAATCTCGCTGTTCTGCAGCCGCAGCTTGGGCATCTGAAAGCCTCTGCGTTTTGTTACTAGTATCGCCTCTGTTTTTGGCACCGCTAACTGCAAGCCGTTTCTCCATAACCACCTGTTGCATCGATATAAGCTATCGTTTGCAGTGATCTCTAACAACTCAGTTGTTTGCTGGCTTACCACGAGTGCAATGTCATCAGCATAGCCAATCAATTTGGCACCATCTTGTAGTTCTAGCTTTAATAAACCATCGTACATTACGTTCCAAAGAAAGGGTCCTAGTACTGAACCCTGTGGCACGCCTGCTGTTATTCGGTATTCTTTCATACCATTTTCGGTGTCATATAACAGGATTCTATTATCGAAGTAGTCTGCTACTATGTTATAGAGGTAGTTGTCTACCCTTTTGTTCTTGAGTGCTTCTAGAACAACTTTCCATCTAACTGTGTTGAACGCATTTTTCACGTCTAGTGTTATGATTGCGCAGTATTCTCCTGTAACTTTGGCATGAGCCGCCATGCTAACCACTTCATTGATTGCATCTACTGTGCTTTTACCTTTTCGGAAACCATATTGCATGGGGGATATACCTCCGCTTTCCTCAATGCGAGCTTCCAACCGTCTTAGTATCATGCTCTCTAATAATTTCCCCAACGAGTCAAGCAAGCACAGAGGTCTGTAGGAACTAGGTTCATTTAGGGGTTTATTCCCCTTTCGCAATAATACCAGTTTTTGTATTTTCCATTTAGCAGGAAAAACTCCATTTAACAGGCATGTATTGAAGACACTGAGTAAGGACTCAGGCCATACATCACATACTAGCCTTATAACCTCATTTGGTATGCCATCTGGTCCGGGACTTTTGCCCTTCTTCAGCTTTTTAGCTGCTTGTTGGAGCTCCTCAACTGTTAGGAGGGTAACATTTTGAGCCTGGAGATTTCTTGCCTTATTTAAACCTTCTTTATCAAATGGAAAAAGCATTTTCACTATATGTGTCGCCCACTCTAAGTCTTTGATACCTGGTATAGGTTTGAAGCCACCTAGCTTTTTCGTCACTATCTTATACGGTTTGCCCCAGGGATCACTGTCTATTTCGTTGCATAGCGCTATCCAGCATCTTCTCTTACTATATTTTATAGCTCTTCTTAGGATTGTGCGTGCATTCCTGTATTCGTGCAACAGAGCTTGATCATCATGGTGACGGGTAGACGCTCTACGAGCAGCAAGACATTTTCTCCTCAACTCACGGATTTCATCAGTCCACCAATAGACTGGGCGCTTGTTGTTGTACTTTTGTGTTTTTGGCATGCACACATTGCAAGCCTTTCTGAGGGTTCTCCCAAGTAATTCTACATCATTCTCTGTGCCTCTGTCTCCTGTTCGGTCAACGTTTCTACTCTTGGCCCATGTGATATATTCTACCATCTTTTTTTCATCAAGTTTTCTGACGTTCCATTTTGGAAGGTCGACTTTAACCTGTTCTATACTACTGTAGTCATGTATATTAAAAGTGATATACTGATGGTCGCTCAGGGTGAGATCTTCCAGCACTATCCAGTTCATTCGCTCGTTATATAAATCTGTTGTACCGAAAGTGATATCGATTATGCTACCACTTGTTCCTCTCCGAAATGTAAGTTGATCCCCAGCATTGAAGACCGTAAGCCCAAGACTGGCAATCATTTCGCTAACTGTAGCACCCTTGTTGTCGAGTGTGCTCGAGTTCCACTCTGGAGATTTACTATTGAAGTCTCCTCCAATAATTACCTTAGATTTGGTAGCTCTGATAGAAGCTTCGAGTACGTTGAGCGCCTCCGCGAACTCAGTGTATCCCATACTTGGTGGGTAGTAGCAGCTATATGCTCTAATTTTGTTTACTGTGGCATATACAAAGCAGGCATTGCTTTCATCTACTTCACTTATGGTTAGTCGCCTATTTTCCACCATGATAGCTGCGTAGCTGTTTGAGTCTTCATACCAAACTTCTGACCGCGGTTTCCTGTAGGGTTCGCTAATTAACAGTAGGTCCGCATTTTCCTCTATTGCCTTTTGTATCATTAGGTCTTGCGCCTCTTTACCTCGTCCAAGATTAATCTGCAGGAATTTGATGATCATTTTGCTACTGTTCCTTTTCTATTATTAGGGCAAGCTGTGCTACCAATATAGTGTTGAACGTTTTTTAGCCCACGCTCCAGGCATAATATACACCTTGTATCCGAATTACATTCTTTGGATTTGTGTCCCGGATTACAACACTTTTTGCACAGATTGCCCCTATCTATGCCCTTACACTGGCTTGCGATGTGTCCACGTTCAAAGCATCTAAAACATTGCGTTGTTTTCGCTTTACTTCTCACTCTGCACATAACCCAACCTACTCTAAGTCTTCCTGCCTGTAGCAGTGGTTCCGAAATGTGCTCAGCCATTTGAACGAGTGCTTGTTTCGTCCTTCCAAACGACGTTCTCATGTTTAAAATCTTGAATGCCGCGGACTCTTCTATTTTCGTTGCATCCATTAGGGCGCTAACAAGCTCAGTTTCATCTGTCGCTTCATCCATGTCTCTGATATCGATGACTCGGGTTTTGGTAACTGCTCTAATCGTGACATCATCTCCGAGTGTGTTACCTATGGCACTTTTGAGCTTTTCCGCTTGCCCTTCTCCCTCTTTTAGCTTGACAAGCAGTTCTCCAGCTCTTGTCCTTCTAATACCTTGGATCTCCACTCCGATATCTGCAGGATCAATTTTCTTCTTCATTTCTTTTATAACTTCAGAGTAAGACTCTGTGGTGCTAGATTTAATCAAAATAGCTTCCCCTTCCCGAACTTCTCCTAAAGGGGTTTGCCACATCAAAGTTGCTCATACCGTTCTTCGCTTTGAACTTGTTATTATTAAAGTTGCTTGTAGCATTTTGTGATACTCCAGCCAAGCCTACCGGGGTAACATTGCAGTCGCTGGATAACGACGACTGGTAGCCTGCTCGCGCACTACCCAAAGCCGCCGGTACTGGGGTTATTAATTCCTGCACCGTAACTAATTTTCTTCCTGTAGAACCTTCCATGTTTGTTTTATTATTCCGGGATCCTACCCGTAGCGTTTTAAACCTAACCGCCAGGATACGAGACAGCCGCCCCTAATATGGGAAACAGACGCTGACCAGTTAGCCGCTCATTTTGAGTCAGACGCTTCTGGGTTTTTAATTTGTCGACTAGGGGACCCACGGAGGCGCAACTCTCCTATTTGCCCTCTATTGAGAGCACCCCTTATGGTGGGATACTTAGTTAATGGCGATATCCATTCGCCACGTCACAGAAACGTCTTAAGGCTCATGTACCTTTTTATAGCACGCCCTCGGATCCTGCCGCTCATGGTCTGGGACTGCTTATTTGTTATTCGCAGCTAACCTACATATCTGCAGGCCGTTCGACGATCCGCCACCTGTCGACCCACCTAGTGGCATGAGCCTGCCCTAGGTGTATGTATGTATGTATGTATGTATGTATGTATGTATGTATGTATGTATGTATGTATGTATGTATGTATGTATGTATGTATGTATGTATGTATGTATGTATGTATGTATGTATGTATGTATGTATGTATGTATGTATGTATGTATGTATGTATGTATGTATATAAGGGCGAAATATTTTCTTTAGCCCAGGGCGCTCACACTTATTAATGCGGCCCTGCACACGATAATACTTTAATTTTTCGAATCGCAAAATTGTCGTTAAGTAGTTGTCAACCGCTTGAAGTATCACTATAATTATTACACTCATTCTTGGTTTCGATGTTTGGTCTCCGAGTGTTTTGCTGGCCTTTATAAATATTTTTTCAGCACATTAACACATACATACATTAGTTTTAAGCCACACCATAGAACAAATAACCTGATATAGTAACAAACGAAAATAATTTCTGAAGAAATAGTCTGAAATAACCTGTTGGAATACCATTTATGCAAATGCTTCGTTGGGGACTTCTACTGCAAGTGAATAACCATGTATGTATGTACTCGTATATTTAGCAATTAATTGAAAACTCCAAAACCCGAAGAATCTAAAGTTCTCAGTTTAGTTACAGAACGGGGATACACGACGATTTAAATTACAATTGACGTATTGATACAAGATCTATCCAAGAAAGTCTCAAAAAAAAAATACGCTCCACTATTTTTTCTAAAATATATTTCATATTTCATACTTGTCATTAATTCGAGGGATAAAAAAGGTTTAAAACAAATACAATTTAACGAACGCTTCGCATAATTAACGAAATTGGTACAATAGTTAATGCAACGCAAACTGACAACTCGAAAAAAAATTTTATTTTAATTGAAATGAATTACAAAGATAATCAAATTAATTTAATTCCAAAAATGATGACAACTGATGATGCAGCAAAATCAAATGTCATATTTAAGTTCATTCGAAAAGCCAAACCCCCCTAATCATTCCTAATATAAAATATCAAATTTTAATGCAAAAACAACTTACAAAAGTAATTAAGTAGTCAGCTTAAATGTTTCAAAAAATATTAATTTTTTTGCATTGATGTGGCCCTACCCCATTAATAATTATAAATTCAAATTAACAATAAAGTATCCGCCGTTTTACATGAATAAAAATAATCCTACATTCAATATCATAATTCATAAATGTCTACGTATTTGTACTTTCCATTGGCAATCTGTATATTATCCAGTTAAGTTTAAATTGTATTTACGTTTTAGAACGTATTTAAAGTTTTTTTTTTGTTTTTTTTTTTAACAATAATTAACCCAAAAGGCGACCAAGCGCATATGCCGAATATGAAATTATTAAGCACCTTTGATTAACAATAACAAAAAAAGATTGTGGTTTCAAATAAAATCAACTAAAAATAAAAATGCTCATAAATGTCTATGGCGACTTTAACCGTTTTTAGCCGGAAGTTGTTCCTGATGCTTGACTAGCAAAGCGTGGAGAGTAGACCAATTTAAAGCTCACAAGGGAGGTGATGTCAATGCTGCATGGAAAAATAAAATATATTTTTATTTAATAAATAAAAATCATATGTGTTAGACTTTAAAGTCAAAAATAAATATATTTGCACTCGCTTGTACACTTACTCGTTCACATATTAGCTTTTTGTTATGACGCCTGCTGTTTAGAGGTCATTTTTTTTTAATAATTATATATTTTATTTTTTGTGATGAATGTGATAAGAATGAGTTTTCTAGTGTGGAAAATTCGAAATTATATCTGCTGATAAATTAATGCTTAAGCAAAAATATTACCATCGTTTTTTTACGCTTCTCAGTATTTTAATTGATATTTATGATTCCTAAAATCGTATTAACTTTGTTTTATAAATTGTGTAATGAAAACTTTGAATTAATTTATAATAAAATAATTTACAATATGTAAAAAATATATTTAAATTGTTTTTAAAAATATTTCTGCGCGTATTTATTATAATAGAAAAATCACTGAACTATAAACCAAGGACGTTAAAAGTATTAACTAAATAATAAATTATTTTATTGTTGTTTTCTATTATTGCAAGAAAATGTAAAATATGCTAATAATTGTATTTGAACAAAAATTTTATGAATGACTTTAGTTTGCTGTAATTAAGCCGAACAAAATACTTTATTAAGCGGATTTGGCGGATCTTATGGGAAATAATAAATATTATAAATAATAAATATAAATAATATTTATTAATAAATAACATAATTTTATTTTATTCATAAATATACCATACGACTATTATTTATAATTTATAACTTCCCAGCAAAAAACTTTCATTGCCAAGTAATATGTTACAATGCTGATGTATTTATTTTTTATTGTCATAGAATGCACAAAACACAATAAAATTGAAAAGTCTTTTTTGAGTATTGAACTCCCGCATTTGTAGTTAATGCTGTGTTTGAATATCAAGTGTTATATTAAGTGGTATATCGCAGAAATATTTTATTACGCGCTATAAAATTGTTTTCACGAATTAAAAAAAATCTTTGCATCCAGCGTTACCAGAAACTTTGAGAAGAAAATCATTATATGCAGAAAAAAAATTATATTTTATGGAAAAAAAATCAATATTTTTAATACAAAATTTTATTTAAGACAAAAAAATTTATAACTAAAATATATTTACATATGTGTTTAAATTATTATTGTTTAAAGTATTTATAGGGAAACATGTATGTTCTTATGTTTATATGGTGACAAACATATGTATGTACATATACATATGCATATCTCCATTGCTCCGACAAAATAAGAGAAAATAAAAAAAATTAATTGTGGCTCACGAACCAACAAACAGAAAACTGATTTTATTATAATAATGGCAGTATGCATTTAGATAAATAAATATTTACTTATTTAAGAAAACCAAGCAAAAATCAATTCAGATTAAAAAGTACATCTACTATGAAAAAGTTTTATGAAGAACTTTTACTATAATATATTCAAGGTTTCATATCTTTAATAATATCTTGGTTTATCTTTAAATAATAGCAGGAATAGTTTTTTATTGCTAAGTAATTTTTTTTTACATATAAGATACCATCGAGAGTGCTGTTGTCTAATCGATTTCTATATTTTGTTTTGTTTAAATTGACTGTTGAAAATAGTCGTTCAACATTTGCTGAAGAAATGGGAAGACATATTAAGTTTTGAACAAATTCTGAGAGGACCGGAAAAGCTAGAATGTTGTCAGCACGAAGTATTTTTGAAACTTTTGACCAAAAATTCTTCACAGCTAAGACTATCTAGATAGTCATTGAATTTTATAAAACGGAATTCTCTAAATTCTTCATCTAAGTTTTGAATATCCTTTTCACCAATTAAATTTGGAAAATTTTGCATTAAGCCGGTCAAGACATGAGAGCTCTTTTAAAAACATTATGTTAATCAAGGTGTATTTAACTAGGTGACAGCATTAGGGAAACAATTACTACAATACAGGAACAGCAGGCATTCTTGTTTGTGTAGTTTCATTGCGTATATCAAAAACCTAACCCATAAAACAAGAAAACAGACACAGAAAAAAAGTAAAAGTATTTTGTATGTATTTTGACATTCGCAACGAATAGTCAGCTGCTGTAATGCTGTCACCTTGTTAAATACGCCTGGATGTTAATATCAAATAGTTTTATAATTTGTTTACATAACTCAATGTAAAATGCCACACAATTCTCAATAAATTCATTTGCAGTGAGCTTTGAGCTGGAAATATTTTGTTTAACAAAAACCCCCAGATAGACTTCTTCGTTTTTATCAACATATATCATGTGTTTGTTAGACGGTAACAAGTGTAAAGTAATTAAAAGCAACCAACAACAAGCTGACACAAAACTTAGCTTCACTTTGTATACAATTACAAAGAAGTTGTAGACACTTAAGATAAAAAATCATAATTTCTATAAATTAGAAATCATAATTTGAGAAAAAAAATCATCAAATCATATTTTGGTTAAAAAATCATTAAAAATTATGATAAAATCATCATTCTGGTAACGCTGTTTGCATCGTCAAGGGTTGAACCGCTGATCTACTGTATTACTACGACCACACGCTCTACAACCACGTTACACTGAGAATAAATTACTTGTTTTTTTAGCTAGTAAATAGTTTAAGTAATGAAGGCGGTATCTAGTTTGTGATTGACAAATATGTTGTTCTTAATGCAGAGTGGTGGAGCTCCTAAACAAACTACTTCAATTGATTCAGTTAGTTATCTCTATCATTAGATTTTTTTTAAAGTTGACATTACAGTATGGATACATTAACATTGCAACTTGATAGTTCCCTGTAATTCAGTCATGGACCATGTCATTTTCAAACAAGAACACGACCTTTATTGATCATACTCTTGCGAAGAAACTGCTTGTGAGGGGCCATGTCTGAATCTGAGCACAAACTGAGCGCTACAGTAGACCTAAATTGAGCGGCTGTGTTGAGAATAACTTTTGGACTTTATAACATCCGCAAATATTAACTGATTTAAAAATATTTTTTGTTTTAGAAGCTGATTCGTCCCGAAGTCCCAGTTTTTAAAAAATTTTAAATCTTATCTCAGCTGTCACCCAATACAAATGCACAACTACAACAATTTACATACAAAAAATACTATATGAAAATGTCTCAATTGCGTTTGCGTTATAACTCATCTACAACTGAATTAAATATTTTGATTTTCAAGTCACTACCAAAAAAAGATGGTGTATCTGTGTGTCTGTCTGTGGAATCGTACACAAACAAACCAATTTTGTTTTTCTTTTTTAATCTGATAAATCTAAAGTGTTGCCAACTCGGAAGTTACAAGGCCAGAAACACAGACTTCAGCGGTTTTATAATAAAAATAAAAAAAAAATAACTTAATACAAAACTTCCGTGTAAATTAATTGAGCCTAAATTGCGTGATTCGCATTTTATTTTATTTTATATTACAATTTTGTATAAAATACACAAAATTACTTATTTCGACCTATTTATTAAGTCAAACGTAAAAATATAATAAAATATGTACAACGATGAAACTTTGCGATTGTAATAATTATTGTTTGCTTTAAAACAAACAATTATTGGCCACAATTATAAAACAGTTTACAAATGACAAATGCTGTTGGAACAAATTGCCACATTCACTGAATATTTTAGAACAATTTTGTTTCTAAATTAAATCATTAATTAATTAATAATTAATTAATTGTATTGTGTTTTCTACTTCTTATATTTTAGATTTCATATTTAATTATTGCATTTTATGTTTTACAATGGTCCATGTGTATGGTGGAGTCAGCCATCACAGCTGGAGCCAGCAAAAGTAAAGCGTCCTATGCGACAACCGGTGACAAAGAACAGGAACATACTTCCAACATATTGGGATCTATTTATCACAAAAGTCGACAATTAAGGTGTGTGACATGCTATGAAGACAGGTAAGTCTGAGTCTGTTTTCTATTAGAGAAATTTTAATTAAATTAATTTATATATCGTGTGTTTTTTTCGAGATGGAGAACTTTATATTGGCAATACAATATTCTGTAACAACAAATTTTATTGAGTTTTTTTTCATACAGATTCTGTCGTTGCGTTGTAAAAAATCGGGCCAATAATTTTCGTTTTGATTCATTTTTATTTTCATAAATTTACGCATTAAAAAAAATTACGAATATAAAAATACCAGAAACCCAGAAAATTACGGAGTTCTGGAGGATTTTTATTCGTCTTTATGTTCTGTTTTATTAAATTAAAAAAATCGAATGCTTTGATTAGAAAATGCGATATTGATTGACATCCATCGCCGCAAACTATTGACAACTCTTGATTTTTAACAACATTCTTTTCGTTTAATTTATTCAAATTCTCCTAAAAATAAATACCATTAGCTGAAAGCTGTAAAGCCACGTAACTATAAAAAATTTAAATCCCGATTTTCTAATTAGTTTTATATACCGTCCTATAAAATGCAAAAGGGCCTAACATCATTTTTCATAATTTTACAGCAGATTTTTACTCAGAAACGGCAAAAAACCCCAATACGAAATTGTAATGAAAATGAAATACAACAAAAATTATTAGGGTTGGAATGGACACTAGATTTTATTCAGTGATCTTATTCTTAGCGAGCTTGTGCAGATAACTAGAGTAAAAAAGATTTTTAGTATTGAAAACGGAAGTATGTAGTATTTTACGACATTTTAATCGATTTGACTTTTGTGCTTTAGGCATTAAAAGGACAGAGACATATAGTAATTTATAAAAATTTCTATCCAATTTGTGTGATATAGATGTGGAAACACTCTTGATCATGATATTTTATGCCAGATTTTGGTTAAGGATTTTGGCATTAACAGCAGAGTTGAAGAACTATTATGATTTCGAAAAATATTTTAGGACAGCATTATTAATTCAGATTTGTTACTGACACTATGTTGAAAAAAAACTTTTTATAATGACAATAGTTTGCATTTCATCAAGTTCTTTAATTCTGCTGTAAAATTCAGAAAAATATATACGACGATTTGTATATACAATTATGGTCAAAAATACGATTAAGAATTTTTTGTTAGTTACATAGTTTTGCATTTCAGTTAACGATATGTGTAAAAAAACACTACCGAATTTACTTTAATACCATCTTTTCTAAGAGTCGAAATAAGATTTCATGCCTTAACTGATCGATCGCATCTTTAAATGTTTTATATATATTTTTATTACTTATTAATTCATTACAATTTGTTTTGCTATCTGATATTTTTTAAGGCGTGGTGGTGATGACCGTAGCCGTTATTATAGCAGTTATGCAACTAGACCTGGTGATGATCGCGCTAAAAGTTGGTATTATCCGAGCAATAGTCGTTACGATGATCGTGGATATCGTGGAGCAGAGTATGATAGATATGCAGCTTTAGGAGCCGATCGTTATGAAACTGATCGTTACGGCACCGATCGTTATGGTGCTGATCGTTATGGTGCCGATAGATATGGAACTGCAGATCGCTACGCAGCCTACAGGTATTGCATTATTTATTTTTATTTTAATTATTTAATAATATTTATGAAGTTTTTTACACATGGAACTCTAACGAACGAAGATTTTAATTAGCCTTAGCACTGACTAGTATTTTTAATTGCTGATCCTGGCACGTACTTTTTACCGTACCGAAATTAAGAAAAAAAAAACATTTTAAAAATTAAAAGTTAACTGGATTTATGATCTGGCTTGCCTAATATAAATATATTAATGTTAACAACTACAGTTTCTCAGTTTCTAACTTGTTAACAACATTTTTTTTATTTTTTATTAGAGATGATAATTATGGAGCTAGATTATCTTATGATCGCTATGATACCCGTACTCGTGGTCCCCATGAAAGACTACCAGCTTATGATCGTGGAGAAAGTCGTGGTTATGGTTACGACAATCGTGATCGGTATTATGGTGGCGACCGCGCTTCAAGTGATTATTATGGCAGAGGTGGGATGTTGTAGCACAAAATTTTATTTATAATTTTATTTACGTTAATTTCTATAGATCGGTACTATGAACGTCCTCGTTATGGTGCAACAGGTGCTGCCGGATCTACGTCTGGTTATGGCGGCTATGATCGTGACTATTATGATCGCTATTCTGCAAGGTATGATTTTCGCCATTATCGTCCATGGGATGACTCACACAGGTAAAGTGCATATTTATTTTAATGTGTACTTGAGAGTTAATGTATGTATGTACACTTAAAAATATTCATGCAACATATTTCCACATCATCTTAAAACACATGTTTCATGTGTCAGAACAATGACTGCCCGTCCCTCTAGAATTTTATATAAAAATTAATTTCCGTATATTCTACAAAAAAGTAGCTACGATTTTTTTCCTAAAATGTTCCATGAATTTTTTTCAGTGTATGTAGATGGTGTAAATTTTATTAAATTTATTGTATATATTAAATTTTGTTCATATTTTCGCTGTAAATACTTTAATTCATAATAACATAATGCAGTAAAAACTTCGCGATATTTTGAGAAAACATTTTATTAAGTTGGCTTAATTTTCAAAAGTGTTTCTCACAATTCTTTTTAACGGAATACCACCTGATTTATTTAAACCAAAATGTTTATAAAAAAATGATGTATTTTCTTAACATTTCAACACATTGTGAAGATCGATTTCTGTGGGAATGCACAAACTATATTTATAAATCTAAGACGATTTTTAAATTAAACAAATTAAAACAAATAATTTCTATCTATAAAAATTAGAAAAATACGATTAATCCATTAAGCAAAATTTCTGACCATTCAATTAATCGATTAATTAGTTAATCAAGAGTTCTGACTAATCAAAATTCTAATTAACCAAATATTTTAAATTTTGATTATTAAAATTTTAATAATTTTGTTAAAAAAATACAAAACAAAAATATTTCAAAGAAGATGAACTTTATACGAATGAATGAAATAAAAAAAAAGTAAAAAAGAAAAGGCAACAAGTAAAAACTAAATAAAAAGTTCTAAATCATTCAATTATTCCAATTGCAAATTATTCAAAACCATTTTTGACGAAATAATCATGATGTTGAATAATCCAAAAAATTATAAATTTGAGTAATAAAATTGTTTGATTAATCAAATAATCGATTAATCAGTTTTAGGTGAAACATAATTTTTAATAACGTCCTTAATGAAAATTATTAACTTTAACTCAAATAAACTGATTGTTTTTTTGTTAAATCCGTTCTTAAAAGTAATTTACCCATCGCAAGAGCTTTTACTGTATTAAACTTTGTTGAAATACATGCCTTCATACAACATTTGTACATTTACAACTCTATTCTTATATACTTACATATTTTTAATGACAACAACAACACTATAACCTTTGAACTTCATGTATTATACAACAACTACAAAAACAACATACAAAAATTCAACTCAACAAACTTTTATAATAAAAATAAAACAAACACTTCTACAAAACCAAAAAAATAATAAAAATAAAAAAATAAGCGCACCTACTATTTTAAATTATTATATAATACCGAACTACCAAACTACTACAAAATGACCACGCCCACAAAACACAAAAACTATATTTAAAAACAACTACTCAGGGGACAACCAGGATATGATAGTGTTGGCCGTGGCTATTATTATGCTAAGCACCCTCATGAAGATCGTCGTTATTTACCCGAGCCCGATTATGGTAGCTCAGCTAGAGCTTCACCCTGTGGTATAAGAAAACCTAATTGCCCATATAGTCCACAAGAAGGAGGAACTCGTGTAACCTCTGGCACTCTCGATAGCAGTCATTATAATGCGGGAGTTTCCCAGACAACATACAACACAAATTCGCATAAAAATCAAAATGAGAGCTCGAAAGGTTCAGGTTCGCCGGCCAGTTGGTCATATGTTAGAGAAGATGAACAGCCCTCAAGAGGTGGTGGTAATAGTGGTAGTAATAGTAATAGTGATCGACAAAGGTAAGTTGTAGCAGGTGTAACACAACAACAAAATATGTACATACTGTTTTTTGTTTTTTTGTACAACTTTCGTAAATGTGTCCTTCAATTCGTTTTTATTTATTTTATTTCATAATTTCCCAGCAAATTTTATTACTTTGAGAATAGTAATTTTATTGAAAAAAGATCTCTACTCTCTCCTCTTATAGCTCTGGGTACGCAGCTTTATTAGATCGTGGCTCCAATCTTATTGCAGTGGAACCAGTTAAATCCAATGCTAACGACAATGCTGACGACTCAATGGCAAGCAGTGATGGGCAAAATGATAAAAGCGTCGATGAGAGTACAAAACAAAGTGATAATGGACAAAGTTCTTAAAAGATGTATGGGAAAAATATTCAAATGTTCCTTTCTAAGAATGGTTAATTAAAAATATGGAAATAATCAATTAAAACGAGACAGTTCAAATGTGTTTAAGCTAGAAGTTAATGAAAAGTGGTGCTAAATAAAACACATGAATTTTTATTTAAAAAAACCCTCTTGAAAATTTTTTTTATTTAAAAGTATGTATTAAGAAAAGCGTATCCCGGTTATTTTTCCGAAAACACGTTTTTACTATTTTCTGATGTATTTGGAAGAGTACTGCGAGAAAAGAACAAAGTCGAGATAAGCCGATTCTATATTAAGCAAACCATATAGACTAATTTTAATACTAAAAATTCAATAGTAGTAGAAATACAATTTTCGATCCGTTTGGAGCGCTAGTAGAGCTTGGAATTTCCCAGACTTTTTCACATGCCGCGAATTTCCACAAAAATTAATTTTCTAAATTGAATCAAGAAAATTTGCGAAAAGTTCATTATTTTATCAAAATAAACTTTATTTTAAAATAAAGATTATTATAATAAATACACCCAAACCTGTTTTTACACGGCAAATACGTTCCAATGACCACTGCGTAAAAAAAGTCGTGCAAAAAAGTTATATTTGATTATTTAAAACTTGAAGGTGGTCGAAAGGATTAATACTCGTACTTCTATGAAACACTAAAATTTTTTTTCTTTTTCTTCATACATTGTTGCGTTAATTTAATTTTATGATTTTTAAGACATAAAAGCAAAGAAATAATTGACAAGTTATCTTAAAATATTTTATTTAATAAAGCAACACATTTTTGAGGAACTAAATAACTCTGTATAAACAACTTTTTGAAAAACTGAAAATAAAAAACAAACAAAAATTCAATATATAATTTTTCGGCCTTTTTTTAATCTTTATATTATTCTTTATAAAAATCATCCAAATTGATTTTTTCTTATTTAGTTATTTAAATTGTTTATTGATTTTTTCCTCCTAAAGAAGTTACCCGAAAGGTAACAAAATATCGAGGTAAAATAAATTTGGATGATTTTTATATAAAAAAAGTGACCTCAAGTTTAATTTAAAGAATAATATAAATACAATAAAATGCATATATGTCTAAGGAAAATAAAAATGTTTTAATCGGTGTTAGTGTCTGATAGTAACCACGGTCTTTTGCGTCGCGCTGGTTCAATATAAGATTCATCCAAAGATATGCTTAGTCCGTCTGCATTTTCAGATTCCAATGGTTTAATTATTTTAACAGCGAAATCAGCTGTGGAACGTATTTATCCTACTTTGGAGATCTCTTTGTGTTATTCTGATTGTTACACGATTTTTCTTGTTTGCATATGTTTGTCCTACATGAACTGAAAATTCCCCCAAAAAATATTTTTACCCGTTAAAAAAGAGACGTGTAAAAATAGGAAAAGGTTATTTTCGTTAACCGTGTTATTTCAAAATAGTAAAAAAAGATCGTGTACAAACATTTGGTGTATCTAGTTTTTAAGTGAATTCATGCAAATGGAGTACTAAGTAATTTATCAAAAAAGAGAGAGAGAGAGAGAGTGTATAGACAATACGTGCGTACTATTTTCATAAATATTTCGCAAGGCAAATTCATAACAAGTAGGTAGACTCCAATGTTGCCACCACCGAAATGGTAAATTACACATGCATCATGCCAAAATTAGGAATTACACATGCTTTCTATTTTTTTTTTTTTGCAAAATAACGTACTTTGATTTGTTTAGACTAAATATTTGAACTTTTTGGTATAATTCCAAATGTTTTTGATGATAAATATATTTACAATATTTGGCCTTTCAAGGTCATTTAATAAATATTATTCCGACGTTTCGTTGGTATTTTCCAACTTCTTCAGGGAATTTTTATATTTTTGTAGATATATAATCTTTTTTAGACCAATTCTACATCATTTTCCTTTAAAATATCACAGTTTTGTTTTGAGCAAAAACGACAATCACAAACAAAAACTTAATCAATTTAAAGCAAAAAAAATGCAAAACAGGTTAATAAATAAATTAAAATATCACAGCCAATCCTTATTTGTCGTCATCCCAATAAAAAAATATAGTGCCCAAAAACGATAAAATTTTAAATTACACCTGCAGCCAATTACACATGAGGTACACATGAAAATAAAAATTACACATGATATGTGTAATTACACATAAGGTGGCAACACTGGTAGACTCGCCCAAATTCGCTTTGAAAAATACCTGCTTTCTTTGTCAAAATCAACGTCAAACACTATATATAAATCAAACATAAACAAATTTTGACAAACAAAACAGATCAAAATGCAAAATAGTCAGCTGAGCTGTCAGAACCGCCCATTTGTTATGAATTCGTCTTGAATATTTCGTTAAACATTTAATTTGAACAAGCATTTTGCAAATCACTTGTCATTACGATTTTTATTTTTGTTGCCGAACTTCCAGCGATAGTAAAAATTGTTTATCTTCCACTAAGACAAATCTTATCTTTATTAATGATTTGTTTGTCCAAAATTTTACTTATTTTGTTGTTTAATTTTTATTTTAAGCCTTCTTGTAAAGGTCTTCAGTTATAACGTCCATCGACTATTAACAAATTTGAGTCCAGATGAAAGTTATGCAAAAATTGAAACTGAAATAAAGAATTTCAAAGAAGTTATAGAACTAATTGTGTAATTAAAATATAAATTATCATCTGTCACCTGACTATAAAAATCAGCTGGACCTGTTCGCACGCCGATTATGTCGCTTGCAAAAGTAGAAAGTACAAACTTACTTGTCACATTCTGCGAGTCAAGGCAGCCCAAGATTTGGTTCTCTATAACTTTCAATTGCACTGATTAAACTTTTTTTACAGATGGATAGAATGCGAAGAAGCGTAGAATGCGTTGTGTGGACTTTCAGCTTAACGTAACACAGTTAAGGAGACTTGGGAGTTAAAATTTTATTACGCAAATTTTAATGCGGGTCAGGAAGGGACCGAAAACGGCATTCCATAATATGTGAACAGCCCCCCGAATATTTTGCACGTCCATATAAATTATGATAATTGAGAAAAATCTATCAAACCTGGGGGCAAATTATGGAACGAAATTTCGATACAAATTTAAAAAAAAATTTTATGGGATTTCGTTCGATATCGAATGCGATGATTTGGTCTCTGTATTAACAAATTTATTGCAAATAAGAAAATATATTTAGAAAGAAATTTGAAAAACCATTGCGGAAGATGTAAGCAAAAAGCGAAATAGATTGAAGTTCAGAATCACAAATTTCAAAAAATAAAACACAATATCTTTTAAGTTATGAGAGATATCGTACAGAAAGAAGCTTTTTTCCCCTTATTTTCTTATTTGCTTTAGAAAAACTAAAAAATTGTACATATTGGTCAATATTTTTTTTAAGCGTCACTGGCTCTGAAAGTCTTTGAGAAACCGATATCGCTCGTCGTGCATTTCAAAAGGGTATTCAAATACACAATTTTCTAAAAGTTTCTGCCCTCATCCACGACTTCTGTATACATCACTTTGTAATCTGTTGAGCATTTTATTTGCCATCGAAGGTGGAGTTAAGGTAGAATAAAAAGGATATTCTTTGTGAAAAATAATTGGTTCTCTGATCATCACAATGAGTCTAGAGGCCTGCGAATGTACTGGCTGGCTGTATGCGCGGAAACCATTTAAGGTTACAAATTTTTCAGAATACATTTTTTTCACCTCGTTTCGTTGTCAAGTACTTATCCAAAAATTGCGGCTCGCTGTATTGAGGGTACATCGCCCCTGAACTTACGAGCTCTGATGCATTGTTAAGGCTGATCAGTAGTGAGTGGTTTGTCTGATCGATCTTTCATATAAGTAAGTAGTAGTATGTACCTTTTGCAAAGAAAAAAAAGCTAAAACTAATTTTTAACATGTGTGTTATAATTTCTTTAGTGTTCCAAGAAGACCAGTGGAATGAATGTCAAGTTTGTGTTGTGGTGTTTATTTGGAATTATCATGTAGCATTTTGTTTTCTTTCGGGATGACATTTATGTAAATAACTTACAGAGAGGGCCAACATTTAATGCAAATAATAAATCTTTATTCATGCTTCTATAATCATGTGTCATAAATGTAATGACTAATCAATAAACATTGAGTAAACTAGACCGTTTATCTAATCACAACTATTTAGCAATGTTCCATAAAGAATTACCAATTTAGTTTGATTAAATATATTAACATACACAGTCGTTAAGTAGCTCTGGGCTGAAGAACAGCTCTCGCGTCATCGTAATTATTTCTTAAGTGCGGTCAGGCTTGTGTGTGTTGTTTGGCCTTCGAGAGCTTTTTGGTCTCGCTCGCACTGGTTGACTGATTTGCAACGGATAACCGTATAGTCTTGCCTCTTTACTCCGGACAGTTATTGTTTTTTGCCAGTAAAATTTTTTCGTTATTTTACCGGTAGGCAAAATAAATTGTTATGTGTTAGCGAGAGAATTAAAGAAAGTGTAAAATATTATAGTTTAACGGCTGAGCAAACCAAAGCTACAGATAAGGATATTTTTTTAAAAGAAGTTAAAAATATAGCGGACAAATTAAATAAAGATTCAAAACAAAAATAAATTCTACATTCAACATGTAACAATGTGTTAATTTAACGTTAATTAGTGATGGTAAAATTTGAATATTGATAGTAGTAAAACAGTGTTTACTGTAAAAACAAATAATAATACAAATAACTCTCGTATGCTTTTTCTAGACATTATTTGTATAAATACAAATTTGAAATCACATTCAACCGAGCCACCTAAACAGTGGCGGATACATGGAAACACACATGAACACTGATGATGGGAGTGTAGCGGCTCCCAAAAAACAACATTGTTTCTGTTCTGCCGTGTAAGTTGAAATTAATTGGTATTAAAATTTTCCCTTGTTGCTTTGTTGTCTCATGTCCAATTCTTTCTGACTAAAAATGTTACGAACTTTAGCCAAAAATAATAATCACTTTGGATTAAAGAAACCATTAAAAATAAATTCTTATTTTTGAAAATGAATATTTTTTGTCACTTTTAGTATGTTTCTTTGTGTTTTCTGTAAATTAATTATGTACAAATTAATTCTAATGTGCACAGAATTTTCTTTTTGGTAATAAAAATATAAATTATACATATGTGCATATATGCATTTATTGCATTTAAAATTTTATTTAAACTGTAGCCCGGTGTAGGGGATCCTCCGGACAGTAGCTATGAAACTATGTCTGTCCGGATTATGGAGGTTGTACAGTAATTTCAAAATAGGTAGCATAATTTTAACATAATAATGTCTAAAAAGTTATTGTTTTTTATGTTGAGTCTCGTAATATATGACTTTTAGCATGTTTCTATCTTGTTTGTCTCGTTTACAGTAAGTTTTCCAACTTCAGTTGGATGTTCTTTTTATAACCACTTAATTCATTATATGTAACTCTTGAGCTGAAAATCTTCTCGATGTGACAACAAACAGAAAAACTTTTGCTAATTTTATTAATATTTGAAAAAAATATACATATTAATAAAAATAGAAATAAAAATATAATTAAAAATACACAAAAATACTGATCAGATCAGATGCTGTGATGGAACAAAATGTGCTGTTGTTCGATTAAATTTTTTTTTAGTTGTTCAAAATTATTCTGCGAGAAGAGTGACATTAACGGGTTCATTAAATATTTTTATATTGTTTATTTGTGCTTAAAAAAAAGAAACAGAAAAAAATTACTACACATGTCAAACAAATTTGGAAAAGTTGTTTTCTATTTTACTAAAGAACGCAACAAAGCAAAGAAAATTTTATAGATATATTTATATGTATGAATGCTGCTCGTGTGCTTAATATTAAACATATTTTTTTTTATATAAAAATAATAATAAAATGTTCTAAATATACTTGAATGAATGTGTGAATTTTGTTTACCAACAAACATAAATATCAATATGTTTTTAATAATGTGAAAATAATAAAAAATTATAAAAAAAGTGTGCATACGAGTATATTGTGGGCCACAGATGTAGATAAAATCATGAGTACAAATTTCTTGCCCTTTTTCTTTTATTAAGAGGGGCCAGCTATTGTTTTGATCTGACATGCAATTTGCTGTTGTTTTGTTTTAATTCATTGTTTTTATTAAGAACAGATAAAAGGCAAATCAATAGAATTACCTTAGAGAGTAATTATAACAAGACAGTATAGACTATGACAATGACTTGTGCTTGCAAAATATAGCTTTGAACATAGCATACGAAGAATACAGTGCATGCGGAAATTAATCGGTTCAGTTTGCGTTAAGAAAAACGAACAAAGTTAACGATTATGCTGCTTCATTTATTATTATGTGAGATAGTTAAAACTTATGTGCACTAAAGAATTGGAAGATTTTCAATTTTTTTCACGTGCAGGATTAGGTAAAATGGCTCCAAAGTGCTCTAATGAAATGAGGAGGTTCTTGTACGCATATGTTTTTGCGTAGGATACGTTTCTAAATAGCAGCAGAATTATTGTGTGACGAGCACTTGGTATTTACAAGAAGAACTCAACTCTTGGCCTCACAACTCGAATGTGTAATAAATATCTCGCAAAAGTATATTTTGTTACTTTCGATATGTGAAAATTCAAATCGAATGTCAACAAAAAGTACTCCCTTTATCATCATTATCAAGCGAATTTTAATAGTTCCGGAACCAAGAATAATGGGCTGATTTTTAAAAATCAACTTGATTCAAGAATGACTTCTTCTAGTGCAGAGTTTTCAATTTATAGCTCTCTTTGAGCCTGTTTGATCGAAAGGGGTCAAGGATGGCGGTATTGATCCAAGGGATTTAATGGGATATAACTGAACACGAAGCAGGCGTAAAGAGCTTGAATCAGTTTATGCCAAACCATTTTTAAATTAAGATTAAACACAACAAACTGCAACTTCAGGCTGAACAATGTTTCCCATACTGTTTGACATAAAATTCTGCCAGAGAATGTGGTCATGAAATAGAATCAATTTTATTTTTACATCGGTTTTTCTTATACTCTGAATTTTAGGCACTCATTCTCTAAACAATGTCACCGTGTTTTCATGAAATCACATACATTTTTCATACGAAAAGTTAAAATAAAAGAAAATCAAACAATAATAAGAGAGAATTTGAAGTTACTGGCGTCGATTTTATTATGGGCCATCAGCGTTTGTTCCTGAAGTTGCAGATTTGTTCTGTTTCATCATTTAGTCATGTAAAATTTCTTAAAGAATCACTCAATTAAGAAAAGGTTATCATAATTATTACTATTTTCTTTTTATCAAACTTTAATTTTATTGGTTGCCAGCCAGCTCATTTAAGGCTGAAGCCAAATTTTAAGAAAAGCAAAAATTATGTTTTAAGATATTTTTTGGGGAATTATTCAATTACAATTAATTGTAATTTGTAACGTGCTTTTTTCCTCAAACTAATTTCTAATTACTTACACACAGTAAAATTGCTTTTTATTAAAAGTTTAAATTTATTATTGAGGGGTGGTATTAGCTTGTTCCTATGCGCATGTCACTTCCTATTTCTGAAAACTTAGAAGCCAAAAGCGTCAACTAAGATAACTCTAGCAACATATAGTACAAAATTCATACCGAAATGAACTTGTCATGTTTTTATTTATTATTATTAAATTCGCACTGCTAATCTTAATACTTTTAATGTTGTTTCTATAGAATTATTTCTATTCAGGCTTCTATGGTAATTGTATTTGATTTTAAATATAAATAAGAGACAATTTTTTTTATAAAATTTGCACTTAAATTTCAGTGAGAGCCGATATACATTGAGGGTGATGTCGCTGCGACAACGCTTACGTTCTCTTTTGAAGTCCCTTCTTAAATCCACTCGCGTTTACATAAAGACTTTATTGTCGCAAGAGTCAGGCGACTTATATAAATTTAATTGATAAATTTTTCTTATTCCTTCATTCGTAGCAGTGCTGCCATAAAGGAACAATTTCTTAGTTTGTGAAATATAAAATTAATATGCTTACAGGCAATAATCTATAAGGTAAAAGTATAAGTAATAATTAAAAGCAAAATGTCTGATTTAACCAAGGAAAAAATTGTTGAAGAATACAAGGCAAGGATTGGTCTCACTGGGAACACAACCTCATGCATAACAAAACAAAAATACTAGCGAAAGAAATACGCAAAAGAGAAGAGGCAAGATTGTCGCTTCAAATCCCATTACGTGCGACTTTTACTACCGCGCAACCTTCTACACACTTTTCCCCAACAAACTCGAGTCGCAGGCGACGTATCGCAGGGACATCCTCCCTAATGTAAACATGCTCTAATATAATTTCCAGCGACATGAATATAATTATTAAAACATTATTTAAGCCGTTTACGTTTCAGCTGACGATATGTCCATTGTACATACACATTTTTACTTCTAACCTTTTTGAGTAACTGTTTATTATCTACAGATTCTTTGAGCTGAATGAAAAGAAAATAAATTAATTTATCCCGATTTATTTTCTAAAAAAGTGTAAAATTTTATTTACTTTTTATCAAAAAAATTGTAATTCAAAATTTTCTGAAGACAAAAATTTTGACTCGTAAATGATGATACAATAATTTCTAATAAACTCACTATTTCAAAAAATCATTATATTGCAAATTTTCAATAAAAAGTGCAAAAAATGTTACATGTTTTTTTAGAACAGAAAACACCATAAGTTATATGCTGCAGCTCCGTGATTTTGAGTTAATTGAAGCTCGTCCTTTACACAACACAGTCGCAATTTTCATTTTGTTCCTTAAGTTTGAATCTCAATTTAGAATTTTTAACATTATACGTATGTATTATTTTGGTTGTATTCCTTACTTCAAAAATTTTAATCTCATTTTAATGATCATTTGAACTAATCCTGTTTTAACTTGTTTTAATTATAGCTGAGACTGAAATTAAAACATGCGAGTTTTAATTTTAAATTTATAGTGCAATTGTTATTTCTCTGTGTATGATTATTATTACTATTTACTGTAATAATGCACTTTTATATGGTCATAATTAGGGACGGAAAAAAGGTCAATCATCTGTGTTTGCATTTGAGCGAATAATTATTTTTTCTCTTATTAATTTAGAGGAACATAAAGAAAAGTTTTGAAACTTTTGTATCCTTTGATGAAAATCAATTCCGTAAAGCCAAATTTAAAAATATTTTAAGTATTTTAAATTGTTAATCGCACTATTTCCCATAATTAATATTTTAACTACATACTCGTATGTAGTAAAATATTAACACATTTATTAAAAACAAATTGATATTGATTATTGAGGGGTATAGATAGATTAAAGTGTTAATATTTTACTACATACGAGTATGTAGGTAAAATATTAGTTATGGGAATTGCACTATTTTAAAATACTTAAATTTTAGCAATTTCCATAAAAAGCATCAATTAAAAATATTTTCTTATGAAAAATATGCTAATAAAAGTAGAATAGTTTAGTTATTTTAAATGTATTTTATAATACTATTGCACACCACATATATTTAAAAAGAAAACACTTTTATTTGCATTTAAAATGAATTCAATACTTTAGAAGCCTGAATAGATGATACAAGATCTTTAAAAACAACATTATAGTTAACGAAAAAGTTCGACAAATAAAAACTTATATATTCTCAAGTATAATTTAATGTCTTCTTACTAATTTCACTGATACTCTAGTAAAATAGTCGAATAATCTAAAAGAAAGGGTGTTAAAATTGCACAACACTAAGATTATGAGCTTGTCGATTTCATTTCTTTTATAGAATTACGACTTTGCAACATTGTAAAACACCATGAGACTGACTGATGGATGACCCGTGCCAGTGTCTGCGTTAAACAAAATTGGAAAAGCTACGAAAGTTATTGTGAAAACAGTACACATTCAAGAAATAAACAATAAAGAAACATAAATATTATAAACAATAAATTGAAAAACTAAACATTGGAAAATAAAAAGTTATAAAAAAAAATTGTAAGATGTGCAATTGTTTTTTAAATAAATTAAGCACTTAAAGAAAACAAACAAAATAAATAAATAAATTAAAACTCAACTGAAATAAAAAAAATGTTAATACGGGACACAACGCACTTACAGTATATTTATTTTGCTTTATCCGGCGCTATAGCAAGTACTTTATTAATTCTGACGTATGTGTCTTTTATAACAGATGCAGTAAGTGTCATTTTATTATACAAGAAGAATTTTGAATTCAAAGATAATTTTAAAAATTTTAAAATATTTTAATATTTTTAATATATTAAAAGATAAATTTTAAATTGATATTTTTTCTATGTGAAGAACGAACAATTACGATATGATATTAAAACAACTCAATTATCTATGGAATTTCTTAAGCCTTTGTCCACCACATGGAATTACAACAACAAATGGAGATCAATTGGCAACGTCTCCCTGAAGCATAAAATTTACTCCGCTTACTTCGACAGACGTACCGAAATTATAGGTAAGTTTTATTTTAATATTTGTTAATTCCAATCAATAGATTCGATTAAAATTAATTAATTAATTAACATCAATCAATTTTGTGAAAAAAACGTAACTAAAAATAAATACTCGTAACTGCATGTTTTTAGAAAATAAACAAAAAAATTGTGAGTGAGAATTTATATTGAAAACAAAAACAAATTTTCGTATTTTATTCTTGTTTTCAATATTAATTCTCACTCACAGTTTAATTTTCATTTTCTAAAAACAGACAGTAAATAAATTCAAAAACAATTGTTCAATTCACAACTTACTGTGAGTGTTGTATGTCAATAGATTTTACAATAATTTTGAAGTGTTTTTGGTGATTCCTATAAAAATTGTTTTTAAAATACAGAACTTTTTTTTTCTTTTTTTCCAAATGTCGTATCGTCCAATATCAAACAGAAAAAAAAACTTAATTAATAATATTTGAAGCTTTCAGTATAAATAATTTAAAAGAAAACTTAAGAAAATACAAAAAAAAAGAAAATAAAAATAAAACGATTTAGATACAAGTAAGTATAATTAATTTATAATCGAAATCTATTACATCTCTTCTCGATTTTTTCTTTGGGTGCATAACAACCAGAACTTGCAAGTCTTTGACAGGCTGTTCAACAGTTTCATAGGCGGTATTCAGGGCTTGCTGCAAATGGTCTTACGAAAGAGGAAATATAAAATATCGTAGCTTTTTTGTGAAATTTAACGGCAACTCTGTGTATTTTCTTGGATTTTACAAAAAATCTACGATATTTTGCATTTGCACTTTCGCGAGCCATTTGCACCAAACACTGAATACCGTCATAGTTTTTTTTTAATTCAATGTTGTAGATTACAACGATTGCGAATTGAACAAATATATAAATAATATTTTATATTTTATGTGTGGATGTGTTTATAAAAACAGTTTTTTCATTAAAACGATTTCATTCAGAACTCTCTGAGGTTCGACCTATTTTGATATCGCAGAATCTACTTTAAATCTCCGTTGTTCATAAATTATTGTTATTGATTGGATTGTAAAAATATGAAACTTTTTAACTAAATATGTATGTATGCATCTGTGATTGCACAACGGGTCCCTTCGTAAATTAAAATCAGATAAATGTTAATAACGAAACAATTAATTGTATTTGTCTGAGAGTTGGTGTATGAATAAAGCAGGAACTAAAAGCTTCGAAATATTGTTTTAGAAGTGCTAAAATACTCGTATTTTTTTGCTTGCTGAGAAAGACGTCGAAAAATATTTCTGACATTTCATTGGTTTGCGCTTTTTCTTTTGGCTTGAGAGAAAACGAAACATTTTTGATGTGAAAATTTCGTTGTACAATTTTAAGATAGGTAAATAGTTTGAGATCATATTACCAATGTCGTATGTACAGAAACAAACAAACCACTTCACTCACTATTTAGTATAAACAAAAAGCCAATAATAAGCAGGGATGTCAGAAATATGCAATTGCATATTTTTTCTTGTGCGAGATACGGAAAGAATAATAAATTATTTACAGGTTACAAAACTTTTCAAGGATTTTGGTTTCGATTCTTTAACGCATACTTTTGCATATTTTACCATTTACAGCATATTTCTGAATATTTAAGTTTGAGGCATTTTTATTTGGGCACGTTTTCAATATTTTTTCCAAATAAAAATGTATTTACAAAAGAAAGCTCCATTAACAAAGTTTTATAACTTTCAAATAATTTTTAAAATTTTTTATTATTTTTCCCCCAAAAAAACTTTAAAAAGGCTTTTAAATTTTCAACTGATTTTATGGCTTTTCTTCGATTTTCGCAATTTCCAATCGCAGCGATTTCAGTGATTTTTCCGAATTTTGTTCATTATTTGAATCTTTAAGCAATTTTTAAGATTTAATTATAATATTTGGAAAATTTTTCAAATTGTTTTGGTTTCCCTGACAAGATTATTATCTGAAATTGGAAATTTTTGAAATTATTATTAATATTTTTAAAAAAAGAATGAGGAGAAGTTCATTTCACTAGAAACACGGAAGGCACTATTTCGATGGTCGCCGCACCATAATTATCAGCATTCATTTGTGTGATTGTTTCTAAATTTCAAGTTATTTACTTCTGTCGGAAAACACTGAGTGATTTGTTAATACTTATTAATCACGCGCACTATTTTAATTTATTTAACCGTAAATCAAAAATATTCACCAGCCACTTTCGTTTCTTTTCAGACAATCCCCGGAAAGACGAAAACTTAATTGCCATCGGTTCGATAAGAATATTTGCGGTGCTTCCTTTAGCATTTAAAAGCGATATTAGCTGTTTATTAAGGTTAATTAATTAATTTTTATCTTCTGCATACTTAATTAAAGAAATTAAAATCCGCACATATTTTTTCTCTTTCATTCTAACAAATTTAATCTCTAATTACAGATCTGAGGATTATTTATTAAGCGAAGTTAAAGCAGAAGTAGCAAAAGCTTTAAAAGAACATCATGATGAAAAGTTTGCGGTTTTTACGGTGATGTGTCCCTTATACAAACAAGACATTGGCCATCTCAAAATACAACTTCCGCAGGCAGTGGCCCTGCAATATAAGTCGAATAGTTTAAGTCATTTAAGTCCCACATTTATACCCATTAGGTAAGAACTAGTTCCCGAGCTGAAAATCTTATTTAATTCATATCAACATTTTCTTTTTTGTAATCAGCTATCCTCGTGACATGGACCAGTTGTTTGCCCAATCCAAGCCAGTCTTGTCTGTTTGTGTGGGTCCATTACAACGAAACTACAGCGATGTCTTACGAGTTGTAGAATTTATTGAAATGTATCGCATAATGGGTGCTAAACATTTTTATTTCTACGATCTCGACTGTTCAGCTGATGTAAGACGTGTTTTGAACTATTATCGAGACAAGGGCTTGGCCGATATTATGGATTGGAATTTACAAGATCATTTAGATGATTTGCACTACAGTGGCATAGTAGCGCAATATAATGACTGTGTCTACAGAGCCCATGTGGTGGATAATTACCGGTATGCTGCGATTGTGGATTTTGATGAAATCCTTATGCCTCTTAAGCACAATTCTCTATTTCATTTTCTATTGCAATGTGATGAAGGCCTAACCTCGGCCTTTGTTTTTCGCAATGTGTTTTTCTACAAAAAGGACAGTGATGACAAGTTCACTGTGCCCGAAAAAACCATTAATCGTAATCTTTACACGCAAACAAAAATCAGAAGAAATGTAGATATTTTACACGCCTATACACGCAGCAAATGTATTGTAAACACTCATGCCATAGTGGAAATGGGCAACCATCAGGTATGGCGTGCCGCTCCCGGCTATGCGGACAGTGTGGTGCATCCAACAGTGGGTTTATTGTATCATTATCGTGATAAATGCATCAATTGCAGAGCAATGATGTCATCAGATTATACAGCTAGAAAATATGGTTCTCTTATTTGGGATCGAGTAGACGATGTGTGTTTGAATGTTTTCTTAAATCTCAAAGGAGTTTGCCCAACGAATTGATACTTAAATGAGTGATTAAAATGTAAATTTGTGTATTTATTTATTAATTAATGTCTAGGAAATAAATTCCAGTTTAATGTACCAAAACTTGTAATAATACATATTGAAATAAAATGAAAATTAAAAACAATAGACATAATCTGTGGAAGAAATTATTTAAGAAATTCATAATTTTCTTTAAAATTATAAAGATTATCAAATTCAGTGAACAATCGTCGGAAAGAATCAAAGTTTGCACAATTAGAACCGAAATAAATTAGCTTAATTTGCCTTCAAATGTCAAATATTTATGCATAATTATGGGACAGGCAAGTAATGACTTGCCCCTTATGTTAATAAAAAAACTTCAATTCAATTAGAATGTTAAAAAAAAGAACTTAAAGTGGGAACTTTAAGCATACAAATTTTTGTAGCAAAAAAAAAAATCAAAGTCAAAATATTCAGAATCTGAGAAAGTTTAGACAAAAACGATGGAAATAGCAAGACCTGTCGAAAGCATTAAAACAAAACAAAATAATCAGCCTTGTGAAAAACGAAAAATTTCTTCGGAATCCAACCAATTTTAACATTCAAAGTAGATTTAAAAAAATCCTTCTTTTGTTAGATTTCTTGCAGTAAATAGTATAAGGAGTGGCAAATAAATATTTGCTCATAAGTTTTGCAACTTTTTTAAAAGAACTCTGCCTTTTGAAAAAAACATTTGAAGTGCTAAATAAAAATTGAATTTGTAAATACGCAATTAAAAACAATACGATCGTAAAATGTAGCATGCTTGAATATAAAAACTTGAAACATAAAAAATATATTAAATTATTCACACAAATACTTTTAAGAAAATATATTTTAAGTCTTTGCTTAAATGTGTATAAAATTATTTTATAAATAATGATATAATAAAAACCTTGTACAGGTAGACCTCGCTTAACACGTGCTTCTTTTAACAGGGCCTCAATAACAGGGTTCAAATTTTGTGACCCGTTCTTGGTTTACATGGAAAAAACATCAGTTTTACGCGGTTTCTATGAACAGTTTTTCATTCATGGTTGTACTTTTTTGTCCTTAAAAAATTTAACTTGAAAAATGTATTTTATCATACGAAGAATTTTACAAAAATCTTTTGAATGACCAAAAAATTAAATAACTGATCTTTTGTAAGAAAAAAAAATGTAGTGACGAAGAATACAATTTATCATGACATTTTTGTATGGTTTTACGTTGCCTTTTCACATGAAAGTACTTTCTTCAATTTTTTTTATAAAAATTTCAACGCAATAAATTACTTTCGACTCAATCGACCGCATTCTAGAAATATTAAATATTAAAACATTTACATAAATACATACGAAAAAATTCAAAAACAAAAACATTATAAATAAATAACTTAAAACTCTGTCTCATTTCTATGCAAAATCAAATTGGACAAACACACATTTGTAGCTCCCTAAATACTAAACCGATTTAAATAAAATTAAGATTGTGCACATCTATGTAAAAAACCGTTTAAAAAGATATAAATTTACTAGTTATTTTCATTAATAAATAATTTAAATTTTCATTAATAAATAATTCAATTTCATCAAATATAATTCAAAAATAGTTTTCACCTTGGAAAGGTAATATTTTAAAAAATTAAATCAGCTGATTTGTTTTTTTATTACCTACTAAAAAACTTAAAAATAAAAGTTGAGAAAAAGTCAAAAAATTTAAATTTAGGCGCCTCGAAATTGATTTTTTTGAATTGAACTTTTTTACTCATGCCAAAAGCTATCGAAAAATCGATGGCAAAATATCGATTGCTAAATCGATCCGCCCTAATGTGCATACAGTCGTGAAATATTTTTTAGTTTTCTAACAATTGTTAAACTTATTGAAACAATTGAATGTTATGTTTTTATGCACAAATACATATAATTTTTTTTAATTAAAACTGAATAATATAAGATATAAATCTTTCTGAAATTGGCTTTTTTGGAAACCGTGCAACGTAACTCTTCTCTTTGAATTGGTTTGTTTTATCGCTTAACGCGGTTGTTGGTATCACAGTATTTTCGTAGAACGTAACTCACATGTTAAACGAGGTCGACCTGTATTTGAAAATCGTTTGTGTTCCAAATGAATGTTTATTTCAGTATTTTCAAGTTCCGTACTATTGTGCATTTTAATTTCTAGCAGGAAAACTAGGTTTCTCACCACTTAGAAAATTAATGGAAAACAAAATAAATTGCTTTAAAGAATACATTAAAGATTTTGGATGTACATATAACTCCTAAATTTAAAATGTGTTCTTTTAATTAACGAAAATTGCAATCCTTGCTAATTTCATAATTATGAGGCCAGGCCGATTA
The DNA here is from genome assembly GCA_956483585.1 of Gymnocheta viridis. Lineage (NCBI taxonomy): Eukaryota > Metazoa > Arthropoda > Insecta > Diptera > Tachinidae > Gymnocheta > Gymnocheta viridis. The sequence goes on along the minus strand of OY101443.1, from coordinate 85,319,704 downwards.
ATGAAACTTAACAAAAAAAATTCTCTGTTGTATCAATTCACCAACGATGTCATGTAGATACAAAAAAGTATTGAACATTTTTAAACTAGAATAATTGTTTCACAATTTTTAAAATTAAAAAAATTTTAGTTTTCTTATAACACGAAAACAGAACACACATTTCAAGTCTTTCCAAAATCTCGGATCTATCATGAAAAAAGTGATTGACTTTCCATTAAATTATTCATGAATGTAATTAAAAACATAAATAATTTTGAACGCATTCTTCTGCTTCTCCATATTTAAATTTTTATGCAACAAATACATTAAAATCATTTAATAGTTAATCTTTTTATAACAATAAACGTATTAATAGATCTGAAAGTTGATAATATATATATATTTTTTAATTTTGACATTAACACAAATTGTTTCAATGTCCACAGTTCTAAAGAATAAATCTCTTAGAAATACGCCTCCTAATTCAACACCAGTGTTGTGGCTTAGTTTTCTTTCAACCAGAGTTCAAAGCAGTCGCGAAGTATCAAACAAAAATCTTATAAAATGTTAAAATTTTGTAGTTTAACCAGAAAAAATTCTAAAAGAGAAGATTTTCAAAATTTTCTTAACAAAAGGTCATCTTTGGACAATGACAGTATTAAGGATTTAATTAAACAAAGAAAACCCATAATAGTCGCTCTAAGCAGGTTATATTTATTTTTGTTGAACAAAAGTGCAGTAAAGATTTTTTTGTATCAAAATATTTTAAAATTTTTTTTTAGTAACTTAACAAAGGATCCGTTAGAACGGCTGTTGGGCGGTGACTCCCGGCAGAATGATGGCAGCTATTTAGATGTGAAACTTAGAATTGATGAAGAAGGTAAGAGAGAAATTCATATTAAAATTTAAATAGTTTATTGTAAGTTAAAAATGTTTTTATATTTCAAAATTGTGTTTTGCATTTGAATTGAGGTTTATTGCTTTGTTTTGAATTTCGCATAAGCAAAACCTTGCTAAACCAATTTCGATATCAAATGCAACATTGATACGAATTACTTTTCATAATACTGGCAAAGCTGATTAAATTTGCAAAAAAAATTTAAAAGTGTTTGAGTTTTTATTGCTTGTCACAAGTATGTTTAAAGTTTAAACAAACAACAGAGACCATAAATTTCCCAAAAAAAAAACTTGCAATAAATTTAAATAACGCTTATTTGATAAAAAAATAGATATGGACACTGCTCAAGTTATTGGCATATATAACGCACAATCACAAATAATCATTAATAATTTTTCTCTTCACTATTGTGAGCACACATACATACATACATACTTATATCAGCGTAAATGATACAAAAATGCTTCAAAGTTTCCTTTGAAGAACTTCCTGCATAACTCTATCACAGTCAAAGCGGCGTATTTGCTTTATAGAGTGTGCAGTAACTGCAGTAAACTATTTAAAGGTTGAAAGGTCTGTTTTCATATGGACTTTAACATCTCAAACACAAACAGTTCATACACAAAAGACAAACAACTTACGTTTCAATATCGCCTTGTTGAATAATTACGTCTTGATCGCGGTATTGCAATTGTATCCAAAGACTGCGTTTACTGCAAATAATTTTACACACATTTTGATTGTACAGTCGAACTTCTCCATAGTGAACTTCTTTCTATACAATGAAGCTCTCCCTACTATGAATTCATTTCATAAGCACAGCTTTCTCGTTTTTTTACAGTGAAGCAATTTTTCAGATGTAAATTTGAGTTTCTTGGGCGTTTGCCTCAATATAATGAATTATTTTAAAAAAGCTTCCGTTACGCATACTAACAACACTGTGTGACGAGAATAAAGTAATATATAAATAGGGAATTCCCAAAAGATGAAAAAACATAAAAACGAAAAGAAGCAAAGTCCCATCATCCATCACTAACAACTTAGACAGTATTTGTCCTCCGTGTTTAGTGAACAAAAATTACTAACCGAAGTAGCATTTCTTTTGAAAAAAAAAATGATTATTAATTAATAAAGTTGAAGATGGAGGAAAAAAAAGATATAGCTAAAAATTAAAAATAGGCATTAAAATAAAAGTCCAAAAAATATAATTTCCGTATAATGAAGATCCTATATAATGAAGCGATTTTCACGACCCATGCAAATTCATTATAGGGAAGTTTGACTGTATTTGCTTAATACGGACAATATTAAAAAAACAATGATATATATTACCACCCACCCCAATTTGTCAACAATAACAAAAAAAATTCCCCCTTCTAGCAGCCAGCAGTCAGTCAGACACTCATTTAGTCAAACCTTACAACTGTTGACAAAATGAATAAATCTGATCCAGAGATGGCAAAGGTTAATCTTAAATTGCACCAAAGGGCTTCTAAAATATTATTTTCTTTAAACTTTGTTGCATCAAACGCCTCTTTTATTAATATTAGAATTTAATAAGTTGTTGAGATCAGAATTAATATTTTAAAAACAAGATTATAACAATTTTAGAAGACACATTTTGTAGAATTTTCTTTTAAACTTTATTTGGTGTTTCGATGGAGAACGTTTAGTTTTAAAAATTTTTGTCAAAATATAACAACTTGACTTTGCAAGTACAATAAAGTCTGCACTATATTATGCCAACTCTCGATAAGTCGATACAAAATTGATAACTGCCTTCTCACATACGGATGTTGTGTGAATTCGACACACATAAGAGAATATAGCTTTTGCACTTAAAAATTCACGAAATTTGCACTTTCTTTTACACACACAATCACTATTCAATGTCAATTAATTTTTTTGACTATTTTTTAGAATAACTTTTGTTCCTTCTTATTTCAATTTAAAAATATTTTTTTTAATTTTATCGATATTTTTTATGTGAATTTTTTCATTGAGCTGAATCAGTATGGCATTTTTTTCCTATATGGGATTAGATATTTGAGTAAAAAATAAAAAAATTCAAAAGAAAATTCAAATATGCTAAGAAAAATGATAAATTAATATCTTTGTTCAATAGTAGTCTCATATTTCGTGTTTAAAATCAAAAAATACATAATGGAAAAATAATTTTAATGAATCATACTTTTTATACAACTACAGTTAAAAGAAAAATCAATCCATTAGTACTTAAATCAATCCCAAGCGGTGGTAAAATCCCAGATTTACTAAAATCAAGAACAGGGAGTTTGATTTAAGTACGGATTGATTCAAATGCTCAATTTAATTTAAGATTTTTAGTTGATTCAAAATTATTTACGAGATTAAAGTAATACCGTTTTCGGCTTGATTAAAGTACATATTAATGTTGTTAGTACTCAAAATTTTGTGTACGACTCGTACTCAAAGTAAGTAGAAAATACTTAAATTTAGTACGGCGTTTTTCTTTCTGTGTACACATATATGCCCTCGAATGTTGTGTGGAAATTTTTAAAAAATCAATATTAGCATGTTTGTGCATTAAGCCAAAATGCAATTCAGATCATTGTATATCATTCTCGTAAAATTCAAATACCTTTAGTACTAAAAATATTACAATTATACCGGCTTTGCCATCTCTGGTCTGAACACTTGCATGAGCATGTAGTTGTCAAATGTTTGTCGTCATCGGTATGTGACCAACCATTGAGACAGAACGAGTAGTTTGCATTTAAATGAGCAGTATGAAGTATAAAAAATTATTATACCCAATCGACCAGGGTCCTCGTTTTTTCATGTACAACATTCACGATCAGAAATCAGAATCGAATCGAGAAAAGTTATCCGGTCCCTCAGTTTCATTTCAGAAACCTATACCGATATGATACGAAATCGAATCTTTGTTTATTTAATTGTACATAATGTCTAACACTTGTGAATTTACGTTTAAAACAAAAACAATTTTTAAAATTTTGTTTTTGTTTTATATGTATGTATTTTCACAGAAAAACGATATCGTTCGACATTGTTGGAGAGGCAGTTAGTTATTAATTTTTTTATATTTCAATTCAAATTCTGAAATTGTAAAACAGAAAAAGAGCTTTGAGCTATTTACTTTGACTTAATTACTGCATTTAAATTAAGTATTTAAGAAATATATTCAAGATATTATCGAGAATAGTTCGACTTTTTGTATAATTTTCGCAAATTCACATTTTGTAAATTTTTTAATGTGTTTTTCGACATATTATCGAGAATAGTTCGTTGTGGCAAACGTTCGTATTTTTTCGAATTCGCGAATATATATCAAACATTTTTGTTACGAAAATTCTTTGCTTTAACGAACAATCGTTTGCTTTTGAATTTCAGGTCAAGTGGGTAGCGACAATAGTTGTAGAATGTAATGGTATTTCGTTGGAAGATACTTCTCGTTGGCAAAATTGATGATGGTGGTGGTGGCTCTATTCAAGTTATCATTGACAATGAAATAGGGGGAAAACAAACGACAGCAGCCTCAACGGCAGCAACAATAACTATCGGATTTGCGGTTCGTGCCTTCCGACTGACCCAAAGTTAAATAATTATCAAAAAGTGGTGTTAATTTTTTAAAAGTTTTGCAAATAAGAGTTTTTTTTAATAGCAATAGGAAAAGAAATATTGGAAATAGAATTTGTACGAAGGTGAAAAAAAATCACATTTCACAATTCGTGGTGTTCTGATTTTGCTTTTTCAGACTTTCATATGCTTTAAAAAAAAGTTGTGCCGCAACATCTTATATGCGCTAAGTCTCCTATTTTAACTTATTTTAATACAATAAAACAATATGACCAACATTTATTAATCGCTCCTAAAAGTATGCAATCTTTTTATAATATCTTTATTATTATTTTTTAAATATATTTTCAAATCCTCGATTCCACAATAGTGGAATTTGAAGAGCTAAATTTGTTACTTCTTTGTTTTGTGCAAAAACTAAATCTGTGGTTTCGAAGGACAGCCACGTGATTTTTTTTTATTTTGAGTTTTTAATGATAAATTTCTTCACTTTAAATGATTTTTCAATGAGTTTTTTCATATTTCATTTAGTAAACACTACTCGTAAAATTTCGACTATTTCGTAATATTCGGACTCTAAAAATTTCACAAAAATTCTTAATTCCAAAGAGAACTTCTTTAGGCTCTTCAGATGACTTTGATCATGAAACATATGTCGTTGTTCATGAAAACTACAGAAAAATGTTTTTGTTTTCACTTTCGAATTCGGTTTCTGTGTTAATTAAAAGATTAAAAAAATTATATTAGAATTTTCAAAAATTTTAATAAATCAAAAAATAAAAAAAATACACACATACAGTATATGCAGATATATTTAGTAATGTTCTGTATTATATATAGTACATTATATTAACAAACGCGTTTTTCAGATCCGTTTTACGTTCATATTACACAGCCGATTTTCGCTTTCTTATATCATTTTGAAGATATTTAGTCGCAAATCTGCACAATCTATATTTGGTCAAAATCTGTTCAGTATTTTGAAAGCTATTAACGTTTCAAGTTGCTACTAATACATGCTGACTTATTGCACATGCATGTATCATGTATCATTGCAAGGAAATCAGACAGATCATTCTCTACACATACAAGTTTGAGAGTTAAGTTGTTTATTTAGAATGTTTTCTGTTTTTTAATTTTATCGTATATATTTATTTATGATTAATATTTATGCCTCGGCCATAGGAAATACTAGTAGTTTTAAAATACTCATTAAATTAAATATTTAATTGGATCGAAGCAGCACAAGCTTGATCTTTAGTGTGACTTCAAAGCTCTCTAGCTCAATAATCAAACGTTATCGGATGTGTGCCATACTTTTAGGTACTATAAATATATATTTTCTCCGATAGATGTTTGAGATCCTAAAGGCATGTGACGTTTTTGCATCAGAACTTTCTTGCGACAACAAAAACAACGTGAAAGCTGTAAAAACAAAACCATAACTTTTATGAATTTAAATATATTGATATCTTCACTTTTGTATAAATTGTGTGACAGACCGACAGCCATAGTTGGGCAAAATACATGGTTTGCGGTATTTAAAATACAAAATACTTACACATCATGTATGTATGTATTTCAAATACAAAATACACCATTTTTATTCAAACCAAAAAATACATTAGATAAAACTAATCAACAAAACAATTGTTTCCTTTCATAAATATCAGATATTTTGAATGTAGCATCAGACAAACTGTTTCTTGTTGGAGAATAAATAAAACCTGCTGAAGAAAATAATCTTTCTACAGGTCCTGATGAGCACAAACTTGTATTAAATTCTATGAATACTCTTTTTATATTTGGATAGCTGTCAAGAGTGATAATGTCTTTGCTCTTGTCACTGAGGAAACTGACAAATTCCAACTCCAAATTTGATGTCCTGAATTCACCATCATCCCCATCTACGAAAACAACAAAATCATCGTCTTATTTACTGGTGCTTCTACTTCTGATATTTCTATTTTAAATACATACATGACCAGCAAGTAGTTTGTATTTTAAATACATGACGTGCAAGTATTTTGTATTTTAAATACATACAAAAAATTGCCAAAATTTTTTAAGTAAGTTTTTAAACTATCACCGGAAATAATTTATACTCTGGAGGAAAATTACAAAAAACTTAGAAAAAATCAGAAATACAAGCACAAAATACGTATTTGTATTTTAAATACGTATATCAAATAAATGTATTTCAAATACTGCCCAGTCCTGCCGACAGCATACAATCAAAATGTTTAGCATAAAAAATCGGAAACATACAAATTCGAGATTAGTTCGCTTCAGGCATGAAACAAATTATTATATTTTTATTTGACAGCATTGTTGTTTATTTTACTCTCACTAGCTGGCAATCGACGTTTAACAGCAGCAGCAATAAAAAAATTGGAATAATAACAACTTAAGCCAAGCATTTATGCATGAATGTTCGAATAGTACTCATACGTTAATATATATTTCCAAATGTACGAGTATTTCTGTGTGACTCCGTCTGTCCGTATGGGTAAAATAATTATTCTTTCTATTTCATGACACACATACTCGTTCGTACTCACCTATCAACCAATAATTTTCAGTTACTTAACAAATTTCAATAAGTCAAGTTGAGTTGAGACGAAAAAAAAGAAGGAAAAAAAATCCGAACTGATTAGAATTTGGAATGAACGTACTGGATGGAAGGTACAAACTGCATTCATTGAATCAAATGTGACGTGAGTTGTTACTTCAGATACTTAAGAAAAACATAAACATTGCGAAAAAGATTGTTAAAACAACAAACATTTTGTGAAAACAGAAGAAAAAAAGGAAGAGGAGCGAAAATTAAAAGAATTAAAACAAATACAAAGAAACGAGAACACACATATTCGATCGTGATAGATAATAAATATGTTGTTCTAATAAAAGTTAGAAGAGTTGATAATGTTTCGCTATTGTTGTTTATTTTCAGCTATTGTTGTGTATTTCAAAGACACTGACTGAACACTATACGAGTACATAGTTAGCACATATTTATTGTTGAATTTTAAATTCTCTCGAAGGTCATCGCTCTGTCGTTTTATTGTGTTTTTGTTTTAGTGAGAGTAATTAATTATTAGAAATGGTCTAATATTTGAAATACACACATAAATATGAACATATCAGTGACGTGTGGTGAGGTTTCTGACAAGGTGCTCACCGCTTTTGTTAAATTTACAAATAACGTCTTTACTCAGTTTTCTTTCCAGAATCAGGACGGGAATGTGATAGACAAAGATCTTTTTGATTTTTTTTTTATTTTTGTTTCAGTGATTTAATATGTTTCAAACTTCTTATATATGTAATTATTAAATTTATTAATCGTTATTGCCTCGATATCTTTTTTCAAAGATTTTCAAAAACTTTTGTTTGTTGAGGGTTTTTTAGCTAGTCTATATTTATGTGTATTTTCTTAATATTATATTTCTTAAATATATTTTTAGATTTCTTTTGAAACTAACAATTTAGTAAATTTATTATTCGAGATATGCCTCGATATCTTATTTCAGAAAGTTTTGAAATTCGTATATATAGACTAGCTCAACACCCAACAAATAAAACTTTTTGATAGAGATGTGTAGCTCATGAACAAACGGGTTAAATTGAACGAATCACCCTACCGAACGCTTTTATTGCACACTTTTGGTTCAATAGTGTACCGTTCGATTTTGTAGATGAAATAAAACTTGTTTTCGCTCGTTCAAGTTTCTTTTTTATGTCAAATTTACTTTCCTTAATGGATCTTTTTTATGTTCTATTCTTTTGTTTCATGTATTGATCAGAGTTGTGTTGAAAATTATATATACTTATGTACATTTCTTTTTAAAATCAACTCATAAAGAGTATATAATAATATTCTACTCAAAAAACAAGAAATTGTTTATAAAATGATTTTTTAATTAATAAATCCTTTTTTTGTTAAATTCTTTAATTTAATTACATTATTTCAATATTTACAACCGATTTCCTTAAGAACAGAATGAATTGGAAAAATAAAATTGTTGCCGTAGTGTCGTCCAGTTGAACGATTGGACGAACGGGTTAAGTTTTGGTAATTGAACGAATATAATCGATCACTGAAATGAACGATTTGGCACAGCACTACTTTTTGAAACTATCCTTTTATTTATAAGTATAAAAATTTCGACGACCTTATCGTTTGAAATTTTTTATTTTTTTATTTTATAAGAAATTTTTTTTTGGTTTTTGTTTTAAACATAATCTACGAATTTTCTTCTGTTTTGAATTTAATAAATTCTCAATAACGCATTCACATGCCTTTGTGAATGATAAATAAGGCTGCCTACCTAAACGTCTGCATGCATCGTTAAAGCAGTGTTTAAATGAAGCAATTGTACTTTACAGCACTGCAAATCAAATGCATTTTCATTTTAAAGCATTGTCAATTTAAATAATGCGCTAGTTGCGTTTATTCGCATTTTAACTGCGAAACAGATGAGTTTAGAAATGCCATACTTTATCAAAGTTTGCACGGTTGCGTTTGGGAAAACGTGACAATATTGTAGGCAGCGTAACTTAAAATAAATAATTTACTCTGTTATCTTAAAAACTTGTTTTAACAGACAATTTTGTCGTTCTACGAAGTTCTAAAGTGCGCTGAGAAAGCGAGCATATTTCAGTGTCAAAAACGCCTTTGGTTTATTTAAGTTTTTATTTTTTTTGGTAATTGTATGCTGCAATCTTTGTTCTGAACATCAAATGTACAAAAGCAAAAAAATCGATAAAGCGAAGACAAACTGAGTGCTTAGTTGCTGATTAAACACAATTAGCAACGAATATAAAACACGTTGCAAAAATAATTAATGCGATTCTACACATTCTTGCTCTTGTATCTAAACCTAAACAACACTAAAAGATTTTTCAAAATTTTATATTTTTTTCCTAATCGCATTGCTATTGCAAATACAGATTTTTAAAGGAATCTAAAAAAGAATTTTTATCACAAATTGAAACAAACATAATATGAAATTTTATAAGGGTGTTTATTGAACACCCGCACATACTAGAAGGAACGTCACTGGTACATATACACATATAAAGGAAATACTTCTCAAATTTTGGAATTGGGCTAACGGCACAATGGTCTAATTTTGTATTTCTTTTAAGTTTTTTTATTTTAACGCTATTGTCTTATTATTTCCCTTTTTTTGTTTAATTTTTCTATTTATGTTTTTATCTTGATTATAATCATTTATTCGGTGCCAAGTTTGGTGATAAGAATGATAATAAAGTTGCCAACAATAACGTTTGAAAAGTCTATTAAAAATTGTCGATAAAAATTAATTATTTTGTTCAAATATTTCTTTAAGTTCTTTTGTTTTTTTTTTGTCTGCATAATGTAGTTATAAATTATAAGGTTTTTAGAAACAAGTGCGTATGCCCGTTTTTGTCGTTTGCTATTGATTTCAAACTTCATACATTTGGGTTAACCTGGGAATACCCCTCGTCACTAACCTTATTCTTAATATTCACTCAAGTATTTATGAATACTTCTAAGGCCTACTACGTATCTAGCTAATACAAATATTTTCCATGGCAAGAATTCTCTAGTATATGAAAAAATCCCAACAAAAATTTTATTGGGAATATAATGGTTTACCGCCAAATTTGAAAAATATAAATAGCATTTCTCTATTCAAAACTAGATTAAAGAATTTTCTACATCAAAACTTAGAGGAACTTCTAATGTAATTTTAATTTATATTGAATGTTAAAATATTATTTTTTTCCTCTTGTAACTTTAATACTTTATTTATTTATTTTTTTTATTATATTATATTGTTATGATTAACCAGAAAATATTTCTTAAGTTATGCAATATATTATTGCCAACTCGCCTCTAAAATGCCTTCAAGGCGCAGAGGCACAAACATTGTAAAAAAAAAACTTTAGCACATACAACTAATGCAACAGTTCGTACATCCTTGTGAATGTCTTCAAGATTTCGATTGCTTATATTTAAGATATTCAATAGGTTAACTGATTAATTACGATCCGATTAACTGTTCGATTGATTTAAAATTGAATATTTTCGATGAACAATTAAGTCGGTTGATTTGGGTCGATTAACAAATTAAATAAAATTGTCTTTTTTTGTATTTAATCTAATGAAATTAACAAATTTCGGTTAAAAATTACAAATCAGGACACATATGGTATAATGGAAAATTTTATATGTTTGGAGAAAATCAGAAAAAGGACAGAGAAATGGGATATTCTCTATTATAGATTGTTTTTAATTTCTTCAGTATTTGCGATAAGTAAAAGGATTTGTTGTAAGTTGAGATTCATTAAAACTAAAGAAAAAAATTCGTTCAAAACCTAAACATTTAAAAGAAACACATAATGTTTTAGAAAATCTCATTAAAACATAAACTAAACTAATAAAAGGATCTCACTTACTTTTTTTTTCTTTTTCCATTAAGACATATGAAATCTTCTTCTGACTGAATTACAGAATTGATATCGCACTTAATCAACAAGGGGTATTAACTCGAAATTTTCAACATAAGACAAATACTTTTTGATTTTACATCAAAGGTTAATGAAAAATAGATTTTAAATCATGCGTTTCATTAGAAAAATAATGTGAAATTTTTACAGCAGGTAAATGTGAATAGTAGAATGCAAGTTTTGGAGAAAAGTGAAAGAAAATTAACATTTCGATTTAATACCCTCTTGTTGATCAAGTGCGATATGTTTGTTCATGTTATTGCGTTTTACTAACAAAATCTAAAAATAATAAAAAATTTATTTTTTTTGCTCATTGAAATTTATTAATTTGTGGTTAATATATTGACCTAAAATTAACCGAGTATTATCCGATTAAACCTAAATCTCTATTAATTAATCCAGCCCAATGAATTCAATATCCTAATTATACCGAAGTCTTAATTAAAAAAAGCTAAATATTTAATGTCATCTTCATAGTTTCAAATAATTTTTTTTATTATCCTGATAATATAAAATTCAATACATACGCTGTTATTTATGGAAACCACAAAACTGTTTGTTGTTATATTTTTTTCTTTTTTTTTGCAAAATATTAAGTCTAACCATTTTCTCTTTCCATTTCACTATTTCTTTAGTGAATTTTCGTTTCTTTCACTTAGACACTAATTAAAACTTATTTGTTTGTTTGTTTGTTCATAATTCATTCATTTGTTGGTAATTGATAAATCAAGCTTACCAAAAGCTTGTGCTGAGGTTCGGTTTCACAATTTAATTTTAACAACAAATTTAAGCTTAAGATTTACTGATTAATAAACGAATTACTAGTAACCAAAATTAATAACAAAGTTTTTGCTGATAATTAAAACTAGACTACGGCTAGTGGTCGAAATTCGGCCGCCAATTTAAACGTATTTATTTTTGTTGCATTCATTTAAACAGAAGAAACCGCATAATTACTTATTGCCTTCCCCATGGAAAAAAAGAAACCAAATAAAATTGCATACAAACACGCACATTTATAAAAAAATCTACTTTGCTTGAACCAATACATACATAAGTGAATGCGCGTACGTGTGTATTTTTAGCATTTGTAGTGGTGTCAACTTTATGAGCGTTTTATTCCTTTAATACTCAACCGATTTAAATAATATTATAATCGGGTCACCAAAGCTCAACAATGTTTACCACTTGGCAAAAGAATGAACAAAATCGGTTGGCAAACAAAGGAGAAAAAGGGATCTAAAAATTTGTCTTTGCCTATTTATATATAGATAAAAAATAACAAAATTTATAAAATTTTATATCATTTTCCTTTGTCCAAAATATTAAATTTGGTGAATTTTTTAATAGAGGGGTTTTGGCATTTAAAAATTTTGCGCCTCTTTACTCAACTATTGTATATAACGAACCACTTATATCCAACATTGAGTTTTTTAACATTTGATGTACAGTAACTTGTTAATTAAGTTAGAAAAATCTGCCAAGCCGCCCCTGAAAGGCAATTCTTTGTTGCAAGAATAGTCCATTTCACATAATGCATAAGTGCAGAGGCCACCTATATAGATCATGTGTCGACGGAACATCTTCTCTGTCATCGTCCGACATTCGGAGATCTAAGGCTTAAACTATTCGTTCAAAGAACCCTCAAAGACAAAACTTGTCTCTCTAATATTGATTTAAACAGGCTCCACTCCTTCATTGAATCAACCGGGTGGCTGCGTGAGAATATCAGCAGCCAGATAATATAGAAAGGACCCTTGGGAGACGGGGCAACACAACGTAACACAACGGGAACTAATTATAGACCCACGTGAGCTGTGCTTGATCACGGCTGCCAATGGAACCTAACCTAGATCATGTGATCTCACCCCTTTAGCCAGTTTGGCACCAAACCCACACGGTACATTGATAAGTCAGCTACGACTGAGCATTTGGAAGTTAATTAATTAATTAATTGCCTATTTTACTGCAAAATTTTGGCATTTAACCAAAAATAAAAATATAAAAGTCAAACAAATCAATATAACTTTTGCGAGCACGGAGGAGAAAATTTATATTTCTTATTTTTATTTGAGATAATGATTATTAACTGATTTGTATATTGTTTTACGCCTATTTCGGATTTTTTTTCTTTCTTTTGTGGATGTACTTCCAGATCGGTGAAATTACAAAGTGGGCAGAGTTACGCCCCTACAAAATAAATGCACATTCTTATTCTTGTACTTTGACTTTTTGAATTGTATAAAATATTTTACAGTGGACAGTGCCACGCCAATACATATATATTATTTTTCAAATCTTCTGCCGAACCAAAACACAACAATTTCCCAGTAAAATGCAACATTATGATCCAAAAAGTGCCACGCCCAAAAGAAATAAATATTAATTTTCAACTACTTTTAATAATGCGATTCTTATGTAACTTTGGACTCACATTAAGTTCCCGGGACAATACAACATTATGATTAGAAAAGTAAGCAGTGCCACGCCCACGCAAAGTAAACAGTACTTTTCAACAACTTCTACTTAAGCAATTCTTGTGAAACTTTGTCCAAACATTTAATTATCGTAGCAATACAATATTCAGGTTTACATTTGCAGGTCTACGCTCATGCAAAGCTTGGGTTTTTCAATAATTATACTTTTTTGAAAATATTAGTACTTCTGAAACATCATTTTATTAAAGAAACTTTTTATAGAACATGTTTTTTGTAAAAGCTAATATTTATAAAATATGCTTTTCCTGAAATGTACTTTTCATAAATTACCCGGCCGACCGTTTATAAATAAAAATTCGGTATGAAATTTCTCACTTTTTTCTTTCTGATTTTTAAGCGTCAAAAGTGTTTGCGAAGTTTTGGTTGCTCTCTCACTTTTTTCTAGTTCGAAATAAATTCCTTGAGAATATTTATAATTGGACTAATGAGGTACTTTTTATAAATGTGCTAAATAAATGTCGGGTACTTACAAAAGTCACTTTACGAAGGATAATTGCTATGAGAACATACTATTTTGTAAAAACCAATTTTTAAGTTGTATATTTCAAAACTTTGAATTGATAAACATATTATAAATGAAATGACATGGAAAAAAATCTGAAACTTCAAATAAAAAATCTCTGCTTTCGATGGTTCGTCCTTGTGATCTTTATTTGTGGGAACTATTAACTTGTAAACACCATTTCCATGTGCGCTGAAGGGTACAAAAATACTGTAAAAAGTTTATCGTTAAATAAAGTAACACCACTTCTTGGCAACATTTTATATTTTAATTAAAAAATTGCATAAATAATAATTTAAATTTGAGGTTAATGTTGAAGTTTTATGTATTTTTGTATGTCAACTTTTTCTTCTGAACGAAAGAAGCAAAACAACTCTTTATAATTGAGTTGGAAACATTTTTCTTGCAGATAATTGTTGTTTTAATAATTTACACAATTTTTGTCTTAAGCAATAAAACGCTTTAACACACTTAATTCTCGTAAATGCTTGAAATTCTTCGCTTTAATTACACTTTTGATTACAAGTTAAACAAATACAAAGTTATTTAAAACGTATACAAAGTGTGCGGTACATAAAAATTTCGTCTGCTATTGAAGATATTGAAAACAACTTTAATTGGAAACGTTAATAATAACAATAATAATACTCTTAAATAGGGTTTGGTTTTATCAATCAGTGTAGATTCCAGATGAAGTCGTAAAATATCTGGGATCCTAAAATTATTATCGGTTATACATAAATATTTTTATATTTGTATAATACAATTATACAATAAATACAATAGCCCAATTCACAATGTTGTGCATTTGAGATTGCAAATTTATGCAAATATTTACAATCAATTATGAACAATAGCGGTATTCAGTGTTTCATGCAAATGGTCTTGTAAAAGTGCAAATGCAAAATTCCGTTGCTTTTTCGTGTATTTTCTTTTTTTGGATTTCATAAAAAGCTACGATATTTTGCATTTGCACTTATGCAAGAGCATTTGCATTAAACACTGAATACCGCAAATATTTTCTAAAAACATGTTGCAAAATATGAAACTCCTCTCTTCATTTTTTAGTTCGCTCAATCTTCTTTGAATTCTCTCAATTGGTTGTTGCAAAATGAAGTGTAAATATAAACTACAGGTTTTTGTGTTGTTTATTTATTACAAGAGTAGCAAGTGCATATCTTTGTATTTTGTTAGTGTAGAGTAAAAATATGCTACAGCACTTTGCAAATGCTACGATGCAAGACCATTTGCACAACATTGTGAACTGGGCTAATATACTCAAATATCTAATAGCAGCAAACTGATTGTACTACTTAATTTGCATTTAATTTACGTGTAGGGCATTAACAAAATGTAATTGCTATACATTTTTCTAACACATTTTATTCAATTTAAATGCTTGAGTAAATAAATAACATTTTTTACAGCATGTGAGAGAAAATAAAAGATAGTTTTTCAGAAATTTATGTACTCAAGATAAAATTAAAACAATTTTTACCGAAAAGGTAATTTTCTTTAAAAAAAAACATAAACAAACAAACTAAAAGCTATTTTTGAAAAACATGTTTACTCAGAATTAAGATTATTTCTTGATTTTCAAGAGACGCACAAAAGTTTTCAAAATAAAAAACGAAATAAATAAAAAAATTAATATGTTTTTTTTTGTTTGGGTTTCCAAATATTCTAAGAGATAAGAAAATACTCAAACATATATGTAGATTTATGAGACTTCATAGTAACCCACCATGTAAAAAAAATTGTTAGGGGATAGAAGCTGAAGCTAGACTTTCGCTTACAAAAGTGCTGACAAGAAGCATGATTTTAACGTAGCGAGCTCCCACTTGGAATTACTACAATTAAAATGGAAAATTTGCAATACATCTTGCTTCTTACAAAAGATATTTGTTAGCACAACAATTGCATTAAATTATCCAGCAGAAACGGTGGGTTACAAAGTAATGCGTGGTACTTATTTACCGTATTCTTCCTAATGAATAATAATTAATTACTGTAATTAAGAAAATGTATAACAATTCATATCGTTGTTAATATTTAACGATATTCTTCTTAGTTCACATTTGAAGGAAGCTTCTTGAAAAAGGTATTTCAGTTTATGTTAAAGTTGTGCTTATGTTATCTTCAAAGAAATCATGGGCAGAGTTACACGAACAATATATTTTGACCATCCAGTTTCTCGATATTTGCAGCATTGACGCAAGTATTGATGGATCGGAAAAAGGATCGCGATCCTAATATCACAATACGTGTAGCGGTATCCTTTAGAAGGGTTTTTGAAGCTGAGCGTCTAATCACATATAACTTGATCAATCGTGAAATCAACAAAATGTGATATTCCATAAAGTCTCATTGCTGATGTCTTGATCATACATGATTGGAAGTGCCCGGTTAGGGGTTCGGTGTAGAATTTCGGAGAAAAAACCATGTTCGTTCGATGTTCTGCATTCGGGTAAAATTTCGCAGAACAGCGAACTTGGTTGGTATAAACTTTTTGTTCATGTTTGTATGTCATCAAAGATACGAAAAAATTTAACCCAGGAAAATATTAAAATACAGAAAGTATATTTTTAATTAATTTTATTCCGTTAATTTTCTTTTTATTAAAAAAAGAATTCACAAAAATTAAAATTGTTTAACTCCAATAAAAAAAAATAGTTGGTTGGGTTTCGAGTTCGGGTAAGTAAAAACTTAAAATGCGCTTAAGGGTTAATTTTGTACTCATTCAGTCAATGTTTGAATTATTCTGTGGCTTAAGTTGAGCTTGTCGCTTTGATGTCTTTGGAGACAAAAAGTAGAATTGTATGACTAACATTTTGGTAGTACATTTTAGCCTGCTATACCGCTGCTTATGGGGAATTTTTCGGAACCTTTTTCAAGAGGGAACCAAAAAAGACACATAAAGCAAAGAGCTAGGGAATTAAAATGTTCTACAAAAATGCTCCTAGCGGTGTTTTATATAAAAGTTCTCAATAGATTTTATACCTTAAGCACAAGGATTACAAGATTTCCTGTGCCGACTATAATAATGTGCAAAAACCGAGAGGGGGGATTTAACTCCCTCTCAAATGAATCGCAGATGTAAACTTTCAAAATAGCTATTCAACGTATATTTTTGTCAGAATTAGAAACTTGCTATTTCTTGTTGTACAGAGTAATTGGTATTCTTAATTTATGTGCTGTCGATCGCGTTGACAAATGGACTTCGCTGAACCCAAAATATTTTGGGGCACATCATATGAAATCAAAGGTATAATTTGAAGCATTTTTTATCTCCATATAAAGTGAGTCGATCTAATTTACATATACTTACATACATACATATGTATGTAAATTTATTTATAAATATGCGCAAGTAAAAAGCAAGACTAAAGATTTTGTCCAATATTTGCTTTTTATGGGAAGTGTCACTGTCACTGCTTCGATTTCAAAATTTTAAGAATAGCTACTTTAATTTTCAGGCTACACGCTGGTAAAATAAAATTTTTATTTTATTTATTTATTATTTCGTTTCAAATAAGTCGAAATATATCTGCTGTACGTAAAATTTT
Source organism: Gymnocheta viridis (assembly GCA_956483585.1). Taxonomy (NCBI): domain Eukaryota; kingdom Metazoa; phylum Arthropoda; class Insecta; order Diptera; family Tachinidae; genus Gymnocheta; species Gymnocheta viridis. Next base: position 85,302,187 of record OY101443.1, on the reverse strand, counting down.
TTAAAAGCAGATTTCATTTATTGGTCAAATATTAAGTAAAAACCATTACCACGTTCAAAATGTCTGTCTCACAATGGTCTTCCCAGTGAGTCGATGAACTTTTGGCAAAAATAAAAAGCATTTAAATATATGTACGTGTGTGTCCATATACACACATACATACGTACATAAGTATGTATTCATTTAGTATAATTAAAGCACTTTTGTGGTTTTACCGATGAACTTAAACATTTTGATCGCTTTCCAATAATTAAGAAATCATTAGTTAATGTTTTGTATACTTTGGTAACAAACGTATACACAATTTGGTAATTCACACGAACCAAAATCAATAAATAAATATTTTTTTTATACATACTCATATGTATATGTACATATGTACATAAATGTATGTGCTATACATAAATGTGTACGTATGTACGTGCATACTTCATTACGCATTTACAATTATCATCAAAAGAAATGATTCACTATCGCTGAAACAAAGTTCTCTACTCAAATATAAAAAAAGAATAATCAAAGAGAGATGCCCGAAAAATCCATTGAAATTATAAATAAATGCTTCATTAATGGTGGACTCTTCTTTGGCTGTTTCTATGTTTTATTTTGTGTATTTATGTACTGCAAGGGTTAAGCAATGAGCGTTAGAAAAAAGTGAAATAAAAACTAAATTACAAGCAAATATATGCAATAGAACTATTGCTGATCTTAGTCGGCTTATAAATGCCTTATTTTTAATTTCAAACAAAACAGTATATAACATTTTTCCACAAAGGGGCAGTTATGTTGGATGGGGTTTTTTGGCAACAACTCAAAAATTTCAAAATTTGCCATTTTTAATTTTTTTATCATATGTAATTTGATCACTCATTTTTTATTGGCGCAGAGTTAGATTGAGAAAATTTTTTTAAATATTTCAAAAATTATTTTCAATTTTACACCAGACTAAAATCTAGTACTTACGAGATTTTGAGCAAAATCTTGTTGACTTTGACAAGATTTTCCATACAAAACAAAATCTACTTCGTAACTAGATTTTGAAAAAAATCTACTCAAAATCTCGTAGTACATAGTTTTTCCTAAATTGTACTGAAAAACACTACGCTGTTCAATAAAAATAATTTGAAAGGTGGTTTTTAATTTCAATGATGAGATGGAGTTTGACATTTGAAAATTAAAATTTCGATCAACTGTTTTTGGCATGGAAACGATATCTTGAAAAATGTCACGAGTTAACCGGTGTAAACGGAATAAATTTTGAGTGACTGGGATTTTTTGAGTTTGTCTTCAAATGCCTCCTTATCGCATTAAACACGCAGTTACAGCAATCAAATCTATCAATTTGCTTAAAAGCCATAAGAAACTCACTCACTGGTCGTTCGTAAATTTTGTTTCGTATTTTAATTATTTTATAGTACATACAACAAGGTTACAACTTTTGCAAATAAATAAATAAATTAAAAAAAAATAAGTTTAGATAACGATCTACTTACGGATCTTTTCAATCACTATCATTTCTCACTCATGTAAAAATACTTGCATATGAAAATCTTATTTTTTATTGTCTCACGTTTATGCACGATCGTGAATACTCACGCTTGTAGACACACATTCATTTTTTTTAAAGAACAAACACAAACCGCGAAGCCATTTTGGCTTGGCTGCAGAAACACCCAGGGTCTAGGCAGGAATCGAACCTGCGACCCGTCGACCAATAGTCTAGTACGCTACTAGTATACGGGGCTCCCTTTTTTTTAAAAAGAACGAAAGCAATCAAGTTTAAAAAAAAGAGTTAGAAGAGACGTGGTGCGATCTTCAGTAAATTTTCACTCACGAAGTAAACCAAATTTACTCATGAACGATTTTCCTTTGTAGGAAGCTTCGTCATGATCGTGAAAACTAATGCTCACGAGAAAGAGCTAAAGAAACAAATTCATTTATTTGCCTCTGTCCATATTTGACAGAATCTCTTCAGATAATATTGGGCTACGAGGTCCATTATAGCTGAAACGGTCTAGTTACAACATGGTCCTATGTAATGCAGTCATCAGTGTTGCCACCAACGAAATGTTAAATTACACATGCATCATGCCATTTCATTTCATTACACATGAAATTAGGAATTACACAAGCTTTCTTTTTTTTTGCAAAATCACGTACTCTGATTTGTTTAGATTAATTATTTGACCTTTTTGGTTTAATTCCAAAATTTTTTTGATGATGAATATATTTTCAATAGTTGGGCCTTCAAGGTCATTTAATAATATTGTTTACATATTATTCCGACGTTTCGTTGGAGTTTTTTTATTTTTGTAAATATATAATCCTCTTTGGAAGAATTCTACATCATTCTCCTTAAAAATATCACAGTTTTGTTTTGCTTAAAAGGGACAATCACAAACAAAAACTTAATAAATTTAAAACAAAAAAATGCAAAACAGGTTTATAAATAAATTAAAATATCACAGCCAATCCGTGTTTGTCATCACAGTTTTCATCGCAATAAAAAAAGTAGTGCTCAAAAACGATAAAATTTTACACATGAAAATAAAAATTACACATGATATGTGTAATTACACAGAAGGCGGTAACAGTGGCAGACATGGACTATGTCATTTGCAAACAAGAGCTTCCAGGCAGATCAACAAGAGTAGCGATAACACAGCTGATTTACCTGACTAAATGTCAATTGTGTAAAATAAAATTTGTATTGATAATATACTCGTAAAATAGCTGATGCCAAACACCACACCTTTGTATGATGTTTGACATTTGTTAGAGGTGCAGCTGTGCTAACACTGCCACCCGATTATGTACAAGTTTTGACAGTTGTTCAGGTATTTTTACAACAAATTTTATATTGTTGTAGAATCGCTACTACCTTGTAGATCTGTCTTGAAGAGCTTATTGCTATACGACAATTGTTCGTGCTTTCACGATAGTACTCTTGCCGAACAAACTACTTGTGCTACTACATGAAGTAGTTCTTGAGTTATTCCGATGTAATCCAAACCTGGACTATATGGTCCAGCTCTAGGACATCGTTATGTTATATAGAAAATGTTTTTTACATACATTTGGGTTACTTTTGGACTAATCCTAGTCCTTTATAAAGTTTGGACCAGTCGCGTTATCTGATGGGATATTGAGATATAGTTTTGAAAGCCCTAAACATTTTAAGATTTAGATATCTTTTATTAAAATATGGAATTTTTATAATTGTATTTACAAAAAAATTGCCCAATATTTCACAGCAAGCGAGAAATTAAAACAATTACATTTCCCGGTAAAGGTCCCATATGTATCCATAACAGCTCATTAGCTAAATTTTAAGTTTGTAGCGCCCCAATTAGTGAAGGTATTTAAAGTTGCCATGTAGTGTTTGAAACAAAAAAGTGTTTCTAAAGTGTTTCTAAATATAATTAACGTGTCTTTGCGAACCACTATAAAAAAACAACCAGCAACTAAATTTAAATACAAAATGTATTACAATAAGAGCCCCTCCTGCTCCACTACTGCGGACAAACCGTCTTTCACAAAACAATAATAATTAGCCAAAGAGGAGCAGGAAGTGATAAAAACTCAAACACATTTTGGGAGCTTTTTGTTGTTGTGGTTGTTTCTGTTGTCGTTTCTATTTCTGCTGGGCTTTTGTGCATGAGTTTAGTGTTCTTTTTTGTGTGGAGTTGAGTTAAAAAAACGTTGTTAGACAGCGGGCCAGTTGAGAACACGTATTTACGCGCGCAGTCAAATATTAATTTTGCCACCACCTGTAAACTGCTTAGACGATATTCAAATAAATTAAAAAACACGAAACGAAGAAGTTGTTGTTTGTTATTTATTTATTTTTTATTTTTGCCTTAAAAGAGATTTTAAATAAAAGTGTTTCGAAGTATCGAAAAGTCACATAAAAAAGCACAAAGTGATGGCGGCAGAGGGGCTAAACGCGATCGCTGTATATATTTCCGAGTGTGCGCAAGTTAACAAAAAAAAATTATCGAACCAACTTTATTCTCAAAACTCTTAACAATATCGTTTTGACGTTATCATTCATGTTTTACGTTCGAAAAAACACTTGAGTTGCGAATGTCTCTTGAAATAAAAAATTAAATTAAAAAAAAATACTAAAATGATTTTACGTTTATTCATTCTGTTGGCTAAAATATTAAATAATTGTACTTGTTGTTTAATAAGCAAAAATAAATACACAATTGAAAAATATTAGAAAATAAATTTTAAAAATAACAAATAAAGTTTGTATAAAATTCATTTAGAAAATATTGTTTTTTTATAAAAGTCAGTTATATGAAAGTGTTTCTACAAGAGAAATAACAAAATACAAAAAAATAATAAATTAAAAACCTCAAAAGGTAAATAATTAAAAATGTGATGAGCAAATATGCAAAAAAACAAAAACCAGAAAATACAAATGATTTAACTCGTAATAAATTAAAAAATAAAAAAAGAATCAAGACAAAAATGTTTGTTCAATTATCTAAAACTTCGAGATCAATACTTTGAAAGAAACAGTATTTTAACTTTTATATGGCCGTTGCACTGTGGCATATTTTGCTAAAATGCAGTCAAAAATCTTGTTTTTAATTACCTGCGATTTATTGTCAATTTAATAAAAAAATTTTTTGATATTTATCTATAATAAATTCTGTAAAAAAATTTTATGAGAGATTTTTGGACGTTAAATGTACTTCCTCATGTGAGAATGAATTAAGATATTTTTACTATTTATGGGCGCTATGAGAAATCGCAGACCTACTTCCGCAAGTTTTCATTATCTAAAATTCATGTGGGAATGAATTAAGATATAATCTAAAATTTATTTTAAAAGAGTAGTCTCTATGTAATAAAAGTAGATTCAGGCAAATTTCATCAACTGACTTAAAAACTGTAACCGCTGGATTTATTGAAATTCTTACAATAACATTTCCACGCAGACGTAATAACGCTGCCTCCGAGCTAATCGATGAACTATTAGCTAAACTTTGTTTATTAGTTTTTGGTATTCGATATGGAAAAAAGACCCATACATTATTCTATTCCCATTGAAGGAAGCATGGGGCTAAGTGTATCCATGTCAACAACTATGATGTCTTTTTGGTGACACTGTCAACAAATTGTCTTTTTTTTTTTATAGGTAGAGAAAATGTTTGACGGTTATGTTATTTAACAATAAGAAAAGTATACCTCATAGAAGACTGTTATATATTTTATACCTTATTTTAATTTTAAATATTATTTAAAATAAATTAAAATAAAATAGAATTAGTGACATCGTTAGTATAATTTTAATATTGGAATTTCCTGCGTCTATAGTGAATCAGTACAGTTTTAATATGGACATTTCCCATAGCGTGGTGGTCAGTACAATCTTACTATTGACATTTTCTCCATATGATCATACAAGAACTACGTAGTCAGTATTGACGCGGTCTACTGGTAGATTAAAGGTTATTAAAGTTGGGGTTTTAAAAATCTATTTTCAGGAGGGGTTCATCAGTGTTTTGATACACGGAAAAATATATTCATCATTATTATCAAAACGAACCAGTTAAGGAATTTGTAAATTGAAACAAAATTTTGTCGAAATTTAAACGAAAAGTTATACCGCCTAAGGTCAGTCGCCATAGCCTCGATAGCGAAAACAGGGGTCACCAAGTCCTCAAAAGGACAGTGGGTGAGGTTGGCAGAATGCGGACCAATAAAAGAATTTCGTACGACTCATTCTACTAAAAAATGGTGATTTTTGTTGTTGTTCATAAGGCAGCTACGGAGCTCTAACTAAAATGTTTATTGAATCAACTAGAACAAATGTTTGCCTGAAAACAATTTTTTTATTTATACTCTACGTGTTTCCCAATTTCCAAATTTTATATTTTAAAATAATGTTTACAATATTTATGAAAGAAAAATTTACCAAATTCTTTACCTTCTATGCAAAATGTCCCACTGTGCGGAGCAGAAGAAAAACAGATCACCTGCTTTCTCATAATTTGTCGAGTTTGAGTACTTGCTTTACAGAGTTGCCAGTTTAGATTGTTTCCCCTACATTTTTATATAATTTTGGGGCAAATTTAGGAGTCGAAAATCCTTGAGGCGGCAAACATTTATATTAAGAGAGGTTTAAGTGAATTTCCTTGTTTTCTTTTTGTCTGCACAATATTTGTCAACTGATAAATATTTAGTTCGAGTACCAAAAAGTTTTTAATATTTGTTACTGGATTACGTGTAGTTCCACTAAATTCAGTAAATAAGAACACAAATTGATACAAAAAAAAACACTATAAACTATAAAATTATTTCATTAAGTTGTTAAAATTTAGTGAGTCTTACTCTTTTCATATAATGATATTAGTACGAAAATACAACTAAGCCAAATTAAATTACTTGAAATACAATTATTATTTAAAATTTTACATTGAGAAGGACTTTCTTCCAAAAATAGTTAAATTTAAGAGATTATTTTTTGCCGGGAATAAAAGAGTTTTCCTGGCAACAATGATTCTTTAAGAACAATAAAATTTCATTTTGTTTAAGTATTTATAAAATACTTGAACAAAATAAATGCATGCAATACATTAACAAACAGCGATCAAAATAATTACTGATAAATGTCAGATAAATGTCTATTTAAAGCAATTTTACATAAAAAAGAGAGAGAGAGAGAGAAAGAGAGTATTTTCTGGAAAAAGTTACCAGAAAAATAAAATATAAAGAATTATTGCGAAAGTTCGATTTTGGAGGCCATCAATGGAACCTGCTGCTGTTTTCACACGCAAAGCGCTCGAAATATACTAGATTTTTGGAATAATTAAAATAAAACACTAATTTTTCGAAATTTTTCGATCACCATATCTTTCGAACCAACTATCAGCCTCAACGTAGTATCTATTCTTAACTTCAACGAAATGGTATGTTAAATTCATCTCGTCAATAATAGGCATACGTTGAATTCAATGAACCTATTGCTTGGTTGAAAAATAACGAATAAATTCGTTGAATCAATGATTTTTTTTCGTTGTATTTATGTATCTCTTTGGTTTAATGTGGCCGCTTTGGATCAAGTTTTTGGATTTCGATGCAGTTGGCTGTCCAAAAAGTGTAATTTTTTTGTCATAGTTAAAAATAATATCTTGTAGTTGTTTTTTGTGGTTAAGAACTGATTAAATGTTGAACTCCATCGGTATAGTAGACAGAAAAAAGTCAAATCTTTAAATTTGCTTAAAGGTTAATTTCGTAATTCTTCAGACATTTTTTAATGTTTGACTTATTTCTGGCGGTCAACTTGCATTTTGAGCGTTTTTATCTTCGAAGACTTACTGTAGAAATTTATGACAAATACTTTTGTGGGACGTTTTAATTACTTACTAGTTTATCCAGCGGTCAACTCAATCGACCGCATTCTAGAAATTAATAATAAACATTTACATAAATGCATCCTATAAAATACGTAAACAAAAAACATTCTAAATAAACAACTTATAACTCTGTCTCATTTCTTTGCAAAAGCAAATTGGACAAACACACATACACACTTTGATTATTTTCCAAGTTGAAGCTGATACATGCATGTGTGTAATAAGTGTGCATGTGTTAGTAGCAACTTTAAACGCTTCCCTGCAGATAACGCGACTAGTCCATACACGCATGTAAAGTATACTCCATAAAGGACCATGACTAGTCCAAAAGTAACCCAAATATATAAAGAAAACATGGTCTATTTCACATTACGATGTCCTAGGGCTGGACCATATGGTCCAGGTTTGCATTACATCGGACTAACCCAAAAACTACTCCATGTCATTAAAAATGGACCATGTACAAATAGTTTCTTCGGCACGAGTAATATCGTGAAAGCACGAACATTTGTCGTATAGCAATAAGCTCTTGTTTGAAAATGACATACTCCATGACTGCATTACATCGGACCATATTGTAACTAGTCCATTTCAGCTATAATGGACCACGTAGTCCAATATTATCTGCAGGGTTATACCTCCCTAAATATCAAATCGATTTAAATAAAATTATTACTATGGACATCTATATATATGTTTAAAAACATATAAATCTTTCCAAAATCGGTTCAGTATTATATATTATTATTATATTATTAAAAGGGATCTAAAAATAGGTGTTTCCCTCTTAATAATATAGATACTGCTGTTTTATAGTAGTTTGGGCTATAGTGCTACAAAAATGTTCCTCCTAGTATTTACCGCTACACAATTTAAAGCTAGAATTTGAGGATTACACGATTTCCTAAAGCGATTCACTAAAACAATATACAAAAAAAGGCGAAAACTTCAGCTCCCCTTAAAATAATACTCAGATTTAAACTTTCAAAATGTCGATACACATATTTATTTATTAATTTCTTTTGTCCTCTCTACTAGAATAAGTCGTTAGAACTTTATTATCTTGAAACAATTTTGATTTTGTTGTACAGTGTAATATGACAATTTTTTATTGTAAAACTAAATATTCTGGTCATTCCTGATAAATGTTTTGAGTACTTTATTCTGACATCACATTGACTTCCAAATTAGTAGGAAAAAAAAACAAATAAATGAGAGCCCTCATTGACAAGTGCCATAAATAATATATAGAGACAACGAAAGGCAAGGGAATGTCCGATTTTCTTTTAAATAGAATTTGTATGAAAAATAAAAACAAATTTGAAAATTTTGTACTTTCTTTTTTGGTTTGATAAAGAAATTAAAAATTTTTAAAAATCTATTTTAAATAATCAAATGCGCTCCTGTAAACAAAGAAAAAAAATAACTTTAATTCTTTTCATTCCGGGTCACATTTTTTTACTTGGATAAAATTTTATGAATAATTCAGAATTAAGATTTTGATTACCTTCTAAGATCTCCACATCTTTATTTTAAAAATTTTAAAAATCCGCTTTGCTTTAGCAATGAATGTGAAGAATTATAAAAAAATTATGCAACAGCTCTTAAGTTAGTCAAAAGCCTTCCCTTAAAAATTAAATAGTTTTTGAAGAAATGTAATTAGTACAGGAGGACTCTGATGGCACAAAGGCAGATATTGGAAGATGTTAAAAATACAAATTTATGTTAATTTTTTATTATTATTGAATTTTTGTCGGGCAATGTATATGTACAAAATTTTAAAACCCTAAATATAATATTCTTTTTTCATAAAATCAATGAATTTTTAGAGTAGGGAAAAATTTGGGGAACTTTTTCTAGTGTGTAAGGAATAAGGGGGAATTATTTCGAGACATGTAGGGATTTTGTTAGATTTCTGCTGGCATCACTGCTTCTTATTATTTCTTTCACATTTCAAAATATTAAGCTATTCAAAGGGTTCATATCGGCTCTTATGGTTTCAAGGGCACTTTTGCATGAAAGTTTTTGAAAGATTTATATAGAAAAGTTGCTTTCTTTTTTTTACATAAATTTGTGATGTATTTAAATAATTTAGCACTTTGTTTTTTCTTTAAAAATATTTTAAGAATATTATCATCATCATCATAATCATCATTTTCATTAAAAAAGCTTAATAGTGTCTTCCAAATTGTTGTTTATGTCTACTATTTAAATGAATGCTGTTTGTTTGGAATCTGTAGTACTTTAGATATGTACATCTGTTTCAGTTTATGAAACTTATGTATCTATTACATCTTCATTAACTTATTTTCCCATGTTCATAAAAAAAAAGAGAACAGATTGCTAACATTTATCACAATAAATTTCCCATGCAATGCTGGGTTAATTGAATAGATCTATTTATTGCAAACGGTTCGATACAAACATTTTTGTAAAACTATTATTTATTTAATAGTGTAGACAGATCTGTGGCAAAAAGTAATAACTGCTTAAGTCGACATAAGTTACATTTAAGTTCATATTTTCTTAATAATCTGCACATTCAGAAATAACCCTGAGCAAAGTTTTAATTATTTTGCACGTTATTTTTCAGGAAGATATGGCGCAATTAATTAGTATTGTAAAAGTATTGAATATTTGAGTACCGAGTACTCAACACCGTATATATTTGCCGGTACTCAATACCCAAAACTAACTACTCAATACTTCAGGAAATGCATTTCCATATGTAAATACAAAAATTTTACTTGAAAATATTTTAAATTAATAAAACTCGGTTTTGAGGAAAGTTAAGTTTAGTTAGAGATTTTTTAATGGATTATTAAATTTGCTAATCCATGAATTATTATGGAGTATATGTAATAATAAAATCAAATTTCAACCTATTGTATATTTTTATTTTGAAATAAAAAAAAGGTTAAAAGTATTGAGTAGTATCGAGTACTCAATTGAAAAAGTATTGAGTAGTATCGAGTACTCAATTGAAAAAGTATTGAATAGTATCGAGTACTCAATTGAAAAAGTATAGAGTAGCGTTGAGTAGTCAAAAGTAGCCGCTTTTTACAACACTATAATGAATTGCTGCTTATATTTTTTTCATCTTAGATGAGATTATATGTTATAACAGCTTAACTTACTATATAATTTAGTATATTTCTAGCTGAATATATTAGTTAAAGAGTGTAGAACAATGTATTCCTAAAATACAAGAAATGCCAAACGAACTCGGCAACTTTAACTACTACTGGATGAAATTTCTAAAGATGCACTTGAAAGTTATAAAGTGCTCTCCTACACAACGGTAAAGTATGACTTAAGCACTTTGTCCTTATTACCACAGAGATTGGTGTGGATCTGGAGTGATCGCGTGAGCTTGTATGAGCTCATCCATTAGTATCGTCATTTAATGAGTGCGTGAATGTCACAATTTATTTATTTATATTTTATGAATTTTTAAATATTTTCTAATATAGAGATTTCTGGTGGTTCCCTAACTTCACAAAAGAAACATTAAAATAAAGTATACCCTGCTTTGGCGATAAATTTCGCATGATATTTCCATAATTTCCAAATAAATTTCTGCTTCCCATAGTTCATAGCTTCAGTATGATGTGAGAAATTTAGAAATGAAGTTGCTTATCCACTTTCAATGTCACACAAAATGAAATTTATTCGATTAATGGAGTAAATTATACTGTCAGTTCAATTTGGCACACAGTACCAATTCAGCATTCTGGTGAAAGCAAAAATTATCCAAGCTCTTATCTTCCCTTTCAGAGTATAAAAATTAAGTAATCATGGCCCTGTAACGCTCGCCGTTGATCAGTAACAGCGCTTCCAGCAACATTTTGGGGAAAAAGGCCAATGACGCCACCATTCTAAAATCCACACCAAACTGTCACTGTCTGTGGTTGCATTGGCCTCTCCACAATGTCGTGCGGGGTGGGGTTTTCAATCTCCAGACGCGCCAACTAGAAAAAATTATTTTTTGGTAAAATTTGATGTCCGATTGGAGTTTCTGTAACGCGCAAACTAATTAACAAATTGCTGTCAATAGAACTTTGTAAGCGAATAATTCGAGACCTTTGTCCAAATTCGCATCATGCTGGTGCGTGAAATTCCGATTTGTTGAGATTGGTGGCGAGTTGATGTTCTTGGTTTGAGTTGCACACTTTCTGCCACAACGACCACATTTTTAACGTGATTGTTGTTTGTTTCGTTTTATAGTTTTTTTTTTTTCATTTAAGTTTTTATTTATTTTTTAATTATTTTATAGTTTTATTTCGTGGGCGTGAGTTCTCATGATTGTGACTAAGTTTTTTTTCTACTCACGTGAGCGTTCATGTACGTGAGCTAAAAAATTAATGAAATTCTTTATCATGAGCGTGTGTGAGTGTGAGTGAAAAACATAAGGTCATGCATAAGCGTGTGTGAGTAAATTTTTTTAGTCATGAGCGTGCATGAGCGTGAGTGCACGTGAGTTACTCACGATCCCATATCTAGTACCGACCAAACGACGACGGGGACAATGAGTGTTGCCCACTAGCAAGATAGTCTCTCGAACTTTTTGCACAAACTTGCGTACAGCAGTCACGGCGTGTGCTTCATGTCGGCCAAAACCACTTATTAACAAATGCACATCTTTGGCAACACAGCACTCACTCCCTTTGGAAATACGTTTGCAATATTTCACAACCTTGTTCAAGCGCACAGCTACTCATTTTAGTCTGCGGAGGTGTGGTATAACTGATAGTAAATATTTCGGACAAAAAGATTCGATCAGTGTCAAAACAGCATCTGATTTATAGAGATACTTTTGTTTATGAGCCAACTGTCCCAGACCCGTTAAAGTTTTTGTTATGATGCGCTGGCATTTTAAATGATTTCGAAAGCAGTTAGTTTCAACAGAGTGAGATTTCTCAACATCTCTATTGGATATAAACGGATTTTGAAAATTTAAAAAGTATGTATTTCCCCTTTTCATTATCTCATTCATTGACAAGCCCACAAATCTATATGAAATTATAAGAACAACACACAAATTGTGCACTACGGGCTGATGACGTAAGCCAGCCAGGCGTATGTTTTTAATTCATACATTATGTTGCATTTGTTGTAAATGTGTTGCATTAGCTGTGGTTGAATCTTTGTTGTTGTTGTTGTATTTGTTGTTATATAAATTTAGAATACACAATGTGTTTTATTGTGCACAACATCATCGTTATTTAGGTCTGCAAAACGGCAAAATACAGCCCTTCTAGTACAGACACGATCGTTGTGCGGTAAATACACAATTTAAAAACTTAAAAATGATTTTGAAATAGTTTTTGTACTGCACGCATTCAACTTAGTTGTTGTTATTAAGTATGTGTATAATTTAAATAAATAAATTCATTTGTTTACTAAACTAAGCTCGCCAAAAAGAATTTTATGATTTCTAAATAAATTAAAAAATTTAAATAAAATAATAGTGCCAAAACACTGTTGCTACCAATAAAACTAAGGCCAATTGCAAACAGATTGGCGTAACAAATAATAAAAAAAAAAATTAAATGTTTATGTTTATTAATACAAATTAAAAAGAAAAGTGTGTGGACTGAAACAATTGGATTTAGGCCTATAGTTCATTAAAATTTATTATGGGATGTTTTGATCGATATTCTTGTGTTATTTTTTAACTAAAAATATACAACTCGAAAGAAAAGATGTTGACGCATCAACCTCCCATGGTTTTATAGTGTTAAATAATTTTCAAGAATTAGTATTCAAACTTGTGTCTGATTGTGCGTTTCTGTTGAAAACAGATGCCCCACTAATCATTTCCTTTTAAGATTTGACTGAAGCATATTTTACTCCAGCTCAAGGAAATTTAAATGGTACAGTGAAGTTAGTAAAATATAAATGGAAATTAAATGGAGCGAAAATCTATTTTTACAACACCAGGGAAATTTTTTTTGTGAATGAATGGATTTGTGGAAACTGAACGCGTAACATTATGAAACCGACACTTTTACCGTTACATGCAGTGATCCATTGTTATAACTTTTTTTGTAATTATCATTTTTTGCAAACAATTTCAAAGCACAGTTTAGGAATGTTTATTTTTATTCCATTTATTCCTTATCAGTGTTGTCAGAAAATGAAACTTTTCGAATGCTAAATGGGAAGTATAACATGCTTAAATTTTCTACAGGTGAAAAACTAAACGATAAATTAAATTTCATTGTAAAAATATGTAGCACTAGCCGGAATGTCTTCAGAACACATCTCGCCCTTTTAACACCCGGTCTGGTTAACTTTAGCCCATTGTGGTCTCATCTCTGCTTCAGAGAAACTCAACAATTAGTTTACCAGCTTCATATATATTATTTACTTTTTACTTTGCAAAAGCACCCACTGTGCACTTTAAACTTTTTGATCGCTTTACATACACTTGTACAGTATAAAATATATCCAAGGGTAATACTTGAGATTAATTGATTGACCCCTGCATTTAATGGATGTACTTTAGTGGTATTGTCTGAGCAATTAAAAAACATACAATGATCTTAGAATGAAAATGAAACAATACACCCAACTACTCTATTTACAACAAATTCTCCGGACTGGTAAAATTAAAAAAAAGAACTTTTAAGTTTAATACAATTAATTTTACTGCTTTTTCGCATTCCGGCCTTTTGATATTTTCTATTTTATACCATATTTTCTTTTTAATTGTACACCCTCATTTTAAGTTTTTGTTTCGCACTATAATGTAAATATTACTATTGTTTTAATTCATTTAATTAAGTCTTTTTACCCAGCGAATATTTGTGTGTTAAATCCGCTATAAATATTATGTAACAGAACAAACAACAATTCCTAAATGCACTTCTTTCATCTTGTGCAACAGTAATAACAACAATACACTTTCAAAGTGGAAAATCCCGTAAAAATATAATTTTTATTCCAAAGTAAATGTAACTAAAATACCATTGAAAGTACCTTTAATTAAAAGTACCTTTCATTTGAAGTACCTTTTATGAAAAGTATCTGTTATTAAAAGCACTTTCTATTAAAACTACCTTGTATTAAAAGCATCTTTTATTAAAAGTACCTTTTATTAAAAGTGCCGTTTATGAAAAGTACTTTTTATATAAATTACCTTTCATTAAAAATATCTTTTATTAAAAGTATATTTTATTAAAAGTACCTTTTAATAAAATATCTTTTATTAAAAGTATCTTTTATTAAAAGTACCTGTTATTTAAAGTACTTTTTAAAAAAAACTACCTTTTCTTAAAAATATCTTTTATTAAAAGTACCTTTTATAAAAAGTACCTTTATTAAAAGTACTTTTTATATAAATTACCTTTCATTAAAAATATTTTTTTAATAAAAGCATATTTTATTAAATGTACCTTTTATTAAAATATCTTTTATTAAAAGTATCTTTTATTAAAAGTACCTGTTATTAAAAATATATTTTGTTAAAAGTACCTGTTATTTAAAGTACTTTTAAAAAACTGCCTTTTCTTAAAAATATCTTTTATTAAAAGTACCTTTTATAAAAAGTACCTTTATCAAAAGCACTTTTTATTAAAAGTACATTTATTAAAAGTACCTTTTATTAAAAGTACCTTATTAAAAATAACTTTTATTTAAAGTAACTTGTACGAAAATAACCTTTTATTTAAAGTTACTTTTACTAAAGTGCTTTTTAGTCAATGCAATTTTAATTAAATAAATAAACGGTACTTGTTAAAAGTGCCTTTATTAAAAGGAACTTGTATTACAGGTACATTTCAATACAGTCATACTTTTTAAAAGTACATTTCAATGAAACTATGTTTCATTTATCAAAAGTACTTTTTATTTAGGCTTCTCTTACCTATTAATTTAAAAGCTACTGTTGGATTATTTAAAAGAATTACACGCTTAACCGATGTGCTTACCGGCTAAAAATATATATCGATCCTAAATTATAAATTAAATAGTAAAAATAATTTAGGATATGAGTTTAGTTATTTAAATAAAAGTACTAATAAATATCGCAATAAATTTGAAATAAAAAAACAACAACACACAATATATCGATGCATTCAAAATAGATAGAAATCGTAAAAATTTATATTTCTCACAGAGAACGGCCGTGCACAAACATCGACACGCGCCCGACATTTCTTAACGCACACACAATTTTTGAAAGAAAAGTTTGGCAAATTCCAATAATATTAAATTTTTTTTTGAAAATGAAACGTTTTTCTTCCAAATCAAAAACAAAATCAACGTACGCCAATCGAAATGTGGGGAATTGTTCCAATATTTTTGTTTTCAACAGAAAATGTTTCCACTTTCTATTCTTTCTTTAAATACATATTTATTTATATGAAAATTAATTTTTATTATTTCATTGTTGTTGTTGCTATTTGATCATTTTAAATTATGAAACATTTTCTTTAGACGAATTATACTTATTGTTGTTATTTGTGTTACCCCGTGCTCTTGTGAATATCAACAACAATAATAACACTGGGCAACAAACAAAAAAAATCAAAGTTCTTACGGCTGGTGCTGGTAGAGAGCAGCCAGCTTAGCTTGCATCTGGGATTCATTTTAGGGGGAGTCTTGGTATAAGGTATAAGAATATATATAAGGTATAAGATATATTCAGCTTTTCTGATCAACATTTTTGTGGAAGATTTCAACCTTCTAAATCTTTTGTCCCTTTCTTAAAAAACTGCTGAAATGAAATCGTCTAGTTAATAAATATTATGTTTCCAGCATTATTTTTTATGATTATTTATAGTGAAATTTAACGTAAAACATATTTTGAATACAAACTAATTTTACAAAATCCGCTTTTGTGGGGTATTTTAGTACTAATTGTGAATAAGTAAAAAATTAATTCGTCAAACCCATTTCTGAATGATTTCTGTCGTTCAAGTTGAGTTTATAGTTTCGGTATCTTTGTTGACTTGTAGTAGAATCTTATGAAAAATATTTTTGTAGGTCACTTCAGATTCCTATCTCGCTGTTTAAGGAGAGTTTTTAAGTAAAATAGAATAAAATCCCATACAGCGCAGAGTTAGAGCATTAAAATGTTGCACAAAATTATTCCTCATGGTGTTTTACATAGAAACATTAAACACATTTTATACCTTAAACTATCCTTACGTTTAAGGTATATAATTTCTTCTGCAAGTTCACTATAATGAATCGCAGATGTAAACTTTCACAATGCCGATACGTGTCTATTTATTTCTTGGTGTTCTCAACCACAATCAGTCGTTAGAACCGTTTTATTTTTATTTTGCTGTACAGTGTAATTGGAAGATTGAGCTAAACTAAAGTGAACGCGAAAACGTTAATGAAAATCTACAGCAGCAATAGCAACAAAAACATTGATAAAGATTTTTCAAAATTTTCTAAAGAGATTTGTTGTTTTATTGAGTTGATGATTTTATTTTATTCGTTGTTGTTGCTGTCTAAATCCGTGTCACATTCGTGGACGCGCGTTATTTTTTTTCAGAAGAGATTTCTGTTTTCTTTTTTTATTTAAAATTTTTTTTTCCGGTGTTCGTCTTTGGGCTTTGGGAGCAGTACGTGAGTGTTTTTAGTCGCTTTAAGTCGAATGGTACGAACGAACGAAATATTAAATAGCTGTTGCCCACTAAAAGTTTTTTCTTATTCAATTTATTTGTTAAAATGAAAATTAGAACAAAAATTTATTAAGAAAAAAAAAAGAAAAATATATATTATATTAAGAAAAAATATATCTCTTATGGTTGATAATTGAGCAAACATTTTTAGTACTTGGCATTATGACCATAAAAATCATCACCAATACCACTCCACCACTTTAACTATCACCACCAACAACATCAACACTAAAAATCTTTCATCCTTTTTTGCGTAATTATGTGTCTTTATACTAAAACAATACTTACGCAATCAAAAAACATATAATTTAAAGAAAATAAATTAAAAATTTCATCACGGATATTGAAGATATTCAAGTTTTTGCAGAACAAATAATTAAAATAACTAACAAGACAACAAACAAGCCGGCCAGAAATTACCTTTGGACGAGTGCAACTATTTACGCAATTGCAGGTAAACGATTGAAAAACATAATATAAACAAATAATTAACAAAACAAAAATTTTAAATCAACCAAAAGAGAAACCGAGGAGTAACAAACAGCTCGTCGATTTCAATATAATTACATATATTTAATAGAGATGCCAAACTATCGCAATAAAAATCGTAATCGCAACAAAAATAAACAACGTAATAAACAACAACATCAGCAGCAGCAACAGCAACAACAACAACAACGGAAACAAAACGAAGAAAATTGTAAAAAAGAGTCTGAAGAGCCACCCAAAAGCACCACCGGCTACGAATCGCAAACATCGCATCAACCTCAGCCCATTCCCTGTGAAGAAGTGACAAACTCAATTGCATTTTGCTCGGAAGAAAATGTCGCAGACTTTGACAAAACCGCCGCCAATGACAAATCTAATCAATCTGATGTATATGAAAATGTGCAACCATTAAAAAAAGTACTAGACGTCACCATTGCAACAACTGCCAAAGAGACAGAGACCAAGGCAACTGTAACGACAACAGAAACGAATGACACAGTTTTGAATGAACCATCACAGTGTGATAACAAAATTGGATATAGAAACGGTATTGAGGCAAATGACATCATGGGCAATGAAAAATCTAAAATAATCGACAATCAAAAGGAATCTATTAGCGCACAAAGTGTGACGGTGAAACACAATGACAACCCAACAGCAGTAATTGCTCCGACGATCGTGCCTAGCAGCTCCGCCTTAGGTAAGGTTATAGTGCATAGAATAATTTGTGACGATTCTAATAGTGTCAAAACAAATGAAGATCAAAAAGTAACAGCCAATGAGCCGGCAACAAGTGCAATCGAGTCAAGTGAAAGTAAGAATTCTGTTGAAATTACTACTCAGGAAATCTTAGATAAGGAAGAGCAACTCAGCCAACAGCAACATAAGATTATAGTGCACAAAATAGCTACACCAAATGATGAACCGAAAACACAAGAAAACGATAGTAAAGTTTCGCAACAAAAACTTATTGTTCACAAAGTGATCACACCAGATGATGACTCTGAAAAGCAAGAAGATAATATAAAACTCTCAAATGAAACTGATATAATTGAGCAACAAGAGATCAAAGTGGACACATCATATGATGAATCCAAAAAACAAGAGGAATGTGGTGAAGTTATTAAAGTTATAATACACACAGTAGATACACCACAAGAGGATGATGCTGAAAAGCCAGAAGACAACAGTGATGATAATGACTCCCACTATCAAACTCAAGCAGTTAAAGAACATAAACACACAACACCTGATGATAACGCAAAAGTGCTTACGGATATCATTCAACCAGTTAATCCTCATCAAACCAAAGTTATTGTACATCAAGTCTTTCTTGAAGATAAAGATGAAGAACCAAAGATAACCTCACCCACAATGAGAGAACCGATATTGGCGTTAGCAAAACCAACAGCATCCGAAGTGAGAATTGTGGAAATAATTGATGAAAGCTTAAGTGATTTGGAGGAACTCAGGTCACCGGTTGTCAGTGAGGCAGAATCATCTATAGAATATTCCGATGATGCTGAAAAAATATCCGATTCCATAACAGAAGTATCATGCTCGTCCTCAACTTCCACTACCAGTACTCAGAAGCAATCACGAAAACAGAAACGCATTGCCCTGGAACATCATTTCTTGCCGCAAATGTTAAATCCACGCTTCTTGGACAGCATTTCCGAAGAAAATAGTGAGTTAAGCGATAATTCCGAAAATCCCTTATCCAGATCTGTTTCAACAGATAGCGCTACTAACTGTCCCGCCGAAAGTAAAGTTCAAAAACTCAATGCTAAATATCCCAAAAGCTCGTTAGACTTTTCCAAGCCCCACAAACAACAGCCAACTCATAACAGAAAATCAAAGGTGATTAGAGAAGAGCCGATAGCTGTAGCGGTGGCTGCACGTTTGCAAGATGCTCCCAGTGCCGATGAAAGTTGCAGTACAGTGCGTAGTTGTATGTCGCCAGAGGCCGAAGCCGCTGAGGTGGTTTTCATCAATTCCGCTTCCAGTAGCATATCCGATCTGCATGACACGGAATTGTTTGAAAATGTTCATACATCTACGCCAGAAATTAACTTGGATACGGATTCAAAAGATATTATATACAAAGCAGCGACAGAACACATCTGCTTCGAATCACTGACATCATCGCTCTCACCACACACACAAGCAATCACTGCCAAAACAACACAACAACAGTTGCCGGAATTTTGTGCAAATCAAAGCAGCAATTATAATAATAATCAAATAATAAATAACAGTAAACTTATAAACAATAACACCTTCCCAACACCGCACACACCGGCTGCAATAGCCACAGCTACTAAAACAAGATCATTAACTGAAACAGATACAAAACTGAATACAAATTCCCAAACAGATTCAATATTATCATCATTATCATCATCGTCATCATCATCATCATCATCATCATTGAATTCGTCACCTGCAAATGATCAACTTGTTTTTGCCCAAATCGAAGAGCAAATTTCATCTGTGCTCTCTTCCATTAATGAAGTCGCTTCACAATACACAACCACAGCAATACCAACAACAACATCATCATCATCGTTGTCGTCGTCGTCGTTGAATTTTCATACAAATCTCTCAAACACTCAAACATTGCCTGTCACAACAACATCAACAACGGCCTCCATCAGAACACTAGAAAATAGTTGTGAAGAATCGCTTAAATCTGTTAGTAACAGTCGTATATTTGCGGGCAATAACGCGAAAACATTACGGATATCCTCACAAGACGTAAATATGAATACGGTGCGCGATATAATAATAAATAATAACAATAGTGATAATACGTTAAAACAAAATGGTAATAATGAAAATAGTGCAACACACGGTTATGTGAAATTAAATTATAATGACAACAACACATTTAGTCCTATTCCTCCGCCAAGAGGCTCTCCGCCACCACCCCCCATACCTCCTCCTTCCCAAGAACACCAGCAAGAAAAAAGCCATGATGAATGTGATAATAAATTATACTCTGCACTTCCTTCTTCCTCTATATCTACCTCTTCCTACGCTTTACCTTTGCTTCAGAAAAACGTAGACTATCACAATTCTCATACACAATCACAGCATGAATTTTCCCAGGACTTAAAAGCCGCTTTAAGCCAACTCACTTCCCCTGTTGCACGCCAAAAATCCTTGGACTCCCCTTGTTCCGACAGTACCAATTTAAGTCAGTGTACTGCTATTAACGTGGCTAACGAACAAACTGATACAAGTGATACAGTTCAAGCATCCTTAATTTCAGATCTCAAAACTAATACGATCCAACATAGTCATCCATCCGACAATACTCGTACTCCTATTGCGGACCCCAAAAAGTTAAGATTACTGTGCACCGAAACTCTGGCTTCCTTTCCATACGGTGACACAGTTCTAGAGGAACTTGCTACCGTTGCTCAGAATATTGGTGAAGCTCATGCCTTCAAATTAGCCAAAACCGAACAAAGTATGCCTTATCCGCTACCGGAATTACCACACATAGATGACTTGCAGCTATTGCTCAAGTCAGGAAAAGCCGTTGCCGACAGATCACAGCCGCCAACGCAAGATCATTCTTGGTTAGGAGTGCCAACTAACAATGACCCCAAGGTATTATTATGTCTCTCACCCTCCCAACGTTCCTATATGCAGCAGAAGCCAGAACAAAAACCAGATGATTTGCTGGATGCCCATCAAAAGTTTGTTGAACGTCGGGGCTATCACGAATACACCAAGGAGCAGTTGCAGAACTTGGAGAGAGAAAAGTTGGCCGAACAACAATTGCTGCAAACTGCAGCAATAATGAAAAAATTACGTAAAAGTATAACACCACCTCCCCCGCAGATTCCACCACCACCAGTACCGGTCAAATCGAGCGAAACCGCATCTAAAGCGCAAAACCTCTCCAAGCGAACAGTTACTACAATTCACACTCAGAAACCCAACAATGACAACAACTTGAAAAACGATAATGAACTAATGCCAGTGGCAACCAACGGAGAAGAGAACAAGCATCGTTTATTATCTATTATACAAGATACAAACGAATCGAATGCTAATAAACAAAAACACTCAGAAGCATCTTCTTCATCATCAACATCATCGTATGAAAATAACTCAAGGCAAACAGCAAACGATGTCAGTGCTCCAGTCACAGAACAGGTGCCATCGGCAACATCTACATTTGGCAACGATATTTTAAACAACTCATACGAATTCGTTCAACTACCCGCACATAAAAGAACAAGTGCCATGCAAAGTGTGGAAACAACGTTGGGTCAGATGTTCCCCACAATCGGATTTTCGAACATTTTTGATCAGGAACACAAACGTTTCTCCAACATTGAATCCTCGAATGCTGAACCCTTTTGCAGCCAAATCATGACTACACAACCGAAAAGGTATTCCAGCGTCGAAACACATTGCTACGAAACTCAAAAGCGCATTGAAAATGGTAAAGTGATTGAAGACTTTTCAACATCGAAACACGAAACTGAAACCTCGGGAGACAAGCCCGATAATTCCGGTAGCTTTCCTTTGAAACCAAATTTGTTTAAGGAAAGCAACAGCTTTATGACCGCAGGTAAAGAACAAGATAACTCAGCATACCAGAGAAATGACCAAGAAATTATGTCAGCTTTAAATTTAAACAAACACACGTCAGATACAGAAAGCAAACAGCAAAGTGAAAAAACAATTAAACCCACTACAACAGAAATTTATCACAATATTGCCAATGACGCGCACAAGAGTGCAAAAACGGACAAAGAAGATCTAACAAGAAAACAAGAACCAGAGAATAGTACAGCAAAGAGCGAAATACAAGACACTTACGAAGAATTTAGGCAACGTGCCAAGGCAGCTGCTGCTGCTGTCTCCACTTTACCATCACTTAATTCAGCAGCAACAGCTACAGCAGCAGCATCAACAACGACAGCGAAAGCAACCTCGAATGCGAATAATAATGTTGAAAGCATTTCGTCAACCATTTCATCTGAAGCAACAACAACAACAGAAACAACAAGCCATCACCATAAAACGACAACATCAAATCGCGACCATGAAAAGTTGTTCAAAGAATTCGATGACCTTTCTAAACAATTGCACAAGGAACTGGAAACAAGCAAAGCCGAGAGAGAACTACGCGAAAAGTCAGCATCAATGTTTGATTTGAATAGAATTCACATGAGACAAAAACAACAAATTGAAGAATTTAATAAAAGCAGACATGAACATCTCAAGGAGTTGGAGCAAGAAATCGAAAGATCAATTAGATCTCGCTCCTTAAAACTAACAAGACCACAAGAGCCGGCCGTAGACAATGTAGATCACCAACATGGTCGTATTTATGAAATACCGATACATATTGAAAATGGCAACTTAACAACACCAGCAGCAACTGTAAGTGAAAATTGTACAAGCAAACACGAGGAAGCGCCACCAGTGCCAAAACCTCCCAAAACTTATCAAATACCCATACAAATAGAGCAGCCCAACTCCTTATATGTGGATGATGCTCGTTTCCGCAGAGCAGAATCAATGTTTAATCTCAGTGACGATACGCATCAGAGACAGCGCACATACAGCAATCAAACGCATTACCAAAGAGCTGAAGATGATTGGTCTAAATATGCTAGTGATTTGGGTTCTTCTGAGAATATTGTACGTCCCTTTGCTAAAGAAGTGGAAATATGCTATCAACGTCGACCAGCTGGTATCAGAGCTCCACGTCTTACAGCCTCTACAAATGATTTGTCCTTTAACCAACAACACTCGTATGATCAGCAGAATGCTTATAATGTTAGAAGGCATCATGCTCCCATGCTAAATAGAGCACCTGAACAGAGCCGACCTAAATTCGGCAGTTGTTATTCGATGATTGAAAGGGATCCCAATCCAAAATACATAAGCACTACAACAAGAAGGGGCGCATCGCCTGCTCCACAGCCTACTGGCTTCTTCCCGTTGGATGGCTGCCATGTAAGAGAAGAAGATATGCATCAACGACGTGCCTCTTTGCCACGCGAATTACATGAGCAACAATTGAAGTATATATGTAGCAAAGAGGAGGAGCTGCGCACGGAGTTCGAACGTTTGCAATCTGAACGCAGAAGGTTGATGGAAGAAGCACAAAAAGCTCAAATTGTGCAAATGGCTCAAACGCCAACATCCCCTATAGCCGCTGCACGCTCCTTACGCGATCACTATAGAGCCAGCCAAAAGCTACCTACTCTCACCGAGGATGAGGTATTTAGACAACAAATGGCAGAGGAGTGGTTGAATAAGGTAGCCGAACGCGAGAAGCGCAGGTTGCAGAATATAATAAAAATATCCAGGATACAAGAAGATGAGGCTGCTTCGAGAAATAAGTCCGATATGGGGGAAGAGTTCCTGAGCCGGGTTAAGGAGAGACGTCATAAGCTTGCAATGCCGGCTGACAGTGATTGGGAATCGGGCGCTGAATCACATCCAATCAATCAAGCTCCGCTTAGTGAGGCGGAAGATGTACCACCAATGAAAATTATTGAAGGTGAGCAAGAGACCAGCCTACGGCGATTACCGCGCCATTTGCGTGAGTTTGCCAAATTCTCCAATCATCAGAAAGAAAATATTGAAGGAGGTCAACGCGAACAACATCAGGAGGAAGAACGTTCTGAAGAAACCACCGATAACTCCATTAGCAAAGCTTTCAAAAAATCATCGATGGTTAAGACAGTGAAAACATTACGCGCTCCAATGCTAACGGATAATCACGGACACGGTGAGTCGTTTCACAAAACAGAGACATCCCAAAAAGTTTCAGCTTCAGCTTCAGCAAGCTCATATTGTAACACCAACGCCACTATTAATACTCGTAACAATGACAAAGAAACTACACAAAATTCACTTTCAGTATCAGACTCATACTTTAATTTAACTGGTGTTGGTAGCGCCTTGGGTACAGCTGTGGTATTAGGTTTGTCCGCATGGACGGCATGGAGAAGATTTTGCTAAAGCACATTCAAATAATCAGATACTCCTTTCCCTACACATGCATACTTACATTTCATAGCCAACGATCCTGTTAGCGATTCCAAAGCCTTCCTTCCATTTAACTCACAATATTTCTAGTATTATTGGTGTTTGTGTACTTTAACATGTTTCTAGCTCTCTTTTATCTCCATTCATTTCTTTAAAAAAATATATTTTTCTTTTTTTTGTTATCATCACTTCAACACAATTACTGACTTCTTTTACCTGGTGTATGTATAGATTTTATTATTTCTTGTATTTTTATCACATCCATGACATTTCCTTTATGTGTGTGTGTGTGTATGTGTATTTGTATGCACTCTTTTCCATTTTAGAAAATTACTTTTTATTTTTCTTTTTCTCTTCAATACTCCTTGCCGAAATGTTTTGCGACGCCAATTTAGAGAATGATAACGATAACTACGATGACGATGTAAACTGTCATGATGTTGGTGAACTTGACATTGACGCCTCAACAACACTAAATAGAAACACTTTAGATCCATTTTCAAATTTCTCTTCCATTTCCCCAAGTTCTTCGGAATTTTTGACACAGTTTCCAGGCTCATTCGATGAAATGTTTGGAAAATCACCATTTCGTAGCCGCATATTTGAAGAATTTAATAACTATTGGCGTAAATTTCATGACACAGGCAACAAATTTTGAAAGAAGAACACAATAAATTTCAACTCCCAAAACTCTTAAGCCATGACAGTTCTCTACAACTACTAAACACCTTAATACACTAATCTACACTATTTCTACTGTCTATTTCTTTAATTTTAAACCCACAAAAAAAGATAATAATTTATAATAAAAAATAAAAAAATTGAAAATATTAATATCAATGTATTTTGCTAAATTTTGTGAACTGTGAATTGTTACCAAAACTCTTTGAAAAAAAAAACTCTTTATGTATATGAAAAATTATTTTGATTACTGAATTTGATTTACTAACGCCCTCAAAATTTATTTGAAAAAAAAGAAACACAAACGATTTAAAGATTTTTTAATATAATTAATTAATAATATTTATTTAATGTATGATTTATGTGCAATTGTTGTATCAAAACATTGTTTTTGTATATTTTCGCAAACCCTAATTTATGAATTATTAAATAAAAACTGTAGTCTGTCTCTTTGTTCTAATTTGAAAATCTAAATTATAATTTTTATTTGAATTAAAAAAAACGCTTTGCATGATGATGATGACAAATTGATAACACACAAACAAAAACTACTGCAATTAAATGCATAACCGAGCTTAGTTTAAGTAAATGCACTCTCCCTCTCTTTCTTCTCTGTAATTTAATAAACAAATATACATATGTACGTTTACAGCTGTAAAATACCCTAAAGTTCTGAAAGCTGCTCTCGACTAACAGAACAACCTACATTAGCGCGTCAAGCGTAGCGTTTTGCAGCGCTTAGCTGCATCAACGCTGTGTTATGAACACCAATTTTTAATTATTTTATTTAATGGAATAAAATAAATAAATAAAAAAACAGTTTTTTTAACAGCCAACTTCACTACTTAACGCGCTGTCAAAATCAGCGTAGCCGTTGGAAATTTCTAAAAAGTGTCATAAAAAGGATATTTAAGAAAAAAAGTGTCAAAAAAGGGTATATTAAAGTAAAATAGGGTAAAGTTTTTTTGCGAACAAAAATTAATTTTTATTTCAATTAAAAAAACACAAAAACGAGTTTTAACAAATAATTAAATACATTAGACTTAAATAAAAGTAATTACACATAATTACATTCCAATATTAGTCGTATTATCAAAAAAAAAAAAAAGAAGTTACTACTACAAAAAGTTTGTCCTAATGTTTATCACTTTCTAGAAATACTTATTCTATATTTTGTAATTAATTCTTCACTTGGAGTCCATTCTTCCAGCTCCGACTCGAGCAAATTGACAGAGGAAAGCATAGACTCACTAGATCCTATCGCAAGTTTGTTTGTAAGTTTATTTTTAATCAGTGATGGTTTTGAAAACATTCGTTCAACGGAAGCACTACTATGAGGCAAAATAAATACATGTACATATATGTAACGATTTCATATAAATTTGAAGACACATATATTTTTATCAAATCTACTTTTCAAATTTCCTATCTCGAACCAAAACTTTCCTGCGTTATTTATTTTACGTATATATTCATACGTTTTGCTGTTTATTAATATTGTTATATCAAAACTTTTACTAATTTTCAAAAAGGGTCAAAAAGTGGCATAAAAAAGGGTTCATAAAAAGTGTCATTGACACGAAAAAGTGTCAAAAGTGATACTTTAGTGTCACAAGGGCAGCGCTGGTCAAAATCAGATTTTACAATTGCAAAGTGTAGACGCCGCGCCATTTGGGCTTACTTTATTTCATACATTTCGTATGAGCATGAGAATTTTTGACAGATAGAAAATGCTTGACCCGCTGATTTAGGTTTGGCTGTTAGTATGTGTCTTAACGGGCCACAAGTTTTGTAATAAGTTCTTACTTACTCTATTGGGAAGTTAAGATCAAACTCCAGTGGTCAATTATTTGCTTATTACCAACTGTCGGCAATCCGAAAATAAAAGTACTTCGAGCAGTTAAACTATTTCCGAAATGAATTAGGTCATCTCAAAGTGACTATTCAGGTCTATGTAAGGGGAATCAATTACAACAAAGCAATTTTTTCCCCCGACTCATCATGTCAAAAAACGCCGAGGGAAAAATCAAGGCGAAAAATAATGTACAAGAGTATTGGTAAAAAAGAACAAAGTTTGACAACATGTTTCATGATCGGCTGGGCTGTTAAGTAGACCTAGAGTTGCCCATGAATACCCCTCCACTTTAACAGCTGCTGGTTGCTGTTGATATTAATTTTTTGTAGTGTGTAGTAAAAAGATGATTTGCAAATTGAGGCACAGATGTATTTATATGTATGAACTAATGTGGATTTAATTTTATTCAAAACAATTTAATAATTTCAAACAGATGTGAGAAAAAAATCAAAGACGGCATCATTGGTTAATTAAGATTGCATCTTTGACGTTAAGATTCAAAGAAATATTTGTTGCTCTTAGAACAATAAGTTCTACTGAAATGAACGCATATACACACTTAAATTTGAAATGACTTAATTTTATGTTTTTACATGAACTGATTGATAGTTTAAAATGTAACAAAAAAAATCTTGATAAACTCTTCCGCACCAAACTCACTATTAATAATCAGAATCATTAAAAATAGTTCTCTAAAAGCTCAAATCTAAAATTATGAAAATTGTATAAAATGCTTAAAGAACATGAATTAAAATGCAAAGCAAATGATCATGGTCTTCAAACAGAATTTTAACATGACAATGTCATTAGAAGCAAATACTTAAATCTGTCTTGGCTAGGATTCGAACCATGTATTTTGAGTTAATATATATATATTTTTGAAGCCTAGATATTTTGTCACTGACCATGTATATAACAAACTGAGCAACGCACGAAATAAATTAATAGGTAATTACATAACAATTGCATATTTAGAAAAAATCGATAGAAGCTATAACGATCTTTATATCGGAAAATAAATATGTTATAAATATTTGAATTATTGTAAAATATTGTCACGCTCAAAGAAATAGAAACGGTAGTGTTTTTCTCAGTTTTTTACAGATTATTTTTAGTTTTCACATATTTTTAATGATTTTATAAAAGAAATTAAAAAAAATAATAATTCTATTATTCATCATACGCAGAAAAAAATACTTGTATTCAATGAATTTTCACATAAATAGTATGAATCTAATATGACTTTTTTCTCAAAAAACTATTTTTCATTGAGGTTAAGAGCTTTTTAATAAATTTTATAAACTGAATATAACTTAAAAAAAATTTTGAATGCTTGTCATAACTTCTACCTCTCTGCCACACAATCTGTAACACTTGAAATCTATTTTTACTTCATATAAATAAAAAGTGAAATTGTAGAATTTCTCAATACAAAATTTTAAAATTGTCTTCAAACAACTTTGGTGTTATGAATTCATGAATACAAAAATTAAAGAAGTATTTTTTACAAAAAAACTTATGAAATCATTTTATATTTTTTTCTATGTATCGACATATTCAAAATAAGGGAAACGACTTCAAAAAAGCAAATGGTGATCGGTTCGCCTGATCACCTCCAAGGACTCCATCATTTATTAACGTATTTGAAAATTTTCTTCTTTTTTTTGTCAGGATATATTTCTCCGAAAAAAATACTGATTCGATAACAAAATGATAAAAATTATGCAAATTTTATGCCAGGAAATTATGCATTCAACCACTCTGTTGGAATGCACAATACGCTATGACCGACCACTTTGGAACTCAAAAACCATTTGTACATCGTAGCTCTTACAATTATTTACTAAAATCAGTCATTTAGTTTTTGACAAAGCTAATAAGAAGTTAAAATGAAGATAGTGAGTTGTTAGAGTTACTTTTGAGAGCACCAAAAATATTTTGCTTTGAATTTTAAAATTTTGCTTTTCGACATTGACCTTATTTTATTTTTCCCTAAATAATAATAACGTTACAAATATTCATAGATTCCGATTAATAATTAATTCCAAATTAATGTGTTTAAAGTTTTTAAATGATCTTGAAATGAATTGTAAAAATGGTTAATTTATTTTTAATAAAAATAGAGCATTTGAAAAATTTCAAATGAATACTAAAAGAATTTGAATTGATTAATGTTTGCACTCTACGTCTGGCATTGTTCAAAAATTGTGCACTCTTGAAAGAAATTTCAAATTTTCTATCAGCATACGGAATCTATAATTTTTACTGAAAATTTTTAATCTATTATATAAATAAGCAAAGTCAAATTTTTGCATTCCTTTTTCTCCTTTGTTTGCTAACCGATTTTCTTCATTCTTTTACCAAATGGTAAACATTGTTGAGCTTTAGTCACTCGACTAAATATGTTCAGTATTGAAGGAATAAAACGCTCCTAAAGTTGAACCCAGTACAAATGCTAAAAATACACACGCACATTCACTTATGCAAATATTGGTTAAAAAAAAAGCAATGAGAGAACCTACATATTTATATGAGTAATAAGATTTTTTCTTTTCAAATGAGTCAAGTTGAAAAAGAAAAAGATATCGTGTTGCACTGTGTTAATTAAGCATATACATAAACGAATTTATCCCTGAATAAAACAAAACTGTAATGAACACGTACATACCACAAAATTGTTGTTCTTTATGACAAGATCTACAACTTTGCCTTAGAGAGTAAATTGAAATTCTGAACGATTTGCAAGAGAAAATGATCAGTATTTTGCAAAAACGATACCGAGGTCCCAAATCTTTGGGGCCCCATAAAAAAGTGCATGACTTTGGCAAAACTGGGAGACACGGGTCTGCTTATTTTCCATGACTTAAAAAATTAAACACAGTATAATTATAGCTCGAATATGGTCGATTGCATCGGCCATAGGAAATACTATTTAATAAAACGCCACGTTTGACGTTGAAAAATTTTATATGGAAAAATACAAAAACCAAAGTACACTAGAAATTCGTCAACACTTAGCGTTACGTTTTACAAAATAAGACACTTAAAATCGGCATTGAAATATATTTGTGTCTGTCTTTGAACCGATTATCACACAATTTTTTTTTTGGTTTGAAAACTAATTTGGTGGAACGTGAGAACTTTAAAGCTGGAATTATTAGTTTCAAACAAAAATGGTGCCTCAGGTTTGTAAGGACGAGAAACAATACTTCCCACCACAAATATTTTTTCAACGGGCATGATTTTTATATGGAGAATCAGCATTTGGAAGCACTATAATTTAAAAATATGTATGTATTTTCTTTGCCAACTCTTTGCTTTCTAAGAACGCTTTCATTCATTGCCTGCTTTGAAAGACCTAAAGTTTTAGATTTTTAACTAAGCAACATTGAAATAGAAGAATATTTCGCACTTGATCAACAAGAGGGCATTAATTAACTCGAAATATAAAACTTTCAACAGAAGCAAAATACTTTTTGTAAAATACCTTTGATGTAAAGGGTTATGAAAAATAGATTTTAAATCATGCGTTTCATTGGCGAAACATAGACAAAAGAATGTGAAATTTTTACAGCAGGTAAATGGGAATATTAGAATGCAAGTTTTGGAGAAAAGTGGAAAACTTAAAATTTGTTGATCAAGAGAGATTTATTTTTTAAATTCTACTGTCTTTAAAAAATCACTGCTGAGTGGTTTGGAATCATAAAAGTCCTCCTACAATTGTATTTTACATTCTCAATGACCCCTTTCAAAAAGTTACAGTTTCAGTAATAATATTTCATAAAGAAATCTCTAATTATTCAGTCTTAGTAAAAAGTTTCTTAAATCCCCAGATACGCTCTTAAGATTGAACATTTAAGATTGGCTTTTACGAGTAGTTCTCCTATCATTTATTGTTGCAAATATTTTAAATATTCTTAGAATAGGATTTCACTAATTCGTTGTTTATCGACTTCTTACGCATTCGAATTTCTCTTATTTCGTATAGTTTTGTGTGTTTATTTAAGAATAATTCTGTTTTACTTCAAAATGTGGGTTATGACATGAGTGAGACTGCACTTGGAATAGCTTGTGGCAGAGATTCATTAAATGATAATAAAGGGAAATTTTCATTAAAAGACTCTCAAGTATTTGTTTCTTTTTTTTTTACTAAACAGATGGTCCACAATCAAAATCAACAACAAAAAATAAAAAATAAATAAATAAGCGGCGTGTTTAACCCAGTGTTTTGAACATAATTATTTGTTTATACCAAAACTAATAAATCAGAAAACTGCTTTTAAAGAGTCAGGAAATTATTAGAATTTTTAATAGAACTACACAATTCTTTAAATAATAAAATTAAAAGAAATCCAATTTACCAATGGAATGCATCATTGTTTTAAAAATAAACGGACAAAAATATTTGGCAATGACAACTAATTGCAGAGTACAAAAATTCAATACAAATACAAAGCATTTGAAAAATTTTGAAACATGAAAAACATGTCTGTAATAAAATGATACCATTTCCAATTAAAATTTTTGTTTCTAATTAAAACTAAAAAGTTTTCAAATTGCTCCAAATTTAAAGTGAGCGTTTTTAATTGGAAATGGTGTCTGGTGTGTGTTTTTTATTTAATATTGTTAAATATTTTAAAGTACTTATTTTGTATTGTTAACTTTTTCATATTTCTATTGGGTTCTTCCAAATGTAGATACCAAGTTACATTACCATAAGCCAAGAGCCCAAGAAACACTCGCCCGTCCACGAGATCCTCAATTGACGGATCATATAGTCCATCGGAGAAATAATAAACAAACACGTTTTGCTGTAACTACGAATCGTCGCAGCTGGTCTGAAAGCGATCTATTGCAGGAAATCGATAAAGATCTTAAGCTGGCTAAAGGATTTTTATTCCAAGATGGTGGGTGAGAAATATGAAAGTAAACCCAGTAAAAAATAATTCCAGTAGTGTCTGATTAATCTTTCCCAGCGAAATGAAATCAAATTTGGTTGTAATGCATGTTCTAAAAAAAACTGCAAAATTTTCCCATTATTGTGTTTAACTACAAAAGTTCTTATTACCCAGCGAAAAACAATAATTATATTTATAAATATCATACATTTGTTGATCCGAAAATTGCGGTTAATATAATTACATATACGATAATATACAACCTCAATTTTTGGATCCAACGATATACACAGTACAGAACATGATTTTTGGACTCAATTCTGAGAATTGCAGGTGAAAGTAGCCCCAAAAAAAGCACTTCTGCATCATTCTTTTTGTCAAGTTGGCTGCATTAATAACAGTGTGCAACAAATTTCGGGTCATTGCCGCCAGCCTCAACAACTCCAATGGGAAATGAAAGTTCACCATTAACTTAACAAACCTGCCAAAGGGTTTTGAAAAGTTAGCTCGAATTTAATTTTTATGGCCTCTTGAAATTGGGACATTTTTGAAAATTTTCTGCACTATAAGTGAAAATTGAAAAAAAATCGAACTTACTTTTAAAAATCCTTTCTGTTTACTTAATGGTCTACTTTCATTTCTCATTGGTGTTGTAAAAGTTGGTTTTTCTTGTTGCACTGTGTAATTTAATGGTCATACAAATTTTTTTTGTTCAAGGTGAATTTTTATCACTTTTCCTATATTTTTACACGGTTATACGAGTATCTCGGTATACCGTACGTATACTTGTTATTTTCCATATTAAAATATTCAGTGTTCTTTTGGTTTGAAAATGTAATTATTAATGCAGCCAACTTGACAAAACGAATGATGCAGAAGTTCTTATTTTTTGGAGATACTCTCACGTGCAATTCTCAGAATTAATGTTTTACTGTGATATGTTTCATATACATATAACTTTTTTAGCTGGATATTTTAAAATTGTTTTTTATGAAGATCCCGGTTTCGTAGAATAGTTTTAGCTCATGAAAATGCTTAACAATTTTTTAATCAAATTATTTCCAACAAAATTTCAATATAAGTTTATGAATTTTATATGTTTATTAATTTCTCGATATTTTATACACAAACTTTAAGTGGGAGTGATCTAAAATACATATTTTGAAATTTTTAGAGTTCTTTGTATGTCACATTCAATGGAGCAATTTTTTATTTATTTTTAGTCCAATTATGGTACAATAATACAGGTAATGCTAATAGTACAGCAGCTGACTTAGTAAATTTGAGAATGTGTGCGTCACACAGACAACTGATTTTGACATAACCCTGAAGGAAACGAGGGGGCATGTGTCCCCAAGTCAACAGTTCTGTCTACTCTTTTGGTGACTATTTGGCGTCAATGTCACTATAAGAAAACTTTAAAAAGACTGAAATGAACTAGTACCTTATTTTTAGTACGTATATTTTTCAAACGACTGTTATGAATTACCGCCTTTTAGTCTTTTATTTTTTTTTTTCAATTAAACTCCAAAAGTTAATAAAATTGACATTTTCATTATTGACATCTACTTCAGAAAAGTACCCAAATTGTACACTAGAATTACTAAAACGTACTAGTGAATCACTGGTTCAAATGTCTACATATGGTCCCAAGAGAACTACCTAGTCAGTAGTACCAATGTCAGTAGTGGATTTTCAATGACACGCACATGTTAAATGTCTATAGTAAATAGCATTGTCTGCGATATTATAATTCACTAGTACTGCTGACTGTGTCAGTAGTAAGTCAGTACAGTTTCACTATTGACATTTCCTGCAGGAAAGCGTTGTACGTTTCTTCCAACTAAACGCGTCTGTTTTTTTGGTTTTGTAATTTGTTGTAGAATCGCTAGTATCTGTAATAATTATACAATGAGTCCAATATGCAATTCTACATAAATTTCCGATTGTCTTAAAAACTTTTCCATTCTACGTTCTGTTTTTTAGATTTTGGTGTAGCAAAATAAAATACGAATTGATTTGATTGTCAACAAATAAAATCAAATAAAAAATATTCAAATAAAATAAAATTAAACACAACAATCATCAGAACGAACTGCATACAAAACGTATTAAATGAAATTTCATTTAATTCCAAAATTTTTTCCATACTTTATTGCCGTACTAAATAAATGCAAAATAAAACAGCCAACCGCAACGACTTTGCCGGAATTGTGTTTGCAATTTTCTGCCCCAAAAGTATACTTTAAAATTTTGAAAAATAAAAAGAGACCGCAGTTTTAAATTAAAAAAGAAAATTTAAAAATTGATAATTTTCCTTCCAGTGGCCAATGTCTGTCTGTCTGTCTGTCTATTCAACATTAAATACCAAACAAAAGAGGAAATTCGTTTATATGTTTTTTCGATCAAAGTTGCAAAGGTGTGACGTTATATGATACTTGCATAATATTTATATATTCTTTCTTATAAATTTATTTATATTTTTTGTTTTTCGCGCGTATTTTTTAACACGTTCTGAAAGCGAACGAACAAATAAGTTTTGTACGTCATAATGATGTTCTATAAATAAGAATGGCGCTATAAGTTGAAAGGTGCTCATTATTCAAAAAAACGAAAGATGTTTTCAACATCTTGTACTCGGCGAAGAATCAGCAAATTCTCATCAATTTCAACATAAATTATTGACTCACCACTTTCAATCATTATGAGAATGTTTAGCAACATTGTATTATTGATTGATGATTGCAAGAGTACAATTTTCAAAAATGTTCGCTCTCCGAAAACATCACGGTTATCAATTTTTTAAACAGCTGGTTGTAGCTAAAACGATCACGTTTCCCGTAATGATACATGTAAAGAAGTTTGCTGCTGTTTCTTACAATTTGTAACGATTGAATAAAGGTACGGTCACATCTGACAAACATTTGCCGAAAAAACGTAACCAACAGACACGCTAAATTTGGATTTTCTTGAATTCCAATATTTTTTTAAATATGGATTCGCATTTATTAAAAATAGTAATAGCATTTTGCGGAGTAATTGACTTCATTTTTTTTATATAAAAACCACTAACCCTAAGCAAAAGTAGTGGTAACGTTTTTTTTGGCAAATGTTTGTCAAGTGTGACCGTACCTTAACTTAATTGAAAAAAATTAAATTAATAAAGTCGAGTTAACAAACAGAGCTGCTACTTCAGTTTTTAGAGGCTGTCAGTTGTTAAAGACTGACAAACAATACCAGACTTATTACTCTTTCTTACACATTAATTTTATTCGAATGCCTCCAAGCTCATCATCCACATTAGGAAAGAGACCGACAGAAACTTTAGCCAAACAGCAAAGTTTTCAAGGACAACCCGTAGCCTAGTAGATAGTGTACTAGACTTTTAGTCTGGGGGTCGTAGGTTCGATTCCTGCTTGTGTTTGTTATTAAAAAAAAATAAAAATTTGTGTCTTCTAAGATAAGAATCTAAGCTTGCAAAAAATCGAAATGAAATATTTTCAAGCCTTAAAGTGATACTGCATTCAACTTAACATTTTCGAAATAAAATAAAAAGTTTTAAATGTATATAATTTTCCAATTAAATAACGAGCTTGAGGTCACTTTTATTAGAAGAAAAACACCCAAACAAATTTATATTCTATATTTCGTTACTCCTTTGTGTAGCTTCTTCAGGATGACAAACAAATCGTTCAATACAAGCCACAAAAAATTTGGCTACATTCAATAGCTGCGCAATAATAAAAGTTTCGCGTTCCAAAAGCACTGCACACTTGGCAGCACATTTGTTAGTCAAAAGTTTCTTTATGCAAACAATTGATAGTACTTTCACACATTTCATCAACTGCGGCAAAATTCTGCAGGCTGCACAACTTTATTGAATGTACGAATTCACACTTTCTTTAAATTTGTGAAAGATTAAAAAAACCTCCAAATAATGTGGAAAAGGACTCGCTAATGTTTTCGGCATTGAGTTGATTGAAAGTTTTACAACTCCAATGTATGAGAAATAGAAACAACAATGAAATAAATTGACTTATGATCCACATTTATTTACAATCAACATTTGAAAAATTTTTGTGAACAACGTTTGGGATTAATGTGCTGTTCATAGAATTCAAGCAATCGACTTGAGTAGAAAATATGTCAGTTATTCCAGTGGTTTTCATAAAAATTGTTCACTCAATTCGATTGCTTGTCTAGGGATTGAGAAGAAATTCCACTTTCTGTTTAGAATAATATCTTCGTCAAATTACATTGCATTCATTTTCGAACGTTTGTCAATTGACATGGAGTTTAATTTCAGATGTTACTCAATTTAAATTCAAATCTGTGTGTTTGCCGATTTAAATAAATTTCAATTTTTACAAAGCTAATAATTTCTGTTTTTGCTACTGATACATTTTTGTTTTCGCAAAATATCTTTAGTAATAATTTTGCAAAAATTCTTTAAAAAATATCTTCTGATTAGAAACAAGCTCCAAAATCATAAGTAATGAATTATCTTAATTTATTTAGTTGCGAGAAATTAGCAAAATCATTATTTTGAAATGATTTTTAAAAATTCATAAATTTCGATAAAATTTTCTAAAAGTTCTGATCTTCCTCTATCACTTTTGTGTACATAATTTTGTAAACGGATCAGTATATATAACAACTGTTGGCCATCTAAAAAGGTATATAAACGAAAACATTAACATTGATGAAAACAGGGGGTTAATATGTATTTCAATTCGAAACGGAAATGATTGTGTTTCGGAAGTGTTTTCTTTCGAACCGAAATACATAATAACCCCAAAGCTTTAGTGTTCTTAGACTTTATTAGTATTATCTATTTGCTTTTTGAACATAATTTGAATTTATAATAAGAGTTAGCAAAGTTCGTTCTCTCAAACTAACATACATATGATACAAAATTTACATGAATTAATTGCTTCTATTCGACTTGCAGTCCAAAGTTATCCAAATTTCAAGAAATAACATTCTGTAGAGAAAATTCCCTGGAAGTAAAACTATTTGCACTTTGGAAAACAAAAAAAAAGTGTGGCCTCTTTGACACTTGGGAAATGATATTGTAAATAACATCTCTTGTTGAAAACCGCCGTTGTATTATTTTTGGCTTCAATTGAGAGATTAATAGTGGGTGTATGTATTTTTATTAATTTTTTCTTTACATTTCGGCAGATGTTTAAACTTGCTCTTTTTACTCTCTCTCTCTCTCTATATATATTTGGTTGGTCTACAAGATCGGTCGGAATGAAATAAAAACTAAAGCATATATAGCTTTCAATATTCATGCACACATGGCCAAAAATTAGTTTTTTTTTTGTTTACATTAATTTCCTTTTAATTTCTCTCTTTTTTGTTATAGTTGTTGTTCTTGTACATTTCTACAATGAGAATGATTTA
The DNA here is from genome assembly GCA_956483585.1 of Gymnocheta viridis. Taxonomy (NCBI): domain Eukaryota; kingdom Metazoa; phylum Arthropoda; class Insecta; order Diptera; family Tachinidae; genus Gymnocheta; species Gymnocheta viridis. Next base: position 85,264,812 of record OY101443.1, on the reverse strand, counting down.
ATTTTTGTATATTTTTTTTTTCTATTTACTCAGTCAGTCGTATGAGTATGACAACAATGATGATGGTGGATATTGGTGGTGAAAAACAATTTTATTTGAATATTTTTTGGTTTTTTTTCATTTTTTTAGTTTTGAAATTTTAAAAAAATAAAAAATAAATAAAACTTTAACCAAACAAGTTGAGTGTCGGACGTAAAAGCGTACAGAGTGCTTTGCAGGTTCCTTGTTCTTTTTTCTATTATTTTTGTTTTTTGCTGTGTGTTTTTTTCAGTCTACGAAAATATGGGACAGGGTTAGTGAGAAAATTAATAAAAAAAAATAAATCAAATAAATCAACAAGAAAATTAAAAAAAAAAATGCTACTCATATTTAATTGCTAAACAAGAAAAATGGAAACATCATTCAAAAGCGACATACATAATTAAATTTTACAAGTATTTTGATTGTTCATTGTTAAAATTAAGTACGACATTTTAGTGTCATTTTATGTCAACTATTTCAACAACAAAAAAAATATTTGTATGCACAATTTTACAGAAAAGGCTCAATCACCCAGCATGTTTGCACCGAAATTCAAGGCCAAGGCTCCCCCCAAAGGAACAGGTAAATTCCAAAGTTGTCAACCTTCTGTTATACGCATAAAACAAACAATCAACATGTTGTTTTAAATGTCATTTCATCAATTGTTGTCAGTCAGATTTTGAACTTATATTTTGTAACGTCTTTTTGTGTACTCCCTCCTCCCACTTATTGGGTCTCTATTTTTAGTCTTTGTTTTTTTATAAACCATTCAATCCATTTCAAATTTTATATTTATATTTACATGCGTGTGAGAGTGTGTTCAAATCATATAGAGTATAGTATGCATAGAACCGAAAGCTCGATTCCTAAAAAATATACAACTTTTAATAGAAGCCTACACGTACACAACCCACTTGACCAAGACTTTCATTTACGATATGGACTGCAACGGAATCACCAAATTTTTTCATGTAAAAGATTCGAGATCGACAAACAAAAAACAAACCGCTCAGCTTTCGAAGGCATGAATACCGAATAATTTTTAGCCATATCAAAAGCAAACCGAAAACGATACTCAAACGAATATATTTAGCTTTTGTAAAATGTTGAATAAAAATAATTTGTCTTGTTGTGATTATTTTTCGAACAAATTGGTTGTTAGTGGTGATTATTATTTTTGGTTAAAGTTCGTAACATTTTAGTCCGAAAAATGCGGACATGAGACAATATTTCAAAGGAAGAAGGAAAAAATGTAACTCAAATTAATTTCAACTTACACGGCAGAACAGAAACAACGTTGTTTTTCGGGAGCCGCTACACTCCCATTATCAGTGTTTATGTGTGTTTCCATGTATTTGAATTTGTCTGTATTTTATTCATGAATTTATAAATTTCTTTAATGCAAACGAAGGCAATTTTAATTTTATTTATTTTTTTTTAATTAATATGAATAATTGGAAAACTGAGAACCTTTGCTGAGATCCGAACCCGTAATCTCCATATTGCTAGACCAGTGCACTACCAATCACGCTACCGAAAAATTTGCTTTGGGTTCGTTCATTGTATATGAAATAAGCAGTAGTGAAATGTATTCGAGAGATTACCGGAGTGCTCGTTGGGATGTTGCAAAATTTTTGTGGCATTTTTCGACTTTCGAGAAATTATCGCCAAAAAACGCTTCGCCGAAAATTCGTATTTTTTTTAAATTTGCTAACATTTTCGTTTTGAAAATTCTTCGCTTTAGCGAACATTCACTTGTTTCGAATGTCTGGTCAAGTGGGATAATCTATTATTATTTTTTTCCAACACATGACAACAGATTCGGATTTTGATAAATTAGTTTCGACTCTATGGATAATACTCTATGATTAAAGTCATATTAATTTGCTGTACATTTATTGTTTTTAATTCATTTGTCTTCTTTTTTTTGTTGGTGTTATTCATCCCATTCTTTTTTTTTTGGTGTTTATGAAACAATTATGTACATATCGCTCATTTACTTCAACAACATCATAACTTAAAAAACAATATTATTCAGAAAACGAGCTTAAAGTTTTTAATTTACAGTCTTCTTAAAGAAAAATAAAAGAATGTTCTCCTCTCAAGAGGTGAGTAAACATGATATTTGTATGAGTTTTAAGCTATTGCATAGCTTTAATCGAGGGCTTTGAGTGCGGCGACCGAATCAAGAAATTTCGTAACGAAAAAAACCTAACACTAAGTTTGTTTCTTAAGTCTTTTGTGTTTTTAAGTATATGAATCGCCTAGCGTATGTTAACCCCTAAAGTATGCTATTGACTTCATTAACATACAGTATTGACAGAACAGATTTTTACATATGGGAAAACACAAAATGGCGTACTTACGAGCAACCGTGGTTGACAAAAAATGATATACACAAACAAACAGACGATTCGTGGGTTTTTAAGCGGTATTTTCCAGATATTTAGAAGATATCAAGTCTCAAACTTATGTTTCTTATTTCAGTTACCATAAATCTATAGTTTCAATTATAAAAAATTCCTGATAAGCTATGTACATGTATTGTAAGATAATAAAAATATTTTAAACGAAATTAACTTCTCATTTCTTATCGGTCACTACGCTCAAAAAGTGTAACTTGAATTAATATGAAAGAAAGAAATTTAATTAATATGAAAGAATAAAAATACTGCATAAATAAAAATAAATAAATAATTATAATTGATAAAAAATGCTATGCAATAGATTTGCCGCGGCAGTCCCCGAGTGCCACACGTCTTTTTTTTTGTACAATACGAGCGACACAGATATTAGTTGTGCATAAAATATCAAGTTTTTTGAGTTATGACATTGTTGAAATAATCGAGCGATAGGTGCCTTGTGTATTTATATTCAACAACAAGAAACATCAGCAAAAGTAGTTTTTCATTTAAATTAAAAAAATTTTTTTTAAATAAATTTGTCTGTCTTTCTGTCCATCAGTCGGCCCTCTATTATACGAGCATCTCCATACAAACTCACATACATATATACATATATATTTACATAAGGATGTATTTCATTAGATGTTTTACTATTGTTGGAATTTACTACTGAATACATGTGTAGAGATAGATACTCATCTCTATAAACTTTGCTAAAATGAATGATTAGATCAGTCATAGATAAAAAAATGTTTATGTCAAGTTTGTGAAAAGATAACAAACTTTTTGTTGCGTTATGAATTTTATGAGCTTTCAAATTGTGTGTCAGTCTAATGCTTTGTTGGATAATTTATTAGGTTGCAGATAAAACAAAAATAGGATTTGAGTTTATTTTTATTAGAACCATTATGAATAGTTTGTTCTCTTTGAAATAAATAAAAGCTTAGATAGGTATTGTCTGGTAGAGCCGGTTGAAATCTTTAAAAAAAAATTGGTCTCAGTTTAACTGAGTGTGAAGAAAAGGTTTCGTTCGCTACTAATCAGCATGATCGAAATTAAAAATATATATTTATATATTTTCTACATTTCTAGCCTTTCTATGCTCAAATGGTTTGAAATGAAATTAAAATTAGTTCCCAATCAAGAAAATCGGAAATGTGCTTTAAAAAAAGTACTTCATGCTTATTAAATATGTAATAAAAAATCAAAATATGCTCTTAAAAAGCAGAAAATGGCATTTGAAATAAATGATCTTGCAAAAAAAGATGTTTCATGAAATTCAACTGATTCGGATTTCAGAAAAGTCACGATATTTCGCATTTGCACTTTGGCAGCCCCATTTGCGTCAAAAACTGATCTCCGCTAATAATTCGCTCAGTCTGTTCAAAAGTTTTGGGTGCTTTGGATAAAAAGCATAAAATAAAATTAACACTTTTTATCGTTTTTGTATTTCGTTGCTCCCGCTGTTGGCACTTCAAAGTAAACTGCAAAAGCTTGACATGTGTTCAAGCAAATGTTAGTCCGTATGAAACTGTGTGAAACGCAGTTTTTTTTTTTGCAAAAGAAAAATTTATTTTTCAACATAATCTCCTAATAATTCAATACACGTAGTCCAACGTTTCTCCAGTTTTTGTATCCCTTCCAAAAAATAGGATATTTCGAGGTCCTTAAAATAGGCATTTGTTTGGTCAATAATTTCATCGCTGGAGCTAAATCTCTTTCCACCGAGCCATTTATTTAGGTTTGGAAATAGGAAGTGGTCACCAGGGGCTAAATCCGGAGAATATGGCGAATGAGTTACCAATTCGGATCGCGGTTAAACAACCCCAAACAATCCTTTGAAATTGTCACACGTTTACGTTTATGGTCAATTGAGAGCATCTCACTTTTACTCTTCGATCCGCCAACACCATATCGTGGATTTTTTCGACATTTTTGGGTGTAGTGATCTCAATTGGCCGTCCAGAACGTTCAGCGTCAGTTGTACTTGTGCGACCACAACGAAAGTCAGTAAACCACTTTTTTACCATTGAAATCGATGGTGCAGAGTCCCCATAGTATTTATCGAGCTTTTCCTTGGTTTGATTGACGGTTTGTTTTTGCAAAAAATAATGAGCACTCGAAATTCATTTTTTTACGTTTTTAGAAAAATACACGAGGTTGTATGTTTTGAACAGCTGTTGACTATTAAAAGGTGGTACTTGATGGAAACAGTATTGCATTTCATATAATAAGTGGAAAGTTCGAAAAGTCACGGACTTACTGATTCGCCCTCGTATATCCACACGTACACGAGCATGATTTCAAGCATTTGGCAAATGTATAGTGCCCTTTAAACACCGATAATATGCAACACGATCCACACTCTTGAAGCTAATATCGTCAGAGCTATTCATGAGATATAACGAACCAGAAACCGTCAATAAAGCCTAGGAAAATCGGACAGACAGTATTACCTGCTGCGAAGCCAGCTGCGCTTGTCGTACGAATGAAATCGTGTTGTATAAATAATGGCAACATACGTGTATGTTACTTCTAATGAAACCACTACAAAGCAAAAGAAATTAAGTTCAATTCACATTAATTAATATTTAAAAAGACATTTGTACTTGGAACACCCCGTAAAACGAAAGTAACACATACACATAAAAAACTTTTATTTTGACAAAGTTGTATTTTTTTTGTACTTCAATATTTTACAGCGTTGAATTTTTGGGTATCTTTGATGAAATTCAAACATGTACGAAACAACAATACAAAATTTGTTGTAAAAATACCTGACTAGCTGTCAAAACATAAACAATAGTGGGTGGCACTGTCAGCACAGATTAATCTTTTAGAAAATGTCAAATATCATATAAAACTGAATACAAGGCACATTGCAGTTTGAAATACTACCTTGTTGATCTGCCTTGACATGTATCCAAGATTGGTGTTCACTTATTTGAATATGTTTAATTTGTATTTTACAAATTTGTATCAATTAATAAAAATAAGAAAAAGTATGATTTCCATTGGTAAAAATCATTAATTTACTACCACATATTTGGACATCGGCCCCACTGTACAGTGTATTTTCATGCACAATTACTATTTAGCTGTTTCTCGAATAACATTTTTTTTAGGAAAAAAAGTTTTTTTTATAAAATTTTTTCTTCCGAATTTTTGAATAACTTTAATTTGTTTATTTAAATCAAAAACTAATTAATTAACAAATTAAACGTGGGTAGGTCAGTTAACTATTTAATTTATATTATAAAATTTACATAACGGACACTTAACTTTTGTTGTAGTACAGACATCACTTCCATAACACGAATAGTTATGTAGTACGTTCGATTCACACACTATTGTATGAGTTGCGTGTTGTATTAATATTATTGGGAATATCCCCAAAAACATGTTTCTAATCAAAATTTTTATATAGAAATTATCCACAAGTTTTTTAAATTGGACGACAGTAAAGTTTCTAGTGTGTTATTGTGCAGTATTTTTCTCATGTGTTTTCTATTTCTTCCCCGTTTTTAACCTCTAAATACCATGAACCTACTCTTTCTCAGCCACAAATTTAAGTCTTCTAATTCTACCACACTATTTAATCTCCCACTGTAATTTACACACGCACTGTTCGTACAATCACAATACACATTAATTGTTCCAAATGTCCAATAATGTTACTTTGTATTCAGTAATATGGAGAAATCTATTAAAATTAAGAAAACAATGAAGCTAAAATCTATTAATAGGAAAGAAAATAGAATTTTTAAAAACCTCATACTGTAAAGCTTTTTATTAACAAATTGTAATACGAGTAGAAAACAAAAAACTAAAAGTCTCGAGACAGAATAAAAAAACTAACAGAAAAAAAGACACAAAAAACTATTAAGTCCACTGTGATTGAAGTGAACCTTTTATGTTGTTGTGTTGTGTACTCAGCATAGAGAACACACCTTGTCCACACCTTAAGTGATGAACCATGTGGATGAAATAGTTTCACCGTTTCACCAGCAAAGAATGAATACAATTTTAAAATATTGCACTAAATCGTACACACACACACGCACGCAGTTACTTAATCGCAAACCAGAAAAATTCTAAAAGCGAAAAAACTTTACGATTGATTTGTTTTTAAGAGTGATTGTTATAATTCGATAGATTTGTTACACTCGAATTTTTTAGCGTTTTAGTTAATTCAAATGTTACACAATTTAATTTGGAAATCAAATTGGAAAAACTGTCGTAGATTAGATCATTACGCTAGTAGTTTTGCGTCAGGGAACCACAAAAATTAATAATAAAAATAAAGGTTTGCCAGCCAGACTATCGTCGGAGTCGTGAGAGGCTACCGAGTTCGGTATTCAAAAACAGAAGGCGAAACCCAGTTTACAGGTTTTTGTTCTTAAAATTAATCGCTTTCGAATAATTCAACAGGTCTTATTTGTGCCGGCTTACCGATTTTTTCGCAGAATACAATTTCCGTTTTTCACGATTTCATGTGATAATATGAAAAACGGAAAGCAGAATAATTAGAGGAAGCGTCGTTCATGACTAAAAGAAAGAAAAAAAGAAGAAATGTTTGTGATTTTTCGCGTGTTCTTTCTTCATTGAATAAATAGGCAAAGACAAATTTTTAGATCCCTTTTTCTCCTTTGTTTGCCAACCGATTTCCTTCATTCTTTTACCAAATAGTAAACATCCTTGAGCTTTAGTGACCCGACAATATATTATTTAAATCGGTTCAGTAATAAATGAATAAAAGACTTCTAAAGTTGACACCACTACAAATGCACAAATACACACTTACATTCACTTATGTACATAAGTATTGGTTCAAGTAAAAGTATAAGCAAAGCAATGAGAATGTTTAAGAGTACCTACATATGTATGTGTATGATTTATTCGATTTTTTCTGTCCAAATAAGTGAAGTTGAAAAAGAAAAACAAATCAGAATTGAAAGAAATAAGAATTAAATACATATACATATTTACATGTGCGTGTTGTATGTAATTTTATTCTGTATATTGTTGTTCCATGGGGAAGGGAATGATTAATTATTAGGTAGTTTTTTCATTTTAAATGAATGCAACTAAAATAGATATATGTTTAAAGTGGCGGTCGAAGTTCGACCATTAGGCGCACTCTAGTTATTTTAAATACTAATAATAATTCAATAAAAATTGCCCAAGTGGAAGTGATGCAGGGCTCCCAGTTTTCTTTACGTCGTATTCTAAATTTTCGATTTTTAATCCTTAGAAATCCCCTAAATAAACCTTATCTTCATAATAGCAATTTAATTGTTAAACTAGTTTTCATATTTTTAGTTTAGAACTTTTCAATTGTAACTTGTCTCAAATATTTCTGAAAATTTTCGATTTAAAACTATGATATTTTGGCGATATTCCTACCAATTTCGTAGCCTTTTTCAATACTGATTAAAAAAAATATCATCATCAAAATAAGAGAAGATAAATTAAAACAAGGTTCAGCATAACAATTTTGTCCCCGAGAAATCCCCGGGTTCGAACACGAAATTAGTATCCCCAAACTCGGAAAATATCCTTGACTTGGGGGGCAAATCCCCTAAATTGAGAACGCAGGGCTACTGAAGTGTTGTCACACCGAAAATGTATTCGTGCTCCACCAGGAAGTATTAAAAGTTTTCCAATCTTTTTCATTGTACGAGGGAGTCTGATTGTACACGAGCCTCAAACGCAACAAAAATATGTTGATTTAAAATGAAATGCAAATGGAAATTACATAAAAACCGTTTAACCGGTGTTTTTGCATGAAACCGTATTCGAACCCGGATTTTTTAATAATTTTCGAATAGCTTGAAACCCGGTTTCTTGAAATAGTCGCTTTTTTGTATGCTCTACTATGGAGCGAACGGTGTCACATGTAGATTTAGCTTTAATACTCCAAAGAAGAAAAGGGCCGTCCCCTCATACTTATTAGTTTAATTCCTTTGACATGATTGTCCGGTTTGCGGTGTCAAGTTATCGTTGCCAAGAAATCTTTCAACTTCCTTTAAAAAATAAATTGTATTGTTTGAAATTTGGACAAACGCCCACCTGGAAAATAAAAAAACCTTATCTGCATTTAGCAAAAAGTGAATCTTTGGAAAAATAATTTTCAGGAGCACCCGTAGGTTCTAGACTATTAGTTCGATTCCATCCTGGCTGTTTCTGCAGACAAACCAAAAAGTGTTCGCAATTTGTGTTCCTTAAAAAAAGTGATGAAAAATATTTTACTTGTTGAAAGATAAACTTAATTCAAAAAAATATGGCAAAAGGTTTTGTCTTTAACAAGACTCATGAAGTGCTGCAGTGGCACAATCAACAAGATTTTGAAGCTTTTTGAAGCTCGTAGAGTCGCGGTTGCATTATTAGTGTGCGATCTTCGCTTATCAGCGAAGCGAACTTTTTTTAAGGGTACATAGTTTCTCGAGCCACCGAATTTGTTACTATTGAAATGAAAACACTCCATTTTCTACAAACATCAGAAAATTGTTGTAATTAATTCAACATTTTCTATGGGTGTAAATGAAGAAAAACTTAGCGAATAGAAACAAACAAACAAAAAAACAAAAAAAAATCTGTTAAGACCGGAAACTGATATAATTATTCAATTTGGGTTGCATTGTGTCCCATCAAAACAGGGTGAGACAACCATCAGTCATCATTTACTGGCACAAGCAATCGTATCCAACAACAACTACAACAATTCGAATCGAATTAAATCGAAATGAAATGAAATCAAATCAAATCAAATGAAAAACTGCGTTTGCTCAATCACTGCTGACTAAACTTAAAAAATCTTCCATTTTTCTTGCAGCAGAGTAGCAAAAAAAACCAAAAAAATAAATAAAAATGGACAACTCTAGTCGCACTATTTAAAATCTATTTTAAATTGGAAAACAGCATAATAATAGAGTTCAAATGAAATATAAATCTATTTATTGTTACTTGTATGTTTGATATGTACAGCGAAGATTGGAGAGTAGTATTTAGCCAAAATCGGAATAAGAACAGCAATTGTGGGGTGTGTGAGAGCTGTTGTAAACAGTAGTGACAATAGTCGGCAGCAGTGTTAACAAAGTTGGTCGGTCGGGAACAAGCCTGTTTTGAAAACAACACGCAAACAAACAAACAAAACAAAACAAAATAGAACAGAACAGAATAAAAACTGTTGTCGATCGATGGTCGTTATTGTTTAAGTTGTAGTTTTTGATATGATTTTGGTTGGCTTGCTGTTGCTGTTGTTAAATATTGTTATTGTTATTATTGGGCCATTAGTTTAGGGGTCTGTAACAGGCAGCATTTAGCTGAAGTAGTAAGTAAGTAAGTGGATAGCTGGCAGCCGCTACCATGCGTAAAGTGTTTGTTTGTGACATGACACAAAGTTTAGTTGTTACTTGACGCTTACGGAGTCAGCAACTCTATCGCGGGCTACAAAATCAAACAAAATAAATCAACTTTATCATTAATAAGGATTAAAGTGAGCAAAAATAATTAACAAATCATTAAATTACTTTCTTTATAAAACAACAAACATCCTTAACATTAACAAACAAGCATTTTTAAAATGTTTGTTTAAAACTAAATTTCAATAGAAATTGACGTCAGTTTAATTGCATTTGACTTTTAATTTTGTATATTATTAGAATCACCAATCTGCTGCCCTCTACTCTCTTCACGTTTTGAAAAGCATTGATTGTGCCGTGGTGTGTGAAAAGTGAATTATTTATTATTCAATACCATTAAGTTTCAAAATTGATTGTTTTCTCATGAAAACGACAAGAAAGAAAGAATTTTAAATTTATAATACTGTTGCATAAATTTTGCAATTATAAAATATGTAAATTTCGATCGATGATTTGTTGGTTTAACAATTATTCCGGTTAAAAAATGTCACTGTATTCAAAAACGAATTAAAGACGGGTTTTTATTCTAAACAAACGAATTAAAATAAAAATTAAAATAAAACAAAATAAATAAATAAATGATCATATAAAGCGTAAACAAAAACTTTAATTGCAACAACTTGTTGTCGAATAACTGTATAGATATATTTGATTGTGAATCATAAGTTAAATTTAAATATTTTGCACAGTGGTTTATTAAGGAAGATAATGCAGAGGACATATTATGTATGGACGTATTAAACAAATGATCAGAGTGAATTTATGGAAAGAAAAGTTAAATGTTTTCTTTTAAGTCTAAGCAACATATTTTCGAAGTTGTATGTTTGTTGATCAAATGTTGTTGATAATTTCTGTGCATCTAAACATTTGCTTATGAACATGCTTATGTGTTAATTCCATTAGCAAAGTTGTAAAGAAGAACTTTTACGATCAACAACTTTCTGTAGATTTTCTATGAAATTGAGATTTGGCGACTCGGCAGTCCTCTTCAAAACACGTACCTTGGATTTCATTGGAACCACTCGGATAGACTTGTGTCCAACAGTACTTTTCGAACTAGTTGCGTTCAAGTTGAAAATAAAACTTATTTCAAAACCATTTCATTTATATTGACACTTTTGCTCTGACGTGTGTCCGTCCAACATTTAATTTTAGTTCAAAATAAATGTTGGACACAAGTCTATAATTGGCAGGAACCCTAGCTGTGTGTGTGGGGTCGTTATCATGCTGAAATATCCAAACTGTGAACATATTTTCCTCTACGTATTTCTCGATAACATTTTTTTTAAATGGATTTGTATTTAATTCCGTCGATCGCATCTTTTATAATATGAATTGGAACCATTCCACCGACATACTTGACTGCCTTAGTCATATACGTGACAATCAGTCACCTCCTTCACTGGCCTTAAACATACCCTACCACCATTTTAGACCCATCCATTCTTTGACAAATGTTATATTAGCAATAGAGTTTTTTTTAGATATAAGAGGTTTTAACGCAGAGCGGAAACAACTAAGACCAGCCTCCTTTGTCCTGTTGCTAACTGTTCAAGAACTAATTGCTGATCTTAGATCATTGATAGCCTAACGTTATGCAGCGATCTGTCATTTACGAGAATTTCTCCAACTATCTTGCTATTAAATTATTTTGTCCTCCAGTAGTTTTATGAAGTCTTCCTTCTAAATGTTGGGTTTTTACAAGTAAAGTAAAAATTTTACAATGTATTTTTTATAATATTCAAAACTGCTGATTTATTGATGGAACACTTGGAACACTTATTACAAATGCTTCAATCAAACATTTAAATCCTTTCTTTGCAAAAAGAAACTTTCGAACAAACAAATATTGAAAAAACAATAGAACATCAGACATTTTTCATTGGTTTTTCATCATATTTTTTTTATTTTTATATAACTCATCTTTCGTGGAGAAGAGTGAAAGTAGCCATTGTTTTGCCAATGCTAAAATAGTAACCACTCTTTATAAATAAATATATATTTTTTTTAATAAAGATATAACTTTAAATTAAAATAAAACACAGATAAATTGTGTTAACTGCCATGAATTTGGCTTTATTGGAAAGATAATACTTTGCCATTAATAACTGAATATGGCTTCTGTCATGTGGCCTCCATGGCGCAGAAAGCACGATCTGTACCCTGCAGATAATATTGGACTACGTGGTCAATTATAGTTGAAACGGACTGGTTACAACATGGTCCGATGTAATGCAGTCATGGAGTAGGTCATTTTCAAATAATAACTTATTGCCACACGACAATTGTTCGTGCTTTCACGATCGTACTCGTAGCGAACAAACCTGGACTACATGATCCAGCCCTAGGACATCGTAATGTGAAATAGACCATGTTTTCTTTATATATTTGGGTTACTTTTGGACTAGGGGATGTCCAAGTCGCATATACTTTTCGCAATTGTTGCTGTCGTATTTCGCCAGTGTTCCTTCCATCTGTTCAATCGTCTTTGATTTATCGGAGTGGACAAGTGACTTGACATGTCACCAGAGAAAATAATCTAATCTAATAATTAGATCGCACGATCTTGATGGCCAACTTAAAAAACATCACATAAACTTTTATTTTATGTTTTGGTTTTTTTCAGTATTTTTTCTGTATTTATTTTTTTTAGTATTTTTGAGTTTACAACAATTTGTAAGCGTTGGTCTAGCGTGAATCTATTCATTATAAAATGGCCACAAAGCAGCTGTCAGCTGGCAAATCCATTGTCAAATTCAAAGTTATATCGAGCTTAAAAATAAACACCCTTCATAAATACTAAAAATGTTTAAATTTAAATGTCTTGGGAAAGAGGAAATATAAAATGTTGTAACTTTTTTTGTGAAATTTAACGGCAACTCTGTGTATTTTGTTGTTGGATTTTTCAAAAAAATGCTACGATATTTTGCATTTGCACTTTTGCAAGACCATTTGCATCAAACACTGAATACCGACAGTAAGATTTTGTTTCACACAGACATTTTTAGATTTTTCTTGAAAAAAGTTTTCTTATTGAAAACTGAAATAACGCACTCAAATTTTAAAAAAAGTTTTAGTTGTAGTACATCTAGAACTGCATACACATTGAAACTAGTGATTATGATCCAGCTTTGTGTTTACAACATTAATGCAACATTATAAGCGCCTTCAACGTTATGAAGGAGATTAAAAATGTTTTCAAACGTAAAATTTCTGTGGCAAATTTCTAAGGCAAACGACCAGTAAAATTAAATGAATTTCCTGAAGTGATGCACCCTTTTTTGTGACATCTGTTGTGGGTTTCCTTGAAAAGTTCACAATTTCCAATGTATACCAAATAATTTTTTTTATATATACTTGCAAAATATAATTATTTTAACAAAATTTTTCGAACCATTCGCTTAATTGAAAATGTTTAATCTGACTCGAGGATTGAATTTCCTAGTTCAGTTAATAATTTTTTTAATTATTAAAAAAGCTCTAGTTTACTAAGAAGAAAAGGTAAAACGAATGCTGAGAAAGTGTTAATTCAAAATTATTTAGTGATGGTAACTTATAGCTTCTTGTAGCTTATTTCAGAAGTTGTAGACGTTGGAATAACAATAATTCTCGTATTCTTGTCTCATAAACGATTTGTACAAGCAGCAACAAGTAAAAATTTTCAAATTATATGATATACACATGAACACCGATGATAGGAGGTATTGCGGTCTCAGAAAACAACGTTGTTATATTCTGCCGTGTTGTCTGGAAATAATTAACTTTTCCTTTCATCTTTGCGAAATTGTCACGTGTCAAATACTTCCCAAATAAAATGCTATAAACCTTTGCCTAATGTAAATTACTTATTAAAATACATTAAATTATTCGAGATATTCTCCAAATTCATATTCCAAAAAGTTGTTATGACAAATTGTGTGACTTAAAACCTGCTTCACTGGTCCTTATGCCAAATCATTAGTAGACCTTCCAGCTAATTTTTTGAAAACTGAAATCTGTAGTAAAACAACTTTACAATTTGTACGATTATTTTGTACACAATTCAAAATAAAAAAAATAAAAAATATCAAGAGCAATTTACAAACCACCGTGCAAAGTGTTTGTTTTAACAAAAAGATCTGGATTTTGTTTATAATTTCAAGTGAAATATTTTACACATTTCCATGCCGCCAAAATTCGTTTAAATATGAAATACTAATATAAAAAAATAACAAAAAATCACACCTACTTTTGTCCACATCTCATATAACTTTCAATAATATTTCGTTATAAATGCACAAAAATATTAAGTAACAAATAAAGATGTATGTATTTAAAACATTTTTAGATAATTGCAAATAATATAAATATAAAAAAAATGTTTAAATTTTGTTGATCATTTTTCCCACCGTGCGGCGCCCTCTACAGTGTCCATCTTTTATTTTACTAAAATCTTTACAAACAACAATCATCATTCAGGAGATAACCAAATGAGTCATCGCCTAGATCAACGTCGTCACGATCAGCATGATTTCGAATGGATTGTTTTGCTTGTTTATTTTTTCATTTAGATTTTTTTGGTTTTTTTTCGCTTTTCTTGAACAGATGCCAACTGTGACTTTTTCTTTAGCCAGTATTTAATTTTTTATTTGTAAGAATATTATTTTCTGCCACTTTTTCCCCACATTCATGTTTAATTATGATTAAAAAAAAATGAAAGAATGGAAGACGCCAAGAGGGTCGATAATTTTTTAGTTTTGTGGTCGCAGTAGTTTAGTTTCTATTTGTTTTGTTAATTCATAATTTCAATTAAAAGAAATTATATACTATAAACGTTTAATGTCAATTGATTTGTGTTGTTTTATGACTGCGAAATGTTTGTTTTGCGTTTCATTATTTTTTTTATTTATTTCAAAATTCAATCATAATACATACATCATTTTAAATAATAGGCATATGGTCGCCAAAAAATCAAACACCCACATCGTCTTGGTCTAATTTGAGTGAATTCAATAAGTCGGCACCACCAACACCGCCGCCACCGCCCTTAAAGCCGGTCTGGACGCCTCATTCATCACCACATTCGAATCGGAAGGAATTTCGTCCAGTACACTTTGAGTCGCCCACTTTGCCACGCAAATACGTCTTATCGACTTCAACTGAACCCACACTGCCACCATGGAATTGTCCAAATGAACAAAACGAGACACAAACTTTTTTACCGCAGAGCTGTACAAATTTAAGTTCGCCTACTTCAGTGGCCTCTGAAGCCAGCAGCGTCCCTTTGCGTGTGGGCTCTTCAAACTCTTTAGCTACGGCTAAATCCAGTATTTCGGAAAAAATCAAAAGTATTGTCTTGTTTATTTATGCCATTGATATTCTTTAGCTTTGAGCTAAAACTTTTCTATAAAGCATTTATTTATCGTTTTGTTTTTGGCTTCTTAGCTTTCGAACGATCAGCTTCGGCCTCGGATTTATATAGCCGACCACAAATAAAGCGCCTTGCCAATAAGGGTCGGCCCTTATGTAAACCTAATGAAGTCAGTAAGTATGAGTTAAAGTTAGAAAGGAAGGAAATTGGTAAATCGACAAGATCACTCTCACTTTTTCTTCAAACACTTAATCTTGAGTATTTAGTTAGAAGATCAAACCGGAAAGCGTTATGTAAACTACAAATTATGAGAAAACGGTTTATAAATAAATAAATATAAATAACACTCATATTAAATATTTAAAAATAAAGTTAGATTTATTTAAAGAACCCCCTATAAAGTCCATTTAAAATAAAAACAATTTTATTTCTTTATACAAGTTTTACTAAAAACTTTATTTTAAGCAAATTTTTTCTTATTATTTAATTCAAAAATTTAATTTCTACTTAACAAAAAAAATTGTGTACGATTTTATATTGAACACAACAATAAAATAAGAAAATTTATTAATTTTTAATATAAATTTAAGAAATTTTTTTATTTTAAAAACAGCTTATTGATGGTCATATGTGTACACCAAGCATATTTTTTTCAATCATTTTTCAGACAACGAATGGAATATTATTTTCTAGCTGAAAAGCTAAAGAAATTAATTACATGTTGTCATCATATGACCATCGTTGTGCTGCATTTCATTTCATAAATCGAAGAGATTTTATTTAATAGTTTAAAACTCTTGTTGATTTCTTTATATATCAAAATATGTAGTAATTTTAACATAATTCTTCAATTTAAAATTTTAATGATATACAAAACCTTCTTCATTATTGATATAATTCATGGACTTATTAAAAGAAATTAAATCTTTGTAACGTTTTCCTTTTAACCCGCGATTCTTGAATAGATATTGAAATCGAATAGTTCGAATGGTTTTGCTTTTTAACCTCAATATTCCTAATGAAAACTTAAAAAAAATATTTATCAAGAAATTAAGTTGTTTTTGTATTAATATCCCTCTAACTAAAATCTAAAATTACTTACGATTCCTATTATTATTATTTTTATTATTTTGTGTGCATGCATGCATTAGTTTTGTCGATTTTTTTTTTCTTTTAATTTCCCAAAATTTTCTTGTAAAACGTCTTTAAATGAAATGTCGTTTAGTACTAATATGTAAAGCCTTTTACAGTTTATAACGTTAAACATGAATATATGAGTGAACCGGAAACGGAAAACGAACGTCCAAAAAAAATGGCACAATTAGGCAGAAGACAGTATGATGGCATTGGTCCAACAACCAATGACGGCATGCCCATCATTTTGAGATCGGTAATAAATGAAACCAAATGCTTTTAATTCATAAATAGATAAACAACAACAACAACTACAACAGTTAAGTTTAATTTCCTACTCTTCTCCTTTCTGTCTATCTCTTTATTTCTTTTTAACAACGTCGAGCAGGAAGTAAAGGAACCACATCAGCATGAATGGTATAAACGTTTATATCAAACCATTCACAAGCAGAAACATGGCGGTATGATACGAAACTAAAACAATTTTAAACCAAAACGTTAAAAAAAGCATTCAGTTTTGTTTTTCTTTTTTTTTGTAATCAATTTAAAAATAGTTTAAACTTATTTGTTCAGAACAAAAATTTTACGCTTAGTTGGAGCTAAAGGCTGAACAATTGATCGAATAACAAAATCAAATTCAAATTATTTTTATTTAGCAAACTAAAGTTCAGGTCAGACGAAACAAATATTTGACGAAGCAAGCGCAACCACTTAATAATTCTAATACATACTATTAATAATGTGTTGAATAAATTATGGTTACGCTTTTTGGCTCAAATATTTGCACCGTCTGACTGTGGTTTTCTTTAACTGGTGCGCACACTGTGTGTGTTTCAGCAGAACAAGAAAGAAAACTATACGGAATATTAATTTTCGCCAGTCGTCATGAGATGCAGTTTTCGCTTTTTTAAACAAGAATAAATAAATAAAAAAATAAAATTAATATCCTTAATTTTTTTTTTAATATAATTTTCTCAGATCTCTTTTGAGAACCTTTTCAAAAAAGTACTTAAAATAGCATTTTCAGTTACATTTTTTAAATTGTGCTTTTATTGAAAGGTCCATTTTGAAAAGGGATGCTTGAAAAAGTACTTTTTCGAAACAAGTACTTTTTGCAAAAGGATGCTTTCATGAGAAATGTACCTTTTTAAAGTAAGAGATATTAAAAAAAGAACTTAAAGAACATTATAACAAGTAGTTTTTTGTTCAATAAAATCATTATCAAAGCAGCACTTCTTTTAAAAATGTATTAAAATTTTACTTTTTTAATAAAAAAAATTTACCTTTATACACAGAAAAAATTGTGCCCAAAAATTGTTTCAATAAACTTTTGTTTTATATTTTTATGAAATCTAAACATGATTAGCGGAATCATGTTTAGATTTCACGTGCCTGAGTTCGACCATACTTGAAGACAGTCAGCACACATAAAATTTCTATACTTCTCAAATACTTTGTGTAAGTAATTTTAATGAAAAAAATTTGTTTTCCCCATTGAATAGTTATTTACAAGCTGTTGTATTTGATTATAGTGTTTTTGTGATAAGTGACGATTCTGAAAGAAATGGTTATTTCTGTGTAGTTGTTTCTAAAATCATTTTATAAGAAATACTTGTGCAATTCATAAGCTACGTTATGAGTTGTATGTTGTATAAATTTTATTGGTTATTTCTGGTTGTTTTTTCACATAAACATGTTCCTAAGAATTTGTATAGAATTTATCAACAAACATTTATACAACTTATAACTCTTACAGGAGGTTGTGAATTGTACAAAATATGTAATAGAAAAAAATATTTTCTGCAAGTTTGCCGATATCGAAAGAAAATTTTCTTTCGTATAATTACATTTAAAACAAAAACAAAATTTTAAAAGTTGTTTTTGTTTCAAATGTAATAATTCGAAAGAAATTTTTCTTTCGATATCGACGAACAGGCAGTTTGTATTCCGTATATAAATCAATCAATTCTTGATTTAGGAACAAGTCCTTCTAGTGCGAAATCTTAATTGAGGCGTTTATTTTAAAAATGAGGCAAGTCTGTTATCAAAAAAAATATAAAAAATCAAGTCAGCCATTTAGATGGTTGCATTTTTTAGTTATTCTTTTATTTTGAGTTAAAATCTAACGAACACATCAAATAAATAAATGTGTTTGTATTATATTTGAAATTTACTTCAAAAAGTAAAGATAACTTAAATATTTAAGAAATTAAGCTTATGATGTTTTCAAAATGAACGTCTCAATTATAATTATTAGAAAATTGTAATTATTAGCAAGGAAAATAGGACTGATTTAAAACGATAGTGGAATATAATTCAATAGGAAACTTGTTTCTACGCCTGGATCAATTTAAGCTCGAATATGCATTTGGATTAATTAATAATAAAAAAGTACTTTGAACTGGGATTGAAAAAAGAATTTTCTTTTTTTGTAGTCAAATAAGACTATTTTCTGTCGTATTTATAAAAAATAATTTGATATGTATTTTAAAGAAAATTTTTATTAAAAATTTTGTCTTAAAGTAAATTTCAAATACAAATTATTTTTAATGAATACGATCCTTTGCATTTAATTATAATATTGTGATAATTAGAATATTCCACACTTCTTTGAATTTTACTGAAATTTTCAGAAAAGCTAAAAATTAAGGTACTCACAAAGGTAATTGCGTTTATATATCTAAAACAGCTGATTTATTTCATTTGTAACTGAGCAAATATAAAAAAGGTTTTTACCGCGAAACGTTCATTTCATTTGTTTGGGAATATTTTTATTTTTTCTAATAACAGCGGGAAAAAGTATCTCGCGGCCCTGAGTACGTATCAGGTCGATAAGAATATTTAATTTTTTTTACACATTTGCATCGTTTGCCCAGTTTGCAACAAACATCGTGAATACTCTTAGTATTTTTATCAGTTTAAATCTTTTTCGAAATATTACATATTAAATGAAAAATCAAAGTATTTGTCTAAGACTCATTAGCACGATTCAAGCATGTTGCGAGCTGAGTTGAGAATAAGATTGAAGAATAAGAAAGCAAACTTGTAAAAAGAATTCTAAGCTTGGTTTGAGCTAAAGTTCCCATTTTCAAAATTAAATGAAAAAATTACTTTTTGAAAAAGTGAAGCGCAAGGAAAAGTGAAGTCAGTGTTGATGACATATCCAGGCGACTTTGTACCCCGATTAATTTGTGTTTTCGTTTGCAATAAACATCTGACACAAAAAAAAACAAATACTTTTCTTTGGGACTTACAGATTGTGGGCGCAATAGTTAAAAATATAATTTAAAATAATTATCTTTTCTGATTTTGGCATTTCACGCCAACCAGGCGCATTGAAGACTATTTGTTGTATGATAAATATCACCTCTAAAATTATCTACTTTTGAGAAAAAGAAAACTCTTCGAGAATTAAAACGCTTTAGTTGTTCAAAATTTTTTATGCACTCATTAAGCTGGTGAAAATTATTGTTCGTTTAAATGAAAACATAATAAATAATCATTATATTCGGTATTAATATTTCGGTTTTAAAAAAAGTTTTTTATCTCATTAGATTAAATTGAAGTCCTAACTAAAACTTTATTTTTCGTTTTGGCTTATGCGCATTTAATATGGCTGTATTCGAATGCTTTTTCTAAATGCACATCTGTTACAATTGTTCTTCAAAACATTTTTATATTAAAAAACGAATAATATGAAAATAACAAAATAAATAATCAAACATTTTCGTAATGCGTTTATTTTCAAAATGCCATCAATACCCCACACAGAAGATTGTGTGATCCGCTACAAGCAACCAAGAGGTGAATCTCATTAGAATGATACAATAAAATGTACATAATTCATAAGTGTGTGATTAGTGTTGAACTTGGCTTGTTTATTATACCATATAAAGTCAAACATCCATTAAAAAAAATTTATATTGTAATTATTTTTATCTATACTACATACAGAAACATTTATATAAATACATTTATATATAAACATAATCTGAATCTGAAATCTGCTGATGTTACGCTTGATTTAATATTTACCTAATAATGCCTTAAATTGAAAATTTAATATAAAATGTAGTTAGCAACAACAGCAACAATTAATTGCCATTATTAACAAATTAACCATTAGAGCAATAAATATAAATTTTCATAACATTCGTATTAATTTGTGTTTCGTTCCACTAATATTCTAAACCATTTACAAGACTACTAAATACATGCATATTATAATATTTAAGTAGAATAATACTTAACAGCACTAAACAGCACCTAAAGACATTTTTCACTTTACATATGAAATATAATTTAAATTTAACCACATTTAACTCACGTATACCTGAATGGTGTCTTCTAAGTATTCACTTAAACAAACTATAAAAACTCAAACTGCCTGCGATTGCTGCCTGCCTTTCTGCCTGCTACATTTATTGTGTTTAAATTGTTTCAAATTTAAATTAATATTTTTAATATCTTATTTATCCCAAAAAAAATTAAACAGGTCGCACTCAATATAACAAACCCAATGGTTATCAGTCAGAGCCGGAACCAAATTACGATTCCGATTACTCGACCATAAAATATCGTACGGTAAATCCCAATCGCTTGCAATCGGTTTCATCGGCCTTGAACATACGCAAAAGTAACAATACGTAAGTTTAAATAATTTTTTCAATTAAATTAAATTAATTATTTCAATCAATTTTATCTCATTTGAACTTTACAGGCTTTATGGTACTTTACCAAATCCGGTTAAATCAGGTCAAAATTCGTATAAAAGTCAACCCGGTCGTATAGAAGATTACGTTACCGGTCATTCTTCAGTGTCCGAAAAGGAAAAGAAAGAAGTAAGTCAAACTTAATTGCTTTAAAACAATTCTCTATTGCATATCGTAAAATATTTTGCATGCTTTCGATTGTTCTATAACTTTTTTTTAAATTCATTCAAAAACAATTGAAAATATGATCTTAAGACCATATAAAATTTAGAGTGGATTTTATAGAACATGCATTGCAACACATTAAACTCATTGGTTGGAAAATTTTGTGTAGAAAAATATTTCGTGTGGCCATAACAAGTTAAAGAAGATTGGTAATTTAAATAAATAAATAAATAAATAAATAAATAAATAAATAAATAAATAAATAAATAAATAAATAATTTAAATCATAACTTTATAATTATTGTTACAGCTCGATGTCTTTTTTTATAAGAAAAATATTTATTCTCAATAGTTCGATACTCCATTTCGTATCTTCGTATCATCTTCAGAGTAATTTCTTTTAAGCTGAAGATTGTTACAGTGCAGACTCGTTTAACGCAACCCTCGATAAGCGCAACACCTCGATATTCGCAACACCCAAATTCTTCACATTGGAGACTCTGTTATCGCAACTTTTCAAAAATCAGGACCTCAATTAACGCAACTTTGTAAACAAAGTTAAGATTCTCTCTTACGTTTTGTTTTTACTTTAATTTTTTATACATAAATTCAAAACTACATATGAACCGTTGTGCATGAAATCTGATGCTTACGTCAGTGATGTTATTATACGTACGGAAAAATCCCTATTCGTAGGGATTTCCTTCTACAAAAAATCCCCATAGGGAGAAAATGACAGATTTATTGAAGTCAATAAAATATAGGGACTTTTCATTAATAAAAATATATTAATTGTGCAACCTTATTCGAATTATGACAGCATACTAAAGAAATTTTTAATACGAGAATATTACAAATTATCATATTGGCTGGAGGACGATAACTTTAAAAGCTGGCTGGAAGCTGTCTCTGATGAACCGTTCAAATACAAATGTTTTGCATGCAATAAAATTTTAAATTGCGGCAAGTCTGATCTTCTGAAGCACGCAGAAAAAGATACATAAAAAAATGTGAATTCTTTAAAAAAGAAAAGAAACAAGTCTGAAGCTGTTTTTCACTGAGGACGATGTGGCGTTGCAAATCGTCGACCACTTTTGAAAAAAAAGACTGACTCATGTACATAAAAGTGTTTATATTTAAATAAAATCTATACGTATACATCATTTAAAAGTTGAAGGGATTTTTGTAGAGACAATTTTTTGAACGCGTAGGGAAAAATAGGGATTTTATTCCGGCTGCGTAAAGACTTCTCAA
The DNA here is from genome assembly GCA_956483585.1 of Gymnocheta viridis. Classification (NCBI taxonomy): domain Eukaryota; kingdom Metazoa; phylum Arthropoda; class Insecta; order Diptera; family Tachinidae; genus Gymnocheta; species Gymnocheta viridis. Next base: position 85,242,347 of record OY101443.1, on the reverse strand, counting down.
AAAAGTATATAACATCACTGGCTTACGTACAAAAATCATTCTATTCTAGGAATGACAAAGAACTTTTGCGTGGTGCTTCTGTTTTTGAAACCAAAGTAGTTTAAAAAATATTTAGTTTGTGGAAAACAGGCATAGAAATTTTTACTCGGTTTTCGCAACAGCCCAAAATTTCTATTGTTTGCGTTAAACGAGTCTGCACTGTATTTTGGCTTGAGTTCAATACTTGAATTTACAAATTACTTTTTTTTAAATAATAATTTTTGATAAATTCAAACTATTTTTGTTAACCCCGCCGTTGCCACAAGCAATAATTACTTGCAAGTCGTGTGTACATATTGACATCAAAAATACAGAGAAAACGAATGTCTTGCAGTTTTATAGATAAATGCTTTCTTAGTTCTTCTTTGAAAATTAAAATTCCGAATAAAAACTTCTCGTTTTTCCTTTTCTGTGGCATGACTGATAATTTTAATAACCATTTGGATTTTTATCGGGCATCCCACTCATTCCAACCGGAATGGTCTCAATTCAGCACTTGAAATTCTAATTTTTATTTTGCATCATAAAAAGATTGACACCTTAAGACGCCGCTTCAAACTTTTTTTTAACTTAGCGCTTCTTCTGCTTTTTACTAAAATGCAAAGCTCATAAAGAAACATTTATTAGCCTAAAAGTATGCTCATCTTATACCTTTTACTGCAAGCGATCTACTAGAAAAAAATGTTGTTGAATCTAATTTGAAAATTAAATTTGGTTTGATTCCAAACAAATTTTGTGTTTTTCATTTGATTGTGACATGAATCATAATTATTATGCTATAAAATAAATGCTTGGATAAAAATTTTAAAATTAAAGTAATTAACTGCCACGCCCACTATTTCGAACAAATTCTTTATTTCATACAATTTACATTTAAAACAAATTTTGTTTTTGTTTTATAAGTAATTGTACGAAATAACGAATTCGTGTGACATAGTGGGCCTGGCAGTAAATATTTTTGAAATTCCGACTTTGAAGAAAACAAAAGATAATATTCATAATTGAATAGTAAAATAATTTACCAAAAATCCTCTTTCACTGAATGCAAATACATACATATAATTTTTACTACGTAACAATTGCCATTTCATGATTATTTCTTGTAAAAATGTTTATTTAGACAGATGAATATTTATGAATAATTTTATAAAGTATTCAAAAGACCTTTTTTAAAAAGAGATCAAAAGTTTCTCATTTAAGTAAATTAAATTGGTGCTTATTTTGTAAAACGCCACGCTTAGCGTTGATGAATTTTATATGGACAAAATTCACAATACAAAACCGAAATACATTTAAAATTTTCCAACGAGTTAGAGTTGCGTTTTGCAAAATAAACCCCATAATTAAATTTCCTCTGCTTGTAAAAACTGTTTCACAATATAAAATCCAACTCAAGTTTTAAATCTCCATTATTTTCACACTTCCAACAGATCTTCCCTTTTCATATTTCATCTCTAACACAGAAATGCCTTGCGTATGGTTTTAAGGCTGCCATTAAATCCAAGAAATCATTCCTTTACGTTTATTCGCTTAATAGCCGCTTTCTCTCATAACTACATTAAAGTCATTATTATCTTCATCATATTTTCATGATCTCATACAAATTTCAATGTGTTTTGTTAATTTCTTTATTTAGTTTAAGTATTTAACTTATACTCGTTCAGTTCAGGTTTAAAAATATTTTTCTAAAAACAACAACGTTCTAATTAAATTTAAAAAAATATCCAAAATTTTATTCGCTTTTCTAGTGGTGGGACGAAGTAATGGACATCTTTAATGTGGTATGCAAATTTTGCTATTTACTTTTTTTTTTGTAATTCGTTTTAGTTTTTAGTTTGAAAATTTGTAATTATGGTTTTGATTAATTATCCTTTACAGTTGCTGAGTTTTCAACTAATTTGAATATTTAATTATGGCGTAAAAAAATTGCAATGCTTAGAGACTGTTTTTAAATTTAGATGAGAGCTCAGTTAACGTTAAGTTAGTTAATTTAAGTAATAGAGATATACAAATTTAAATACATATTTTAACACAGAAGTGCAACTTTTTGGCAGTTCTCATAACGTCAAAAGAAAATTTATTAATATTTATAATACAAATATTTGAGAGAAATAAGCATAAAACGGCGAAAAATAGCGACGATTAATAAAGTTAATGTGCGCATTTAAACTGCGTTTTCCTTATAAAAGTTCTACAATAAACCCGCTATAAGTTTATTAATTATTTCTGAATAAGTCCCTTTTAAAATCCAAAACAAATTATTATCTTCGAAAACAAATCCCAGCGAATATCAACAGCGAAAAATACCGACATAAAATATGCAAAAGACTTTATTTATTTTCTTTAAAAGTTTACTAAAAATTGTTTATTAATAAATTCTTTCTTCATAGAAAAAATATTTAATTTCATCAAAAACCTCTACTCTTACAATTCGAAAAAATGACGCTCAATTTAATTTTAAAAAAACTTTAAAAGCTTTTCTTAGGATAAGATTTAACCAGCGTTGCCGCCATAGAATTTGAAATTGTACAGAAATTTGGTAAAAATAGTACAAAACCAAATGAAATGGTACAAAAAAGTTTCGATAAAAGGTTTTTTTCATCAAAACGTATTGTGTTTATTTAAAAATCATTAGTGGAGCATTATATTTGTACTTTAAAATGTACATATCTAATATCTAAGTACAAATATCTAGTACATATATATATATATATATATATATATATATATATATATATATATATATATATATATATATATATATATATATATATATATATATATGTATATATGTATGTATATGTTTATGTACATATGTATTTCAGTGATCACTGTTTTTGTACCGCCAAAATATCAATAGGTTGTTGTTCTAAAATAATACCCTCTTTCGTAAAAATTATAGATGAAATTGTGTTAGTTGACAATAAATTTCGACATCTTAGAAAGATTTAGCTCTTTGTGGTCCAAAAGTACATGTTCGCGCCACTCATTATCTTATATTTGGTAAATTATTTCAACTCAGAGATATCTGTTTTTAAAATTTGATAACGATCTTATTTCAAATGATTGTGCAATTTTGGATCTGCTATATACATATGTATAGCTATAAAGGTCATCATCAAAATTGAAACTTTTTTTAATTTGGGTAATAACTTCAATGTAAAAATTTCTGAAATCGGTAAACATTTTTTTGTTGCTCTGATTCCGAATAAAATGAAAAAATATTTTTTTTGTTTTATAATATCTATTTTTATAACTATAATTAGACAAAAAAATTTTAAGCAATTTTATAACTTAATTTTTCTGTTTGTATAACATTGGAGATTCTGATTGAAAAATTAAATTGAAATTAGTTAAAATACCAAGGGAATATGAAAGGAATTCTAAATATACTTTGGTAAATTTGCTGTTTTATTTTTTTTTATTTTTCTGCAATTAGTAGAATAGCACAAAACTGGTACAAAAATTTCATAGTACAGAAATAATACAAATATTTTTAAATAGTACAGTTTTTGTACTATAATACAGAAAGTGGTAACGTTGGATTTGACCTTCTCGAATTTGATATATATATGTATTTATACATATGTATGTGTTAATTTAAGAACCAAACACTTAATAAATCACTTTATAGATTGAATGTAGTAAATTCAAGGAAATCCAAATTTCATAACACTCAACTGTTAGGAAAATCCTTTGATTATAGAAACTTTACTTTAAAATTTATAAACAAATAAATTAAAATCTTCGAAAAGAACAAAAGTTAATTAAGACGCCTTATTTATTAATTATAATAATTATTCTTTATAACAATAGTTTATTTAATATGTATAAATATTATTTGTATTTAATTTACTGTGCTTACAAAAAGTGGCTTAAAGGACATTCCGATATTCGCTATTTTTATATTAAACTACCGAAAAGTCATAAAGCTTTGCGAGTAAGTGTTGAATTAAAGAGTTTCCTTATACCGTAAGAAAGCTACTTATAGAAATTAATATACATAAATATTAAAAAACACACCCCATTTTATTACTATTCATTACTTAATTATTGAAATAAACTAATAAAAATTTCTTTAATTTTAATTTAGGAACTGGATCAATCCAAGCTCTCTTCCCATTACACAGAAGGAAATCTATCAAGGTAGTTTGGTTAATATTTCTAAATTGCTCGAAATTTATAGTCTAAATATAAATTCTTATAATTCGTAGAGCATTGGCCAAAGAATCTGGTTATACCAGTGACTCTAATCTGGTGTTCCGCAAAAAAGATATTTGTCAAGGTAGTCCCTTGAGTCCCGTTGAACAAAAGCTGGCGTACAAAAACGTGCAAGCTGGTGGTGAACCTCCACTTTTTGGCTTCCGCAAGCCAGCTCCCGAAAAATCTAAAGGTTCGTATAATTATTTTAAGCACTGATACTAATTAAGGGTTTAAGGTTTGAAATCATCTCCCAAAACTAACAAACACAACGCCAGAGCAACATCACTAACATTTATTATATTTGCTAATGTAATGTAGATTATTAATAAGTTGTGTATAAATTTATATTTCAAAATATTTGTTATTATTTATTCTCACTTCTTAATATAAAGAAACTAAAATAATCAGTTCCTTTAAGGGTTCTTATTCAGATGTACATATGTGCTGTTCATAGAATCCAAGCAATCGACTTGAGTAGAAAATATGTATGTACGGAAAGCACTCGAATAACTGAGTGGTTTTCATACAAATTGTTCGCTCAATTCGATTGCTTGGATTCTATGAACAACACATAATACATACAAGCTCTTGGCTGTCACTTAACGCCGCATTCTATTTTCTACTGATATGTCCGTAACAGAAAGGAACGAAAAAGTAACAACAAACCACACATACACTTTTTCAATTGAACAGAAACAAAACAGCTGATCCGTAACAGAACAGAACGTACAAACTAATTCCCCTTTTACAATTGATATTTTGAGTATTTTTAGAAAATGAAAACAGAATTGCGAGTGAGAATTTATATTGAAAATAAAAAAATATTTTTGTATTTTATTTTGAATTAATTCTCATTGAACTAATTCTCATTCAAAACTTTGTTTTCATTTTCCAAAAACAGATAGTAAATTATTAATAAAACGGAGAAGATCTAGAAGTAGTAAGTGGTTTGAGTAGAAATGAAATCAGATGTACCAAATTCATTCCATTCTAGTGTCAGTATAACAGTGAAATACAGACCATGTCCGCGGCCCTTGAATGTTCGACCTATTATAGTTGCTACAAATATCAAGAAGATCAGAAACGGTGTCTCTTACAATTTTCCAAAAAATCGATAGACGTGAAGGCATCTTTAATGTAATGTTACGTTTAATGATCTTAAGTGTTTTCTGTAGCTTCTTTTAATGTATTTATTCATCAATAAGAATAAAGACGCGTTCTTTAATTGTCTTCACTAAAGTCAAACACTGGAAGCTTCAAATCAAAACTGACTCTATTATCGTCAGCTCAACCATTAAGTATTCTCGAGTTCACAATGGGTCTTTACAGGTCTCTGAGTGAAAGTGCCGCACCGAACGGCCTAACCTAACATAACCTAAGTAATCTGGCAAGATGACGTCACTGCTTTCACAAGCTTCCCGAAAATTCCGTTTCAATTAATTTAAATTTTTAAATCTTGTTTAACGGAGCTGTAAAGTTGGTCGTCACTCCCTGATGTAGTGTTGATCTCTGATGCAGCGTAACAAGTGTTGCCGTTTTGTCCATTTCGTTAGAGCTTTCAATTTAGTTTCGTAACAACACATCGATATTTTTTTAAATTAAACATTTTTATTTTAACTTACCAAAATAAAAATATTCTGGATGATGTAGTTACACATTTGTGATAATATTTTTAAATTGATGGCGACAATTTGGTGAATTGAAGAATTTTAGTATAATGTCAATTATATTAACTCTGTACCATGTCCACGTCGTATTTGAATAATAGTGGCAAGTTGCCAGATCCGACAACTATTTACCCGGGACATTTAAAATCTAATGTACAGTAGTTTTTTCTGAACATTCTTTGGAAGCACCACTTAGAGCACCTCTTGAATTCCGTTTATGCATTTTCCTACTTCTTTTTATACTCGGAATTACATGTTAGACCATAGATACACACTTTGCGGTTATGTTTTGGCCCAAATCAGCATTGTTCCGCACCTACTTTTTGTTAAAAAGAGATAGCAATATAATGTAGGAATAAGGGAAAATAAACAAAACAAAATTAAAGCATTTTGCAAGTAACAAATTATGAATGTTAGTTATAAATTGTAATGGAATTTAATTCTTCTATAGATCATGAAATAAAATATTTTATTTTTAATGTTAATTAATTACCATTAGCATTTTTATTGCTTAAATTAATATATTTCTAAAACTATTTTTATTGTGCCAGAAATTAGTAAGAACACAAAACCACAACAAAACATGAAAAATTCTTTGTTTACTCCTTTTTGTGCGACAGAGTCAGCAAAACAGCAATAATAGCATGCCGTCTCGTGTCACCTCTGCACTCACAATATTATTACAGTAACGGACTGTACGTTATTCAAGAAGTAATCCGTTCAGTCATTTTTAAAAAAATAAACATGTAAAATTGTAAGCAATTCAGATTTCCTCTCCTACACAAACAAAGGAAAAATCTTTTATTTTTACGGGCTTAAGTCAATTAATTTTTTAACATTAAAAATTAAATAAACTTTTGGTTCAATTTAAATGAAAAATGAGTCAACCGATTTTTAAGTGAACTTTCATTTATTTTAAATTACAATTTCAGTTAATTTTACGTACAGAATATTTTGAGTGTGGTCTTCTTTGTGCTCGAAATTTCTTCATATTTTTTAAGGCAAAACAACACGTACTTATTTTAAGCGATTTTACTAAGTTACAATGTGACCCGAAACTTTTCTCAGATAACAGTACATCTTTAGGGAAGAGCACGGACTTAAAGAATTATGTTACACACACTAGGTGCACCCATTTCATAATATAAGTTGAATATTTATTGACTTTCCTTTACATCTCTCAACTTCTATGAAAAATTTAGATAGCATTATTCGAGGAAAATATTTGATATCAAAGCTATTCATAAACAACGAAACTCAATAATACTATTTTAAATAAAAAAAAACCTAAAAACTTTCTAAATATTTCACTTCAAACTTATTCTATCTAATCCATATTGTTGTTTATTATCAAACTGTAGTTTTGAACTGTTGATATTACACTTAATTAAGTACTAACCACCCTCGTTATTGATCTAAAAACAAAAGCAAAAAAAATCACTACGAAACTAAGCAAGTGTACTTGCACACATCTTCAGGCACAGATGTATTGAAAAAAGCAAACAAACAAATAAACAAAGAAATATTAAAATAAAAGCAGTTGAAAAATGTAAAATAAACACTTCGTGTAATTGTCGTAATGTTTGCTAAACAAATCACCTTTAATCTTAGTGTACACAATTAAATCACCGACGTTGTGAAATTTTTACAACCAGCAATTATTATAGGAATGCACAAAACTCTTTACGAAATGCTTTTGATACAAAGTACAATAAATGTTTTTCTTTGCTACGTTCAGGAAATTAATATCAAGCCAGCCAATCAAAATGTTTCCGGAAATTCCGAAAACCCTGCCATCATTTATAGCACTGGAATCGAAGAAAACGAAAACAGCTGCACCGCCGGCACCGCCAAATCGCAAATCATTATATAATAAATCAATGGCTAAAAAATATTCCAAAGGTATACCTATCGCAAGTAGTTCCTCTTCCAGGCATGAAAAATGTTTTCAAAGACCGGAAAGTCCAATCTTAGGAGCTCCAAATAAATATGCTACATTAAGTATGCGTAAGGCTTCTTATAAAGGTCCATTATGTCGTTCGAAATCTGCTGGAGCTGTAGCAGCTCCAATACATCCAGTTTGCGAAAACAAGATAACTATGTTTAGAAAGCAAGCATTTTCACTTGCCAGCAGTCCCCTAAGAAAATCATCACAATTACCGACCAAACGACATACTAGTCGTAGTCCTGTAGCCTTTGGCAGATCTGTATCTAAAGAACGTACTTTTGCCGAGGAGAAAAAACGCTTGGAAAACTGTTTGCCTTTAAGTCGTTATACTTTTGAGGCCAGCACAAATATTTTAAGGGACCCTGCCCTAAAATCTCCACACGATGTTAAAAAGGCGGTGCGCACGCTAGCGGCATGTGCAGTTCAAACACGTAGTCGTTCAATGCCACGCTTTTGCACTGGTTGTCGTAGTCAAGCTTCTTTGTACAATACAAATAATGCTACACAAACGATCTTTTTACCATATTTCAGTCATTATGGCTGCACAGAATGGATACCCTCTCCTTTAGAGAAAACACGGAAAGTCCCAAAGTCACAAACAGCCAAACATTTAACCAAAACCAACTCAAATGTCAGTTTGGCTGCAAGTAATTCTACATTTTCTCTGGGTCAATCTCCGCTAATAGCATCCCAAAAATCCAAAGACATGAAGAACACCACAAAGTCACAATCCTCTTCCAAAATATGCAAAAAATTGGCAAAAGATAAAACCAAAAATAGAAAAACTAGCAACAACAAAAAATCAGATGCACCCAAACAAAGTGTACAAGAAATGTCATATGTGTGCCAGAGAAAATATACTCCTGTTGCTATTGAAACTCGAGAAAAACCGGATGATATAAAACGTAATGTAATGTTTGAAGAATCATTCGATTCTTGTGTTTCAACGGTGCGTGATAGAACCCATTTTTGGAACGACTTTAATATGCAGCAATCGGCTTCGTTACCTTACGCTGGCCACAAAAGGCCTTTGCCAAGCTACACTACCAATGTAGCTGGTCACAAATCTAGAAGTCTCAGTCCCTGCCGTAATCGCTTGCAGTCGGAAGACAGCAATCAAACGCTAACCTGCGATTCCGGTTATGTTGAGGTGTCCGAGATCAGTATGGATAAGAAAGAAAAGGAATTTTCTCCCACCAGAGAAGTGCGTGTGCCACTATATTTAAATCGTAATGTGCGCTCGCCTTCCCGTCGTAAAATTGATAGCTGTCGCTCCAACCAAACCAACAAAGTCATACGTGCCAGCAGCTTGTCCAGTGCGGAAGATCGTTCGCAACGCGGTCTCTATTTGTGCGATGAACTAGCGCACAGTGCCACTTCTCTGGCCTCCAATGATCGTCATAGTCCTACATGTCGTTATCTGCACAACTCAGAACGCTTTGTCGAGCTTAATCGATTTTATAGCACTCTGGAACGAGTAGGTCAATTGGAAAAATCCACTTCGAAAACCAATTTTAAGCCAATACGCAAAGAAAGTGATCTTCTGGACTATGACGAATGGCGACAAGTCCGTTTACATGAAAGAGCAGAAAAGGAATTAAATTATTTAGTGAATAAACTTAAGCAGGAGCAACAAGCCCAGAAATTCTTATTTCTGCCTAAAGATGTAAATGATGTAAAGTGGCGCAAAGAGCATGATGTCGGTTTGAATTCTCGCGAAAAGTCTGTAGAAGACTTGAGGGAAAATTTTGAAAGCATTAACTTCTTGCAAGATTATATTGAGCACAAAAATAAGCCATGCAACAATATGAAATACTGGCGACGCAATACTGTAGCTGATTTGGCTCAAAATCTAGAAGAAAGATTCCAAAAAGATGCACGAAATGAATCTCCTGGATCGGAAACGCACTTCAGTGAATTAGTTAGTACTCTACCAAAAGATCAGACTAAAAAGATCCATCAACAACTTAATGAAATATATTCTTACGAACAGAATCGACCAGCAGCGGCAGGAGATGATGAGGAAAAGTTTGTGATGACCGTAGAACGCAATACTATGCCCTCATCATCTCAGGCTCTAAGAGTGCGTTGTAAATCGTCTATAACTAGAGATGAGCTATTGGGCTCAATAATGAAAAAGAAAAATGCTTTGACCAGCATCAATTTAAAAAAACACGATAATTCCACTGCAGAGCAAACTAAAGAAAAGCCAAACGATAGAGAAGAAGAACCACCTGAAATTCCACCAGCTCCCAAAATGGACTACAACATTGAACCCACTGAAAAATGCCAAACTGAGGGTTTGCAAAATACCCAGGATTCTAAGGATATTTCGGAAAAAATTAAATATTTCGAAGAACGAAAATACGATACACCTTCAAAAACAATTTATCGTGCTCGTGAGGATTCTTCGCCCGATGAGGATGAAGTTATGAAACTAATTGAAGAAAAGATGCGTTTGAAACAGTACCGAGGCTATAATCAACATAAAGAGTTAAGCAACTCTTTGACAGATTTATGTGGCATTTTTGGTGAGAAAAATTCTTCACGGATAAATTTTCACATGCGCTCCCCCCAACAAAGACCACCAGATGAGTGCCAAGATGATATTAGTGAAACTTATCAGCGTTCTGAAGATTATTCTCCGTACAGTAGCTTAGAATTCTTTGAGACCTATTGTCATTCACGCAGTGCATCGCCACTGTCACAATGCTCTTCCTATTTGCAGCGTGTAAATACGGGAGAAGTACAAAAGATACGCGACAAGTTTGAAAGTTTGGGTTACGAAGATACGAAACACAATCATTTTTTTGGATTAAATAAGCTGAGAAAGGTGCGCAGCGATCCTGAAGTTAATATTAACAAATCAGAGTCAAAAGACACCTTGCACAATGGCGATGTATCTTGGATCACCCATAAATTTGAAATACAAAATAAATTATTGAAACCCATAAAAGAAGAGATGGAACCCAGCAGGGGTCGCAAACGTTTAATGCTATCGCCCACACCAATGAACAATCGTCTTATGCCACACATTGACAGAATAAGTAAAACTGCTATCTTGGGCAACAGACAAAGCAAACGTGAAAAATCGCCCAGTCCCACCAGAAGTCTAAGTAGCAGCAGTGGCATAGTAGAACGTTTAAAAGTGCGCTATGAAAACCAACTGTCCAGTGACATGCAAAGTCAATTATCACATTCTTCGCCAGATCTAAGGGACTGCATACCCCACTATTTGACCGCTAACTGGATCGCCCACAGATATCCCAGTCCCATTCATAATAACATCGTCGAAACTACTGCGACAAATAAACCAAAGAAGATCACTTCTTGTGTTCACTCTGCCTCCAGAGCCAAAACATCAAAATGTATTCATCATAAAAAATCTCTCGATATATTTGCCAATCAAAAATTTGATCCTAAGATTCATACACCCAAGGCTCGCTATGTACCCGACGGAGCTGCAACAAAAACGAAACCATCAGCAAGACTACAATGGTCCCCCCTGACCGCAAAGCGAGGACATGCTGTAACATTTCAAGGTTTCTTTCTTTTCTTTAATCTTTAATATAAAAAAAAACTTTATTACTTAAATTTTTCCTAGTTAGTAGAAAATCATCGTAACAAAATGAAACGCATATTAACTTTTGGGCGGGCATTTGGGTATCATTGATTGCTCGATTAATAAAGCTTTCTTTCGCTTTTAGAAGTTAAGCTCTTTCTTCAAATGCTTTTCAAACTTATACAAACTTTCTTCCTTCCTTCTTTTTATATTTATGTATGTATGTGTATCTAAACACCCACCCACACAACCAACATTGGTTAAAATTTTCAAAATTGTTTTGGTATAAAACAGACTATGATTTTACCACCCCACAACTTCCACCACCACCCAAAGGTGAATTACTTCAACAGAGAACAGGTGAGTTTATTAATATTTGAAGTAATTTTTTTTGTTTGTTTAATCAGCAGTTTGAAAGAAAGAAATAGTTTAAAGGGCAACTGTTGGTTTTGAAATACATAAATGTGTACGGGACAACATAATGGGCACAGTGTTCATTAGCAGAAAACCTCATTCATTCATTCATTCAGTTTGTTATTTATTATTTTGCTTTACATGTTTTGTAACTGATAGCCATGTAAAAAAAAAGTAGGCCTAAGTTTTTGCTAGTTTTCTTTAGCATAAATCAATATACGAACAATAAATCAATGAGTCAATCAAGCATTGACCTGTATTTCTTCAAAACTATTTAAACTGCGCATGGCGCCTTCAGTGGCAGCCGTGTAACAAGGTAAACTAGCAAACGCGTTACTATGTTACCTTTAGTCACAATAAAAACAAACGTGCAAAATATACACAAATAAGCGCAACACTAATTTGTCCGCTAACTAAATATCTAACAAAAATATCAAACAAAAAATAAAAACGAAATTCAAAAATTAGAATTCATTCAAATGTATAACAATAAACAAACTCCTCATCTCCAACATTTGGAGATGCATGGAGAAACATTTCCACCTCGAATATCCAGCACCGCCAGCCGTGTTCCACAAACAATACAAACAAACAATTCCAATTACACACAAAAGGGACCCGAGTATTTGCATCATCCAGCGCGTTCATTCGAATTTGATAAAAACTACAGTGCTTATTGTGATATAGCAAACTGCGGCAAACTACTGTGGGTCTACAGAGATCCACATAAATCACGTAGTTCATCGGCTTTAGCACCAGAATACACAACGTATGACGTTGATATTAGAACAGGACAGCGTAATCTGCCATACACACCGCAGCCCAGTGAAAGGCAAGCCTATTTGGCAAATCAAAATGCCATTAAGACAGCGCTTCCATTAGTAATGGGACAAAATAGGAATGCATGTATGTTAAACATATTAATTGTAAATATTTATATATTTTTATTAAGATTCAATTTAAATTGATTCAGATACTCTTACAAACGATAGAGAAGAAGTGAGAGAGAGAGAGAGAGAGTGATTGTTATACCCAGTTCATTATAAATATTTATGTTTAAACGGGTGATACAGCAAAGTGAAATAAGATCATTTCAGTAGATTGACTTTTTAATTTTTGAATTAATTTAATTAAACATTAAAGAAAAGTATAACACAGGCAATTAGTATGCCTACCAACCAGTAGGTGTGTTACCTTCTTTGAGAAAAGGATAGTGAGAGAGGACAGATGGTGAAAGTGAGAAAGTTTAATGTTTACAACTCTGATATTGCGCGTTATGTTACTTTTCTTAGATCAGTGTTTCAGCGCTTCTGATGTCAAGTAGGCGCATTAAATGTGTTTTTAAGTTGTGTAGCCATTTTATTAATTAAATTACTTCGCTGGCGATTTTGCTACAATACTAACGAAGGAGGGCGCTGTGATGTCCGCTAGCATACACTAGTGTCAATTGCTGCCGGTACTGTTTAGTGACCAGTGCTATTATGCCTTCATCACTTAAACAGTCCAACAACAACAAATATATTGACATACTAATGCACATCTAAAAATTCTGAATATTAAGATCTGCCTAAAACTGGGCTCGAATCCACGTTCTTAGACAATATTTGCTTTATAGTCAACGCGCTAACTACTTCAGGCAACAGCACTTCTTACAACACACTCCCATATTTCTCTCTCAGACGTCTTAATGTCAGACCATTTAATTCACTCATGATCAAAGGTTTTCAACTTTGCTAATAGTTGCTTATGCCCGCTTATACATGAGCCTGTGGGACTCCAGCTTCATACTTGTATTACAAAAAGAAATTTTCATACTTTAAGTAAACTAAGAAATTTTAAAAATAGTGATGAGTGATTATTATAATAGTGATTATTAAGTCGCTTGAGATAAAATAGTTTGTATTAGTGAATGGTAAAAAAACAGAAAATCGACTTTCGACTTTTCGATCAACCATTTTCTGTTCCGATTAATCGTAGGCAAAAATCGATTATTTTATAGTCGTTTTGTATTTTTTCTTTCCTTTAAATAAAATTTCTTGTTTGGTGTTTATTTCAAATTCTAAGTAAAACTTAAAATTGTATTTATTAACTGCCTGTCCCAGTAAATTCTAAAGAAACTTTCCTTCGTAATTAATATTGAAAAGAACAACAAAAAACAATTTTTTTTCTATATAAGGAGCGATATAAGTTAATATAAAATTAAAGTGGACCTTTTGTCCACTTTTAAAACGGAATAGATATCGAATCGAATGTCGAATCGTCATCCGATATTTCTTCAATATTAATGTTTGTTGTTTCTCCTTTTTTAGCAAAAGAAATTTTATGGGATTTTTGTAGATAATTGGCCAAAGTGGAAGTGCTTCCACAAAACAGAACTCTACAGTACAAATAGAGCACCTGGATTTTTTTCCATTTAAAATTTTTTTAAAGTAGTGCTCGGTGGCATTTTTTAACAAAATGTTACATATATAAATGTTATCATTTTCACGAGACTTCACTTTTATATTTATGATACACCGACTTACAATTTTATTATTTTACTTTATTTTATTTTCACAAGAATTTGAACAATTCAAGTTCAGTTTATGTTAGAAGATTTCTTTCTTTCTGACATGTTAAATGCATGCATAAAAAGATTTTGTTTGGTTTTTTCATATAGAGTTTGACATGTTGGTGTAGTCATTTGATAATCATCTTGACTAATAATGTCACCTGGCATCAATTCGCTTTGGTGTTAACAATTGCAAAAGCAACATATTTGTGTGGGGGTATTGAAATAAATGTGTTTTTGAAATCCTTGTAGAGCGGTGCCACTATTAATTTTATCTATCAAATGAATTATTTACATTAGTTTATATATATGGTGCAACACAGCTCCTTAAACGTCATTCTTTGCCCGTTTTTCTTAATTCGATTAATCGGCGCCAAAAGTCGATTTCAGTATAAAGTTGGTAATGAAAAATCAACTACAAAAAAAATCATTATTTGGCATTGAAAAACGATTTTCGACTACAATCGAAATCGACTTACCATTCACTGTTTGTATTATGAAAAATTCGATTTCAAAATTTATTTAGTCCATAAGGAAGAGATGTTAAAGCGGTTACCGCATAGACCCATTATATGAAAATATGCTTTCAGGGACTGCGGATGGGTGATTTTCGCAATAGAGCTTAATAAATTATAGAAGCTATGCCGATCTGAGCCATAATAAAATATTATGCAATACCTCATGTCGAGTATTAAATGACTTGCATACATATTTTACAGTCGAATTTTCTAAATTTCTTTCTAAAAGATTTAAGTTTTTATGACAAATACCAAAAAAAATTGTTATTTTTGAGAAATTTCAAACGTTTAGACATGATTCATTTTAAAAAATTAACTGCCTGTTCGTCCATATCGATAGAAAATTTACTTTCATATTATTACATTTGAAACAAAAATAACTTTAAAATTTTGTTTTTGTTTTAAATGTAAATATACGAAAGAAAATTTTCTATCGATATCGACGAACAGGCAGTCAGACCTTAGGCTCGAGCCACAGAAGCGTTTTAAAATCGATTGTTTTTGCATTTCTTGAACTGAATTTACGGCTGCTATTTTAGAGCACTATTTTCAGTAAGACAAGCATGAGAAAAGTTAATTCAGTTTCCACGACCTTGTGTGGTTCCAGGCTTGAAGGAAAAAATACCGCTCCTTTATTGCAACGTAGTCATATCCTAAAAAACTCGTTCGTCAGAAAACGAGTTTAAAGTTTTTAATTTACACACGCACATCACGAGGTGAATAAACAAGATGATTGTATACATTTTTACCACAAAATAAAGAACGATACGACGAATATTTCTGCGTTCTTAACTCTTTGGGATATGACTACGTTGCAATAAAGGAACGATATAATGTTTTTCCTCCTCATGTCTATTTGTGTAAACTCAATTTGAAGAGCTCTGCATATTTGGGAAACTTTTCATCAATGGAACGATTTGAAAGTGCGAAATTAAATTTGAATTTTTTTTAATATTCAAAATTCTGTGTGAATAACTGTGTTAATCTATTTTTAACGATTTTCAGTTGTTGACGGCGAATTTTGTTTGTTTCGAACGTTATACACATGTGTGTATCAATTTCGGGAATAGCTAGAACAGATTTCGAATAGTTTGTATTGTTAAAAACAACGTAACTCATCTTTCAGCAATATGTCGCAAACATTTGTGACTGACAAATAATTTTTAATAATTAAAAAAAATTAAATAAATATATAAAAAAAATTGCCCCAGTATTTATTTCAGATCGGTCTAATAACCAGTTCACATATTCAATTTTAAAGTTGTGTTTATATTATTTTTTCCACCAATCTGCTGACAATACATATTTATTAATTTCTTTTCTATTTAACCGTTAAAGAAAATTCTTTAGTATTGACATCACTGTTTATGTTTTTGCGCTAAAAACTTGTATCGGGTACAGATTCTCTTTATTTTTTTGGGATTATTGTTTCATGTTTTGTGGTAACGTCTCTCAGAGTTTGGTTCACAATGCAAAAACAAGATATTTAAAAGAAAAAAATTTTTAAATATAATTTTGTTAGTTACTTGACTAAAAGTCATCCCATCCCATACCTGGGACAACCATTTTTTCCAAGCATGCACACTTTTTAAATGCGTATTATTATATTTCCAAAAAAATTCGAAAGTTCGAAATGATATTGATCAAAATTTTTTAACTTGTGTAATTTTTCGAGCTACAAATATTGGTTGAATTAAAAGTTATTAAATGGGGATTGATTTTATTATTCTGCTAAATAAATCGAAAACTCGCAAAAGATTGAAGTTGATATGAAAAAATTGTACATAAATGTGTATGTGTATTCGAAAAGACACCAAAAGTGACCTAAATAAAACTAACAGAAAACAACAGAAATCGGAATTTCGCAAGAAATAAGTTAATCTGGAAAAATGGAAAATTCCCCGAAAATTCGAAGGTTAAAACATTTTCGAAAATGCTCCAATAGTAACCCTACTCCACCCAAAACCCATAATTTCATTAAATAAAACGAAAACTCACTAAAAATTCAAGTTATTCCGAATTAAGTCCCGAAATTCAAAGCTTAACATATCGTCGTCCCGAAGTTATCTTCACGTATATCACTCAAGACTTGACGAATGAAAGCGGACGTGTATGCACCGGTTCTAAGATCCAGAACTTGTGCTCCGGAAGTAGTGCAATTTCGGATCATCTAATTTTTTTTTATATAATGTTAGAACTTTAGACTCAATTTCCAAAATAAAATTTTTTTTGAGATACGTGAAGATAACTTCGGGACGACGATATATTCGAATATCCACCAGAAACTTACAATTTCACTAAAGAAATCGAAAAGTCGCTACAAATCGATGTTACTACGCAAAAAACAAAAATTTTCCCAAAATTCGAAGTTTAACACATTTTCGCAAATGCACCAATAGTGCTCCTAATGGTCCAGACACCTATAAATTCGTTAAATAAATCGGATACTAGCTTGAAATCTAAGTTACTCTGATGAAAAATAGAAAATTCGAAGCAAAACATATTTTCGAAAATACAACAAAAATGTCTATAGCCCACGAGAAAGCCATAATTTTATTAACAAAATTGAAAACTTGCAAAAAATTTTTGTTACTCTAAAATAATCCAAAATTTTCCGAATATTCTAAATTTAACTCATATTCGAAAAAGCATCAAAATTGTCTTTAATAAGTCAGAAACCTATCATTTCACTAAATAAATCAAAAATGTGTAAAAAAGCGACTCCGAAAAAATCGAAAATTCTCGGAAGCACATTTTCGAATATGCATCAAAAGTGCCTTGAGTCCATCAGAAACCCATAATTTCACTAGAGAAATCAGAAACTCGCAAAATGTCGAAATTATTCCCACTAAAAAATTAAAATTCTCCCAAAATTCGAAGTTTAACACATTTTCGCAAATGCACCAATAGTGCTCCTAATGGTCCAGACACCTATAAATTCGTTAAATAAATCGGATGCTTGCTTGAAATCAAAGTTACTCTGACGAAAAGTAGAAAATTCGAAGCAAAACACATTTTCGAAAATACAACAAAAATGTCTTTAGCCCACGAGAAAGCCATAATTTTATTAACAAAATTGAAAACCTGCAAAAAATTTTTGTTACTCTAAAATAATCCAAAATTCTCCGAATATTCTAAATATAACTCATATTCGAAAAAGCATCAAAATTGTCCTTAATAAGTCAGAAACTTATCAATTCACTGAATAAATCAAAAATGTGTAAAAAAGCGACTCCGAAAAAATCGAAAATTCTCGGAAAATACGAAGCTTAAGCACATTTTCGAATATGCATCAAAAGTGCCTTGAGACCATCAGAAACCCAGAATTTCACTAGAGAAATCAGAAACTCGCAAAATGTGGAAATTATTCCCACTAAAAAATTAAAATTCTCCGCAAATTTGAAGCTTAGCACATTTTCGAAAATATGTTTCCAATAGTTCTCATCCAAAGCAGATTTTGTTCGTGTTCATAAATTATTTTTCAAAAAATTGTTTTCAATAAAATATACACATTTTTAGCAAACTTTTTAAAGTTTTATCCGAACCCTGATTATATCTTGCAGCCGCACAAAAAAGAGAAAGAGAGCTTCCAACTAAAACTAAATAAACAATACAGTGAACTTAAACTCACTACAAAAATTCACGACCAAACAAACACATGACAGTGTTAAGGCCAGACATTTACGCCAGATCGGTTAGTTTGGATTGATCTGCTAAACAGTAAACTTTATTTCGATATCAATTCGTTGTTTTTAAAAGGCACAAAACAATCGCGTAAAGTTTATATTTTTCTTATAAGACTTATCATCGTGCCGTCAACAAGTATACGTACACACATACTACATACTTTTGTATGGGTACATATTTGTTATTAACTAAATAGTTAAACAAATAAATAAAAATAGTTAGTTGCTTTATCAATTAACAAATATTTTGTGTTAAATTGAAAATATGAATATGTATGTGTGTAAAACTTAATAAAAAGTTAAAAGTATCTAATAATAATGTGGCACATCTAGAAATAAACCTTGTATTCATGTACTTTGTACCAACCAACTAAATACCACAAGAAATAATTTAACAAATCCGTAAGTAAAAGAAAACATAAATTTAGTAAAATTAAATAAACAACAACAACAACAACAGCAACAACAAAACAAATGTCATAAAAAGTGACTGGTGGTAACTTGTCAGTGAAAGTGAAAATAAATTTTATGTTTTATGAAAACACAAGAAAACTTAAAAAATAATCAAATTATAAAGAAATCGCACTAAAGTTATGCGTATTGGGAAAATCTATAATTAAATATGTACGAGTGAGTGAGTGTTCTACATTCAACTAGAATAATAAAATTGATCCTCCAATCATGCATGATATTTGTGTCAGGGAATGGGTTAAAAAGTCTTAGTTAAGTACAGCAAGGCAGTCAGTCAGCTTAATAACTTGGAAGATATTCACTCCATCCATACTTAAGTTGATTTTAAATCCACTAGGCTCTAAATTCCGTTCCACTTCTTAAGAAACAAGTATTTAAAGTAGTTGTGTAGTTTTAATCATACGAAAATAAAAATAACACTTGCACAAAAATAGGGAAAATCAAAAGTGGTCGTGCATAATACATACAAACAATATTTGCAGAATCCACAAAACTTGTCCAGATCATCTTCAGCTTTAACCAGAAAAACCAATTATGTATTTTCATTTTATACTCTCGCACATGTAAACTTTATAACAAACAAAAATTAGCAATTAGCAAAATAATGTTAATCCAAACATAAAAATTAAATTTTTTTTTATTTTAAAGCGATTATTTTTCGAACAAAATTGGTTGTTAGTAGTTTTTAATCCAAAGTGGTTATTATTTTGGATAAAGCTCGTCAGAAAGAGTTGGACATGAGACAATATTCCAAAGTAACAAGGAAAGATTTTAACACTAATTAATTTTAACTTACACGGCAGAACAGAAACAGCGTTGTTCATGTGTGTTTCCATGTATCCACCACTGTTTAGTTTGTTTGCTTGTTCCGTATTCAATGCGGAGTTAAATCACTCATCCGATTGTGATAGAACTTTGTGAACCTATTGCTTGCACCTGCGGGAAGTTTACAGGCTACATTTTTCTTGAATATTTTAGAAGGGAAGCCAAATATTAGTAATTGGTGACGCCTTCACCAATGCTTCTGTACAATTAAGAAACCGATTTTAACGAGATTTTAAACATCAAAATTTCTTAATCAGCATATGAAAACGGAGTAAGTTCTATTTTTCAAAACTACGGCCTGCGGGAAGGTGCGGCACAATTTATGCTGCTCTGTAACGATCCAACTTATTTAAACGCAATTCAAAATATGAAAAGATCCTCTGATTTGAAGGGAACATAAAACTGTTTCTTTTATTCAAACAAGAACCCGAGAGAATGAGGAAGCCAACAAACCGATTTTAATGAACGAACGAACCGAACGAAGAACAAGCAACAGAAAATGCGTTTAAATTAAAGTAGGATCGATAATAATAAGCTGGCGCTGGAAGCGGGGAACTTATACTTTTATGAAGCTGACCGACTTTTTTTAAATAAAATTAAAAAGTTGAGAAAACATCATCCGGAAGGACATTTCTATCTTGTCCTTCCGGACAGAGTTTTAAACACATTTTTCGCTTCAGTTGCGAAAACATACTAAATAAAAAATTCAATAGATATCAAAGTATCGAATATGTTCAATAAATTCGAAAAATGCTGCCCTTAAGAATGAGTAAAGGGTAAAATATGCAAAAATATGCACCAACAAACCGATGCCAAAATTTATGAAATCTTCTGAAACGGATAAATATTTTGTCTTCATCTTCATAAATGGCAAAATAAAAAAGATACAATTGCATATTTGTACCTTTTAAGAAAAGTAATGATATCGTACTATATTTAAAAGCTTTAGATAAATTGTCTTTATAAGGAAGACCTTTTAGAAAAATAACTTGTATAGTAAAGAACCTTCAAAAAATAGGCCAGTAAAAATTGGTTTTCTTAAAAACTTAAAAAAAGGGACTGAGTGGTACAATAGAAAAGAACTCGCGTTTCATTGCTTAAATGCGATATATTAGATAAATTCTTATTCAGGATAGACTTCGTCTAACTAAAGTTATACGCTTTTGGAGCATGTCTTAAGAGTTTTTACTAACTGATTAATATTTATGAAATTCAGTCAAAAAATAGAATTACTTTTGCACGCTTTTTTGTGCAAATTATTTTATTACAATTCATCTTAAAATGACCAAATTATTCAGTAAAATGTTAAATGTTTTTCTTAAAATAGAATGAAATTCATTGAGCTGTTTCCCCCTCATCTATTGTCAGATTATCAGGAAAATCTTAACTCACATTTGCGGGAAGTTAGAAATATCTTTATAGCAGACACCCACCCCTTAAACTTAATGTAAGATATCAAAACTAACACCAGAGTCATTCATTGATCATGTCACTAATATTTTACTGAATAACTAAAATATTGATTTGGGAAAAAGCGTGTTGCGAATTTCAACTAAACTGTTTTTTATTAAAACGCAGGCCCGCTCCTCTTTTAATTAATTTGCCGAAATTATTTAGATTTGACCTTGTTTAACACCTTTTGTATATCATATTGTCACATAAATACATACTTATATTGATTAAAATTTTACAACAACAAGGCCACACAATCATACATTAAATTAAATTAATTTTTTTAGCTTGTAATATGCGTCTTTAATAAAAAAAACAAATATTTATACACAAAACCATGAAATCAAATTATGATGTTTTTATCTTCAATCAATTTCAAAAATTTTTCTGAAAGAAACTAGAGATGGAACCGTGAGAAATTTTTCAATCATCAATATGTGGGTATTCGGACAAAACTTGTTTCTCTAACATTGATTTAAACAGGATCCACTCCTTCATTGAATCAACCGGGTTCAACACGGCGGGTTCCTGCTTGAGTATATCAGCAGCCAGATCATATAGTACCCTTGGGAGACGGGGCAACATGGTAGCACAACGGGAACTAATTAATGGACCCACGTGAGCTGTGCTTGATCACGGCTGACAATGGAACCTAACCTAACCTAATATTTGGGCGGCACATGTGCAAAAAAAATTAACATGCCGTACTTTTGTTGGATCACATGAGTGTCAGGATAAATTAATCTCAAAAACTCACGAAAAAAATAAGTCAAGTTTTTTTATTTTTACCATCAGAATTTGTCAAAGAGATTATTTGGCAACTTGCCAATAATATCAGTGCTAACAGAGTTTTTGGTTTTTCTGTTTTTTTTTTACTTTCAAATAACAATCACGCAAAAATTCTACTCATGCAGTCGCACTTACGACAAACTTTTTACTATTCACGATCATACAGTGTAACTCACTAACGCGATTGATGAAAAACTTACTCACTGTCATGCGTGAACATGCATGTTACACCTCAATTACGTGACCGGTGCCCATCTCTAATACCAACCGAAAGTATGTAAGAAAAACGTAACCAATACCACTCAGTGTCGCTGGCAATCATTCATTCATCAAAAGAAAACGACAGAAATGGTCACGCAACTATCTGCAGGTTTAAACGAATAAAATACCAGCAACTGTCTACGAATAGTATCAGCACATAATTTATACAATAACTCATTTTAATGTTAATAAACTTTTATCGGAAGCTCGCTCGTATTTAAAAGCAAATAAAAATTATTGAGAAAAAAAAGGAAACATAAAAATAAACAATTTATATTTTTCATAAGAGTCATCAACGTCAGACAAAACCAATTTATTTATTAGTAAATCTTGAGAGCAAGTTGTCTTGGACAGATTTGATACATTTGCGGTCGTATCTGTTATTTTCTTTCATACAAGTACGCAAACAAAAGAAAGTAACTTTAGTTTCATTTGTTTTGTTTTCACTTAAAGTTTATTTACTCCAAATGGCTAATTAAGCGAACCGATTATTTCAGACGCATTATAATGATCATTTAGATTGTACAATTTACTCACGTACATATCTGTACACATGTACGTATGTGTGTATGTGCCTTGTCTTCCAGGCTGTGAGTCAAAGAGAATGAAGAGGATTGACTGAATGAATGAATTGTCGGTGCACTTCAACTAAATAAGAAATTAAATTAAAGAAGAAAAATGCGATTTTTATTGATAAAGAAAAAAAAAAGAATTAAAGGCATTCAGTGGAAAAAGAGTTTAAAACGGTTTTATTTGAAATGCAAGGACAAACAAACATCCATACATGGTATATGGGTCATTCCATATTGTAATTAACGGTTTTTCAAAACAATAGATGTCGTTCAATTAGCTCTTGATATTTCTAGACAATAATAACTGAGAAATTTTAAGAATTTAAATGATTGCCAAAGTTTACTTAACCTTTTTTTAAAATAAAAATTTAATAAATATTTCAGACTGAGAGTTTTTGTATAAAAATATCAATTTGAATAATTTTAATCAAAATAAGCATTCTGTCAATATTTATATGTACATATATCTTTTTCCTTTTTGCAACACAAACGAAAGAAAATTTTTGAATTGAACATACATATGTATGTATTTTTTCTTAATTATTTTGCACTTGGAATCAAATGCAATTGCACATTTTTTTTAATTGCAATACAATGTCAGCCATGAATTATTCCACAATGAACTGATCGACTAAATTTTATTTCAAAAAAATATTTCAAAACAAGCATTTGAAATTAAAAATAAATTTTTTTTAATAAAAAATAGGCATATGTACATATGTGTCGATCTGCATACATATTAAAAAATTTTTGATAACGACTGTTTTTGACAATGTGTCAAAATTTTGTTTTAACTTTAAAATTTAAACACATTCATAAATAAATTAAAATTGAGTTGAAAACTGTTTGCTGTTTGGTTTGGGTACCATTGAATTTTCGATAAATTCAAATTATGTTGATTAAGAAGGTAATATTGAAACATTTTAATCGTCAGACCAGCAAAATGCGTCAGGATTTCGATTTCGATTCGTGTTCAAATTAAACAAAAAACGCTGATGAAATTGTGTAGCGATGTCAAAATCAGTAATGATCCATTCTGCTAGTATGACGATTAAAATTTTCCAATATTACTTTCTTATTAAAAATAATTTGAACCATTTTTAAATTCCAGATTTGAACTCAAGCCAAAACAAATAGTTTTCAACTTATATTTTTATATAAGTTTTTATATAAGTTGAACTCTACCAAAAAACCAAATCAATTTAAAGAAATTATTTATAAATATTAATTAAATATTAAAATATTTGCTGAATACACAAAGTGTTATAGGAATTGTATGTTGCACAAATGATGCTGATAATATCTAATAGACTTGGATCGAACTGAAACGAGCGACTCAAAGAGTTCGTTTCAAGTATAATTTATACAACATAATAATAATAGTATGAATAATAGTGTAAATTAAAAAATAAATTCTGCGTATAAAATGTTCAACTTTTCCCTTGTTTCAGACGACATTTAATCACATTATCATACCCAAACATCTACACCAAATAAATAATAAATAGAAAATTTCTAAACTTCTATTAAAAATATCAAAATATGTATATAAAGAATCATACCTAATGAATTTCCTAGGATTGTTACTATCAGTAAAAGAACATAATTTCAGTTACAATTGTACAAAAAAAAAATGCAGTTTTATAAACAAAGACTGAAATCATATCGTTTGACCATTTAATGAGTCATTTAATTTTATATATTGATATTTGATTTTTATATGAGTAAACATTCTTATAAACTTATTATTCTTAATGTTTACCCATCAGTCTCTCCCCATCGTTATTATGAATCGGACGTAAATATACATTTTAAAACACCCGTCCGCCAGGAGTTCAAATATCATTTGTCGGAAGAAGAATTAGCGATTCGCCAGGCAGAGCATATGCAAAAGCTGTATCAAGAAGAGAGACGTCGTAAATACCTGCAAGAATTACAAGATATGAACTCGCGTCGTCACACGGACAATTTCACACCATCGCAAAAATCCCCAATAGCCCTGAATCGTTATGATGACTTTCCAGCAGATTTGGCGCCAAGAACTACAAATCAAGTTAAGTCTGTAGCCAGGGCTTTGTACAATTTCCAAGCACAGAATTCAAAGTGAGTACATAATAATTATTCTATAATTTTAAATTATATTCAATATAAATTATATTTGCAGAGAACTAAGTTTTAAAAAAGGCGATATTATTTATATAAACCGTGCCATTGACAAAAATTGGTATGAGGGCGAACATAATGCCATGATTGGATTATTCCCGGCTAATTATGTAGAGGTTAGTGAAACATCCGAAAAAGTTTTCAGTTTTTTTATATGTACATATTTGTATTAAGATGGTGCGGCTTGTTCTTAAATCGTATAGCAAAAAACTAATCTACGAAGAATGCTTGAAAAATTTTCGATATTCAATTTAAAAAGTCCGCAGGAAAGAATTTGTCTATGCGATATTTTAATGATGCAGCATTGTGAATCTGTCAAAAATAGCTAAAACTTGAATTTTTTTTTATAAAAAATAAGTTACAATTTTTGTTTTTTCGATTTTTTTCGACAATCATATTCGTCGAACCATTTAACGGCTTTAAATTTGATTTGTAGCATTCGGTGCAATTTTTAAGTACAAAATGCGACCGAATCTAGAAATTCAATGAATGTTTGGAGTGATTTTAGATACTCGTATGTCTCAAACGAATTAATTAATCGGTTTCTATCAAATTTGTACAATTTACTGCAATTGGGTTTTTTTTAAATAAGAACTAATTTCGCTATCGATTTCAAATAAAAACTAGATTTCCGAAACAATTTTCATAGCGGAAAGTTTAAAATTGCCATATTGGATCAGATAAAATATTTCAAATCTTTAAATACAAACTTTGAACTTACCTA
Organism: Gymnocheta viridis; assembly: GCA_956483585.1. Classification (NCBI taxonomy): domain Eukaryota; kingdom Metazoa; phylum Arthropoda; class Insecta; order Diptera; family Tachinidae; genus Gymnocheta; species Gymnocheta viridis. Next base: position 85,216,502 of record OY101443.1, on the reverse strand, counting down.
GAAGTAGAGTTTAATGCTCCCAGTCCGATGAAAATTTGCTTTTTAATTTTCTTCTAACACACATTTTCTGTATTTATTAAAAATGTATAATATGAGTATATTATAGTTTTTTTGCTTGTACTTTTTTTATGAAATATTTAACAAAATCAATTAACACTTAATAAAACACATAATCTTAGCAATTCCCGTAAAAAGCATCAATCACATTCGCTTGAGTTTATCATTTTTATCACTTTGTATACATACATATTTATTTATTTTTAATAAACATCTTAGTACATATGTATGTATGTATGTATTTAATTACTTTGGACCAATATCATATACATACATATGTACATATGTATGAATGTATATGTATGTATGTATGTACATGCATATATAAACATGTACATATTTGAAGGTTATTCATAGCCGTAATCTGCTCCAATGAATACAGGAGCTGCGCAAAAGATCCTTTGCGTCGCCGTGCACATGGACTTATCCATAATTATGTGAATGTATATGTATATGTACATACATATGTACTTATGTAGATATTTGACATAGAATTAATTCTCTATGATTGCGTTTCTTGTATTGTCTTGCTGCTTCTTTCGATGGCACAATTGATTTACAAACACTTACTTTGCACTCATATCATTATATGTACATATTCAATGTAAATGTAGCAATAAATTTGATATATTTAACTTTTAATTACACTCTAAGACATTTTATAAGAATTAATAGTTTTTAACACAAAAATTCACCATTTTCCTAAAAGTACTGTTAGTTGTATTCTATTACAATTTCAAGCGCGTTATTTAACAACAACTAAGAAAGACAGCAACTAAAGTGATGCCATATCAAATCACAAAATAATGTTTTTGTAACGGTAAAAGATACAGTGTGTTGATATTGCAGTTCAAATGAAATATTTTGTGGGCAATATTAAAAAGAAAATTCAATTAGAGATGTAACAAATACTGGTATTCGAGATAATCGCCTACTTTTGATATTCGGGCGAATATTTCGCGAATATTAACGTTCAAAATAATATTAGCGTTTAAAATAACACACACTTCCAAACATTACTTTGTGTAAATAACCACAGCACCACTAAACATTCGAAAATTAAAAAATAACCCAAATTAAAGATATGTATAAACCTCTGTAGAGTAATCCAAGAAAAAAGTTGATAATTTCAAATTCAGTCTCTAAAAACAATCGAACTTGCTGTCGATTATGATAGACAACCAAACCAAGTTATTTATTGTGTCGGAATGTAAATACCGATAATTTGTTCAATTTATTGTCATTGATGTGAAGGGGAAATCGTCTTTGATTAATTTTTGCGGACCTCGAAATCAAGTCAAAAAGCTAATCCAATTGGTGTTAAATTTCTTATTGAATATTCGAATTCGTATTTGCGAATATTGACACACATATTCGTATTAGCGAATGCTTAAAAATTGATATTCGTTACATCACCAGTATGTATCATAAAAACGAAATGAAACTTTTCATTTATAAAAAAAATATAAGTACTTAAAAATATATATTTAAGTGTTTTTTTATATTTTTTTTGTTTTTGATTATTTATATTTGCTCTTCCAGATAATCAACAAGGAATCAGTTCATCCAGTACAACCTCAAGCCAATGTGTACCGTAAACCCTCCGAAGGTCAAGCTAGAGCCAAATATAATTTCCAGGCCCAATCTGGAGTAGAGCTTTCCCTAAACAAGGGTGAGCTGGTCGCCTTAACGCGTAGAGTCGATGATAATTGGTTTGAGGGTAGAATTGCCAATCGTAAAGGCATATTCCCCGTATCATATGTAGAGGTAAATAGACTTAAGCAAGCATTTTCTAATTAAATTTTTTAAAACTATTCTTTGTTGATAAAAAAAATAAAAGGTACTTACTGATATTGGTGCTGAAGATATTGCGGCCAAAACAACCACCATACAACAAGTAAGCGTGGTTAATGCTCGCCCATCGTTAGATGCTTTGCGCACAAATATTAATAATGAATTCAATACCCTTACCCGGAATGGCAATCAGCCACCTAATACCATATTAAGAGAAACGCGTACTCTTCACAAAACTGATATTTTACATGTTGATACAAGCTCTGAGCCTTTGGTGTAAGTTGCACTTGTATTCCAATTATTTATCGTTAAATCATTTTAAAATTTATTTAAAGATACCGAGCTTTATATAAATACCGTCCACAAAATTCTGACGAATTAGAATTACAAGAGGGCGATATAGTGCACGTTTTGGAAAAATGTGATGATGGCTGGTATGTTGGTACGTCACAACGCACCGGCTGTTTTGGCACATTTCCCGGGAACTATGTTGAAAGGGGTTGAATGTATGAGGAGACAAACGACGAACCACACGCCCTCTTTAATGTACAGTGCAAATTTAGCTCGGAATTTGATGGCAGTTAAAAAAAATCCAAAACGAAAATGTTATAGAAATCTTGAGATATTATGCCAATGTTGTTGAACACTTTTATTAACGATTATTTAATATTAACTTATTGTTTTACTGTTTAAACCAACAAAATATAATTAAAAAAAAAACGCAATAGTACATTAATTTCAACAAAAATTATTTACTTGTTGCACCCAATATTTTGTTCACTAATTTTTAGTTTAGTTTTTTTTTTTTTTGTATTACTTGCACTTATTTTATAATTTTAAGTTTTAGTTATTTCGTTCTTTTATTTTTAACTAGTCAAAGCTAAATCCCAAATGTGTTTTTATTTCATTCTTCTTTTTATCATAACGTTCTTTCTGTGTGTTTTAAATGTTATTTTCTTTTCTAATTAAGTTTATTTATTAATGAGTTTCTACTGTTGTGGTCTAAGTGTACCAAACTTATTTATTCATTGACAACAAAATGATGTTCTTTTGCAAAATTTTTAACAACTAAATATGGTTAAAATTAAAAAATATACATATTTATAAATAAAACATTGTTAAACTCGTTATTAATTTAAATCACAGATTAAAAAAAAATGTTGAAAGTTATTAAAAAATAATAATAATACATAGTATGCATTATATTAACAATGCAGCTTAATATAATTATTTCATTATTGCATATACAAGTCTAACATTAATTTTAAACAATACAAAAAAAAAATCCACAAATCTTGCAAACTGTAATAAATATAAATAAAATAAAAAAAGATTATATATTTGAATTTTTGGCAGATTTATAAGAACTGTAAGTATGCCAGCTTTGTGTATACTGAAATGACAAAAGAAATACAAAGTGGAAAGTAATGAATGCAGAGACTCAAAACGATTTCGGGTTTCACACGCAGCACAGAGAGCTTCCAGTTGTTATAGAGCGATCCTTTTGTGCTTATATGCATTTTCATTTAAGAAGCTGAGTACTGTCGACAAATCATTCATGGTGTCATGAGCAAAGTCTTTTCCACAGTGTTTTTTATTTTTTCAGATTTTGTTGAGTTATCTATATTGAACATTGTTGTTCGCTGGATAAATAGCTGCGTTCGATTTCCACTAATAATCTATTTTATGTATTTAGTAAATAAATTAACAATTAAATAAATATATAAAGTAGGTTGCTAGTGGGACCCAAATCAATTATATTTCGTTCAGAAATCCTGCGAGCAATAACGATCTACATTCTGTGACTTTAATTCAGGTTGTTTCTTGGAGTACATAAGTATTTGTTGTGAATCAACCGCATTAAATTAAAATAATAGTAAATACACACACCATGCGATAATACGGTTTCGGTAATTAAGTGCTCTTTCACTGCATTATCGCAAAGTAACTGAGCAGGGAAGGAAATATATCACCAAAAGAAAACCGAAACGAAAATATTTCTTGCTAAAAACTGCCCGACTACAAAACAGAGGAACGAATGAAAATTTAATCAGAAATAAAAAATTAAAGGAAGTGAGTGCATCCAAATAAAGCAAAAATATTTCAAATTGGTTCATAAATTGCCAAATTTTGAGGGAGCAAACATAAAAAAATTACAAACAAATTGACATCACAAGCGAATTGACACCTCTTTCATTTTAATGGTTAAAACTTTTGACCATATCTCATCCATTGGCGGATCGAGTTTGGAATTTTGTAGACATTAAACTAAATTTTTTGTTTATGAACAGGGATATTAGAATTTTCATATTTAGAAGTATTTATGCTGGTAGTCGTACAATGTGATGACAATGCTTTGCCAGACAAAAATTGCCAGTTAACACTGTTGTAACGCAGTTTTAGCATATTTTGCTGCCACTATTGTAAGATCTGACGAGTTTAATTGATATTGGGCCAAAGTTAGAAACGTTTTTAGTCAGAAAAAAAAAACAAATAAATTCGAATTAAGAATAAGTTTAACTGCCAGTCCCAGGATGTCACACATATTCATTCCTTCGCACAATTACATTTAAAACAAAAACAAAATTTTAGAATTTGTTTTAAATGTAGTTGTACGAAAGAACGAATACTTGTGACATCGTGGGGCTGGCAGTAAGTGCTTGTTTTTAAAAAAAAATATAAATTTTCGTTTGGGAATTTATATTGAATCCACTGTAAAAAATCTCAAACTTGTTTTAAATATAAACTACCAACCAAGGCGTATTAAAGAGGTAAAATTATTAGTACAACAATTACAACAATACAAGAAAAACAGGCATTTTTATATCGGTTCTGTCAAAAGCTTCTACAGAAATATATAAAGGCACCCTTTTTGACATTCAAAGTAGAAAACAAGTAAGACAAAGAAATCAGCTGCCGTAATACTGCCACCTGGTTAATACGCCGTGCGCCCAACCGATTCTTTTAATTTTATTTACAAAAACAGGCAGTAAATAAAATAATTTAGATTTCAAGTGTGTTTTGAAAAAAATTGTAGGAAAAACTTGTTTTGAAATCTTTGAATCCACATTATTTGACTTAATGCCTTGTTTCCACGATACGCGCTTCGCTCTCTATTCATGCCTCAATCCCTAATCATGAGCGAAGCAACTTGCTTCGCCATACATAATTTTGAGAGCGAAGCCAGTAGATTCAACATGAATCTACTTGCGAAGCACGAACAATTTTTGTCTTCTCAAATTTTTATCGCAAGTTTATCTGAACCAGCTGTCAAAACCAAATATTATCAAAACAAAATTAGCAATTAAAAAATTTATTTAAAAAGTAATTTTTAACATAAATAAGCTAAAAAAAGCAATGGATACAAATAGGAATTTAGTAAAGCGGTTGTATCCAGAATACCTTACAATTTTAACGGACCACAGAAATAATCCAGAAAATTGAAGCAATTATGTGAGTAGTATAAACGCCAAGATTCATAAACATGATTGAGAAAGCGAAGCAGGTGATTCAACTCGTAGTGGAAACAAGCTATAATATTACTTAAAATCATTTTCGAAATAAATAAAACAAACACGTTAAGAAACTCTTTTTTATTTTTTATAAAAAAGGAAACGATCTTTATTAGTAAAAACAGCTTAAAAATATTAGATCTTTTTTTGTAATTTTGTAACGTGAATTATATTAACTTAGATATTCTTAAGGACATTATGTGTGTAAAAAAATAATTTTAAAAATATTTTCAGAGACTTTTATAAATAAACAGATCATTTTAATCATATCAAAAGACGATGTCATTTAATATTGCACAGTAAATATTTTGTTTGGAAGTTTTTGTTTAAATATTAAATGGCAATGCCAAATGTTACTCAAAAAATAACAATCAATGTTTAAGCTTCTTTTCAATTATAATTTATATTTAAAAGCAAAAATTTTGTTAAACCAATTTTCAATTATCAAACTAATACTTCTTGTATAAATAGAAAATAATTCAAACTTAAAGCAACAGCCTTTTTGAACAATAGTTTATTTTTTAATTAAATTTTCAATAACTAATATCGTTCTGTAGGCATTAGTTTTATATAAATACTCTATTATTGTTAGTTAAATGTAAAACAAACATTCTAGTTATATACATACATATGTATGTATGTTAGAATTTTGTTAGTACATAAATTACATTTAGATATATAACATTTATTTCATTTAATTATTTACTGGCTTTCGTTATTAGTCAATGGATTGTAATTTGTGTATCACATTTCATAATTACTTCTATAATTATTATAGTTTTACTTTTCTTTAATAATTGTTTATTTAGTCTAGATATCATAATATAATAAGTATATTATACTTTAAAGATTTTGTTTATTTAAAAAAAATATTTTTTTTAATTCTATAAAATAAACTAACAATAAACTAACTAAGTGCTAAATATTTATTATTATTATTATTATTGTTATTGTTAAAATTACAAAAAATAAATATAAAATAGTTTCATCTACTGCTAAACTTTCATTCTACCTATATATTTGTTCAGTGGTCTATAGTTTCTATATACATTTTAGGAAGATTATAAAGAAAAAAAAATAAATATTTCAACTAAAAATAAATAAATTACTATTGTCAATTTCTTTTAATTGTATGCATAGTATGTATGTTTATGAGATATAATTAATTAAATATTTAAACTTTTAGAGCAGCAACAATTTTAGTTATCATGAAAAATGGAAGATATTGATTGATAAATGCAAGGAACATTTTTAGTGTGCTCTAGTTGTAGTCATAAAAATATTTAAAATAAAAACAAGTAAAAGAATTTAACTTTTCCGATGAAGTCTGATAAATTCGAATTCGAACACATTACAATTTAGTACGCTAATATTTAGAAGACTCTGTTTTTTTTTGGCTAGTTTAGGAGCTCTTCGTGGTATTCGAAACAACTACAAAATAAATTTTATAGGCTCTACCAAAGTAATTTTATTCAAGTGCATACATCTCTACAACAAAAACGTAAAATCGTTTGCCAACCGATTTTCTGTAATATTTTACCAAATGATAAACATTGTTGAGCTCTAGTGACCTGATTATATATTACTTAAATCGGTTCAGTATTAAACGCATAAAAGGCTCATAAGGTTGACACCACTACAAATACTAAAAATACACATGTACACGCATTCACTTATGTAAGTATTGGTTCAAGTAAAAACATAAGCAAAGCAATGAGAGTGTTTAAGATTTGTTCAAATACTATTCTCTTATTTTTCGACCTTTTTTTAAATAATTATTTAAGTGATTATTCAAGCCTTAGGTCAGTTTATATAAAAAACGTATATTAATAATTTTTTAAATCGATATTTCGCCAATATCATTGATTGGCTTCTTCAGGAAATAAAAATTTTTTATTTTGATTTACATTATTTTTAAATAATTTTTTTATTTTGATTTCCTGAAGAAGCCAATCAATGATATTGGCGAAATATCGATTTAAAAAATAAATAATATACGTTTTTTATATAAACTGACCTAAGGCTTGAATAATCACTTAAATAATTATTATTCAAATACATGTGTATATGAGTAACAAGATTTTTTTATAAATGTGCGTGATTGTATGCAAATTTATTTCGTTTATTGTTTTTTCCATGGGGAAGGAAATAAGTAATTAGGTAGTTTTTTTCTGTCTTTAAATGAATGCAACTACAAGTGGCGCTCGAATTTCGACCACTTCATTTGTTTTATATGGAGCTTGAGCAACAAACAGACGATGTTTAAAATAAATGTATTTTTCGCTCTGCACTACTTTCGAAAACACTTAAGTTTCTTATTTCCTTGACATTTTCAATCTCTAAACATTTTATTTTATTATTTTCATCACAATAACAGTTAAATAACTTCAAAACAGCTCAAATTGCTAAATTATAACAATTTGTTAGAACAAGTTATTAAGATTATTTATTTACATGATAAATAAAACTTGCAATATCTTAATAAACATTACTTTATCTACAATATACATAAAATTTAAATTAGGGCTATTGGAATATATATTATATGTATGTATGTGTACTGTACATATACTATTTTACATACATAGTTACAAAAACAACAATATTAATTTTGTTTAGTTACATGTAAATAGAGATGGAACTAATCCATATTATAGGTTTTTGTGATTAAATTAGTTTCTTTATTAAACAAACACAAACTGTGAATGTAGCCTTCTTGGCTTGTATGCAAAAAACGCCTCGGCAAATGGCGAGGATTGAACCTGCGCTCCGCAGGCCAATAGTCTAGCATACTATCCAAAAATTACTATTAATTAATAATTACCAAAAATGTATGTGTTGTAGACAAGTGATAACACATATTGCCAAAGTAGAGGTATTTACGCCTAATGCTGAATTTGAAATACTAATCGAAAATAATGTCAATATAATTTACTTAGTCACGGTTCACACTATGAAATTTTTCTTTCTGAAAGTGTTAGTTTGTTGGTGTACGGGGAGAGAAGATTGGGAAGGGGTACACTCTTTCATGTACAACACATCTTTTGTGTTTTGTTATTCGTAAATGTCAACCTGAAAATGGCTGCAGCTTTATTTTTGATTTTCTTTTACTTTTCTTTTCTTTCATGGTGGTGAGAGCAAAAATTTGTGTACAAAAAAAAAAGAATGTTAAGATAAACATGCAAAATTATTGAATTTCATTACAAAAAAATTTCAATGTGTAGACATTAATGAAAGTTTAAAAGAGAATTAGAGAAAATTTCAGAAAGAAAACTTTCATAGTCTGAACCGAGACTTGGCGGCATTATTATTAGACATTAAAATATATTGATAATCAGTAATTACCAATTTCTGCTTAATTACATACTCTAAAGCCTAATAATGCAGATAGATATGGTTAGTACATTATCATAGTAATGGGTGTGATATTCTTGTGGAAATGCTCTAATAAGAATTTGGTCAAGATGACCACATGGTGGTCTTACTTATTCTTCTTGCAGCTTTAGGTTTATTTCAAGTCGGAGGTGTTGGTAGGCCCGTGTACCCCAAATAGTGATACATTAAGGTGTTGGGCAACAAACACCAAGAAACAAAACTACTCCTGCCAATTTTTGTCACTTTTGATTACTTAATACATTTTATTTACATACTCAATACTACTCGCTACTTCCAATGAATACTTTAGTTATGAAAATATAACACTGGAAGCATCGACTAACTACGGAGTATTGAACACTAGAAGAGTATAGGAAATACTCGAGACCCACTACCAGATTGTGGAGGGTGTCTATAATTATTACACTGTCCCACTTGGGACCGAATTGGTCCCTTTGTGCCAGTGGGCTCGTTCTGTCTACACAGAAAAAAATGAAAGGAGGTTCACTTAGAATGACTGCAATATAGACGGCAGGCAATTGTGGCCTTAGCAGCTTCATATTTAACGCTTACAAAATCTTTTTGAATACACTTATACCAGGGAAATCTTTTTTATTAACAACTTTAAATAAAATTGTCATAAATAGCACTTATAAAAATAAAAGATTTCTAATTTTTCTAAATCTACCTTCAACGACTTCTGTCATCATGAGGAGGAGGAAGAAACTCGCAAGCACCTCCTCTGACAATGTCCAGCTCTGTCTCATCACAGGGCCATGTATCTAGGTAACTCGACTTTACCCGAACTCGCAGACCTAACGGAATGCAATCTGAAGGAAATAAATAAGTTTATTCGGAAAACGGGTTGGTTTAACACCGACCACAATAGTTAGAAAGTTAGTACTTTTATTTTACTGTCCACATCGGGCATCACAAAGGGACCTATTTTCCTGGACCCAAGTGGCCGGTTGCTTGCTTGCAATCGACGGCCTGTGCAACCTAACCTAACTTTTCTCAATTTTCTTTTGAGATTGTTCTCAATTTTTTTAATTATAAATTGTATTATGTATTGTCGTGGGTAAGCTAGTCAGTCCATAGACATGTATTTTCTTGGTGTTTATATCAAACACATCAGGTTTGAAACTTTTTAAAAGTATGGAAAAGTTCTACTGTCGTCATAGCCACTGGTGACGATGAGCTATAACGAAATTCATGTACATATATAAACTAGCTTATCCATAACAATACAAAATAAATGCTAAAGATTTCTATCATGTTAAAAGAAAGTTATTAATTGGTTTTTGATTATTTGTGTGATGTTGTCTTTAGAGATCTTTTCATTTATGAAAAAAAGTTCTCAAAAACAAAAACAATAAAATTCTTTTTCGATTTCTACTTAATTATACATGATTTATAACACGATATGTGGAATGTTTAGTTTTTAAAATCAAAATAATAAAGCAAAAACGCATTTCTTTTTACAAGATTTTAAACTACTTTCACTTTTGCCGAACATAGGAAAACAAACCATAAATTTTAAATAGATTTCTAAATAAAATTAAATATTTTAGAAATAAAAATGTCTAACATATTGATTATATTTATTTAAGACTAACTAAAACCATTAACTTAAGCTGCTTTTTTAATTGACTAAGTGGTTATGTTCTTAATATTTGGGCACAAGCTAATTATTTCAGAACAAACATTGAAAATAACTGCCGTAAAGAAAATTTTCAAGAATATGGTTTAAAGTGTGCCGATGATTTGGCATGAGCACCAATGAAATGCATGTATGTAGACTAGGTCAACCCTTAACAAACACAACTTTTTGAAATTAAATTGAGAATAATAAATTTACTGAAAAAAATAACTTAACTAAATTTTTACAAGAGATTTCAACAATTTTCGAGAATGAAATTTAACAACAATAATTAACATATTTAACATATAATTTATTAATTGCAAAAGAAAAAATATGTACTCGTATGTATTGAGCCCTTTTGTCCTCGTTTCAAGTATATAAAAATAGATTGTATTTAATAATAAAAAAGAAAGTTAATATAAAATAGAAAAATCAACATTAATAGAATCGATTAGTTAGTATAAGAAAGAGTGATAAACGTATGAGAGGCCATTTAAAAACAAAAATTATTGAATCAATCAAAAAAAAGGGTCCTATCAAAAATACAATTTTATATGATAAAAACTAGAAATAATAATAAAAAAACTTAATTTGCTAAATAATTAAAATAATCTACAAACTCAACGAATACTCACTCACATTTGGATTGTGGAAGCTCCTGTTAAACTTCATTCCAGCAATGTTTAATAAATAATTAATGCCCAAATTTCAGCAAAAAGTCCATCAAAATTATCAACATGATTGTGACATATAACTTAATAAATAATACAAATATATTAAAAGACACACTGTAGGTAGGAGATAATTTAGCAGTAGGCTAACTATTATCCCGTCCCGTGCCTGCCGTTCTCGAAAAGGCCCTTCTTGAAGAAAGGCGAGAATTGAGCTAAAGAGACACGAGTGAGGCCGGGACCACCGGTTCCTTCATAAATGGGACTTTGCGGTATGCGTGAACAGACCACAAACAGTCGCCGCAAATACAATTCGAGCAAACGCCTGCGATGCTTAGCTACTGTTTCACTGTTCGACGAGAATAGTTCGCGACGTGGAAATGGTAAGGCGGCAATCTAAAAAGAGTTAAATTAAAAATAATATTAATGTATTGCAATACTGTACGATAAAATTTAAGAAACATATGTGCTTATGTATATATGGATAATTTACGACCTAGAAGGCGATCGATCCCTGGAGCTTACCTTTATTTTCAAGCTCAAAGCATTCGAATTTTTATTTTTGTAATAATAAAAATAAAACAAATTTTAAAAGTTTTTCGATACCGAAATCTCACGAATCACCTAAACGATTTACATCAAATTGCTGGCTTTCGGCGCAGAGGTTTAACCGTCGCTTTCAATAACGAACATTGTTCGATACGTGATCAAATCAGCTCGTTGTCGATTATGAAAATTTCAAATGACAAAGTTTAAGTTTTTTTTTTTTCAAAATTCACTAAAAACCCATAATTCACAAAGTTTAAAGTGTTTCCGACAATTCGAAATGTCAAAAAACTACTGAAGCTAAGAGGTACATTTGTACAAGTGTTCTTTATGAAATAACAATTAAATATTAAATGACGGGTAGACTTACCTTAGCGCCATATATATTTTTCATACTCATATGCAATTCTCTAAAGCGGCTATAACGGCGCAATATATTTAATTTGCCATCTGGCAAAATTATGCGAACTTCGTATTCATAATGAGTTTGTTTACCAGCTCCACGTATCACAAATGTTGGTATAGTTATAACATGATCAGTTTCAGCTGGAATAAAAAATAAACACACGCAACACCATACTTATGTATGTAAGTAATTAATCATAAAAAAATTTATATTCGTTGTAATTTACTTACAAAAATCTCTAACTGAAGGCCATGAACGTGTCATATTCGGCATATAGCTGGGATCATCGATTGGAGGGTTAATATCTGTATATCGTGCCGATGTTTCCACACCTTCCTCATTGTCATACTCCAGCTCCTCATTATTCGTTTGACAACATAGTCGATGTTCGTCGGTAGAGTGTTGTCCAGACTCTAGCATGTGCTTTTCAATTTTAACATAACGTTTTTGCAATTCCTGCAATTCGGAAATTTGTTCATCTAACATGGCTTTGTTAACATTCATTTCGAGATTTTTCATAATTAGAGCTTTCTGTGCAGCAATTTTACGTCGTAAATTGTGAATGGGACAACGTGGTTGCACGGTCTCAGAATTCGCACTAATTTCACAAGACGAACATGAAGCAGTCTCGTCATCAGAATTGCAAGTACCGTGTAAACCATTTTCATTATCTGTTGGCCTATCAGCAGAGACCGCCAAGTCAGTAATATGATTATGATTATGATTGGAAGATTTTATCGTATCCAAACAAACGCCACTATCACTCATCACAGCATTTGGAACATTTAAGTTTTTCCTTATGCTACCACTTTTGAAGCTCGATTGTGTATCTGTATTTGTCGCAATTGAGGAGGATTGTGATGATTTTGATTTTCGGATGCCATCAGAAATGGTGTTGTCATCTTCATTGCCATTATCGTCATCGTTATCGTCATCCATTTCGCCCGACGACAATGTACAGCTACTCAAGGGAGTGATTTCGTCTTCTGCTATAGTCGGTGAACTCAGGTTGGAGCAATTAGTTTGAGCTGTATGAAAGGTATCACAGGTGGTTTCATAAGTATCCGTTCTACACGAAATATCATTCTCTGTCTGGACATTCATGTCCGTTGTGGACTTTCTATTTAAATTCAATTTTAAGCTGAAAATATAACGTGAAACAAAGTATATATATTTGTAGACATGTATAAAGATCAGATCAGAAAGAAAATTATATGAATACGTAATAAAAAATAAGTACTCGTATATAGTTTTTTTTTTTTTTGCAAACAATGCAATTCAATGATTTCCATAATTTGTCCGACAAGAAAACACTTTAACTTTTAATAAGAAATAAAATTTACTACCGAATTCCGACTTTCTCTTATTGGCTCTATTCCCCCAATTTCCATATTTAATAATTTCATGCAAAAATTGGTTTGTAAAGAAAAATCGAAAAAAAAACATTATTTTTGCTGCAGTACACCTATTTTCGTTAAAATAACTGATTTCATCGTTAGGATTATTAAACTTAGAAGAAATAGAGTTATATTAAATATTTTTCAAATTTTCCGGAAACGGCAAAGTCCAAAGTTATGTAGCAATTGTTTTCTTAGAACTATGTTCGGAATTAAATTGTTTTCATGAAAAAATAACGAAATAGCTTTATTCGAAAATTGTTCATTTTCATTCGAAATTACAAAAATGGTTTATACAATTGAAAATATTATATGTAACTGCTAAAAGCATAAGTTAAGGTTCTCTGAAATCAAATTTATGTCTTTAATTTTCCTTTCGAGATCAAACTTTTCCAATGTGTTTTCGATTTAAAGTCGGGTTTTCAAAGTAAGTGCTATTAAACCAATCAATATTGGATTATTAAAAGCATCTTCTTAATGACATTTTTGAAACATTTCCATATTATTACCTCTCTTTCTTCGTCTGTAAATCGATATTGTCAGCTTCCTTTTGAATACGTTGCAAACGCAACATTTCCAATTGTTCTTCTATTTGTAAGAGATTTTCATCAACTTGTGCAATTTTTGTCGTACTGGTTTTTAAAATACGTTCTTTTTCAGCTACCTGTTCATCTAGGCGATGTATATCTTCGTTCTGAAAATTTAAATTGTACAATCAATATTAGAATTTGCAATATTAACTGTAATACGAATAGATTAATAAAGTGCGATAACTTACATTTTTCCTAACTGTGTCCTTAATAAATTGTGAGGCGAATAAATCTAAAGAATCGGCAGCGAGTAATAATAAATCGTCTGTCAAGGGAACGGAAGGGTCCACTTTAATGTCAATCTAGGTAAAAATTTGTTTAAATCATTGCATATTACGTTTTATAAAAACTTTATAAAGAAGATGGTCGTTGACTTATTTAGTAACTTCGCCGATGCGTGTGAAGATAGTTCCGTCAGTTAGCTTCGTTTTTAACAGCCCAGTCTTAGTTTACATACAGCTCGCTCAGAGACTGTGGAGTTATAAAATTTTTCTTTTAAAGACTGTTAAGTTAACATAGTTGATATTCTATAACATTTAAATTTCGCCATTTTTAAAAACGGAATTTCTCAAAAGTTATGACTCTGAACAAAATCTCTCCAGTTCTGAATCTTGTAATGCCTTGTGCTTCCACTCTATTATCCTCTTTATCCCCACCATTTCGATTTTGAGCGATTATTTTACTCTCAAAAAAATGGTATATATTAAAATATTATAGAATATCAATTATGTTAACTTAACAGTCTTTAAATGATAAATTTTTTAACTCCACAGTCTCTGAGCGAGATGTATGTAAACTAAGACAGGGCTCTTTAAACGAAGCTAACTGACGTAGCTCTCTTCACACACGTGATGAGCTGAACCTACTAAATATGCCGAAGGTTCATTTTATATTCTAGCTATCAATTCATAATTCCAACAAACACAAACCTCATCTAATTTGCCACAATCTTGCAATTCTTGAAGTTCTTTGGCAACATACTCAGAAAAATCTCGTTTTTTTGAGTCAAGCTGTGTTTGCAAAGCTGAGATCTGTCTACATACAATATCAGTCTAGAACGGCACATAAACATAAAATGTTAACATAAAAATATAAAACAACCATTAAACATTATAACTAAAAAAATAAAATAAAAATCTTACCTGTACTTTTTCATTGTTCTTCTCCCACAGCAACATATCTTTTCTGGCCATTAGCTCCTCTTCTCGACAACGTAACAGCTCCAAGCTATTTTTCTCTTCTTTCTCCAAACGCTTAAGTTCTTCGGTTAAATTTTGTACCTTAATTTTGTACTGGTCATGCATTTGCACACGCTCCTACAAATCAATCATATACAATTAATTTTAGTTAAGGCACTTTAACATTTCATGTCACTTACAATATTTAACTGTTTAAGAGCATTTTCAATTGTCTCTAAGATTTTACGATTTTCATCTTGTAATTCAGGATCATCACGTGACATGGGCTTTGTGGGATAATATTGTTTATCGCTGCGCTTTAAGGGCGATGAAACCATGCTGCTATTCAAAGATGACGCATCATCGTCTAAGCAAAAACTAGATGTAAGAAGATTTTCACGCGATGATGTAATTAAAGATAATCTAGACATATCTAATTGTGAACGACTATATTCTTTTCGTAGTCTAGCTGCTTCTGTGGGATTGTTGAAACGAAAGATATTGGTACGGCCTAACAGAATAATGTCACCCTGAGAAATGTTTGTAGGTTCATCGATTAAATTGGCATTAAGCCAACATTGTGACAAAGGCCTGGGATGTAATATGCAAATACCATCTTTGAGAAGAATGCTGCAATGTTGAGGCCGTATGCCATCCCCGCTCAACTCTATGTCGGGTGGTGTTTCGGCCTCATCAGTACCAATGAATGTTTCACCTTCTTTTAAACTGTACAAAGTAACGCCAGTGGTTATATCATTATGTATTCCTATAAGATGAGGCATTTCCGAATCTAGTACAACTCCGACACCAGATTTTCTTAAGCCCAAACTTTTTTGTTCCTGTAGTATAGATTGAGCTTCTTTCCATTTTTCCGTCCACTCTTCGGTAAGATGTTTTTCTTGAGCCTCTTTCTTTTGCAAATCTTCCAACATTTTAAGAGAAGGCTGCAAAGGATGCTAATCAAGAAATTTTTTATTTTTTCATATTAATCTTTTATATTAGTGTGTAACTTACGATATCGCCATTTAACATGGCCTTAAGTTTGTTGATTTCATCACGCAATTCTCGTATAAGTTTAACATTTGGATCTTCATTAATTGTGGGTTTATTAATGATATTCTTGGCGCGATTGGCATAACGCAAAGTACTCAACGTCTCACTGTAATTGCAGTCGGCCGGTGAGAGGGCAGCAATCATTATAGTTTTACTGTTGCCACCCAAACTGTCTTTCAACAACCAAGTCAGTATGGAATCCCGATAGGGTATATATAAAACACGCTTCGAATTACCGCCCGTAGTATTTAAGGCAGAGGAATTGCTTTGCTCTGCCAAGGCCGAAATTACACTGCCCAAAGTGACCAAAGATTTGTTAATATGAGCTCCTTCTTTTAAACGTTGACCCGTGGCTCCAGTAGCATTTGCCCTTTCGCTAAATTTATGCAATTTTTAAATACCAAAAATTAACATTTTGTAAATTCAAAATCTCGCCTACCTTCCCGCTAAATCCACTAAATGTATCTTGGATACCGTTTCACTGGGCATATCATTCATAAATCCTGCCTGCACAAAAGTTATAGTAAATATGGCATGGCTTCTACTGCTCGTATCATTCATATTTGTGCTGGCCGTTGTGCGTTGTATATTACCCCGAGTTATACACTCTTGAATCGCTTCAAAATCGGCTACAGAATGTTGCGATAAATTCTCCACGTATGGACCCAATGTGCGATGTTCTCTAACTCTTAATCCATGACCACTTGTCTGAGGGCCTAATAAATCTTTGACACGTTCATTGTAGATTTCCAAATAACTAGCATGTGTTTTATAGCTAGTACCCGACTCCTGCCCCACACGCATACGAGCAAATAGCTCCGAACAAATGCGTGGTATAAGGCCAGGATTGTCGCAAGTACCCATCATAGTAAAGGTTTTACCTGATCCTGTTTGACCGTAAGCAAAAACACATGCATTGTAACCTTAAAAAGAAATAGAATTGCAAATTATTCGATTGTAAAAAATTACTTTAGAAATTGTTTTCTATTTCCACTGACCTTCAAAAGCACAATCAATTACATCTGTACCTAAATCACTGTAGACTTGTTCTTGCGTTGCAAAATGTTTGTCATCTTTATCGAATGACCAATACGAGTAATCGAATGTAAAGTCATGGAACATTGTATCACGCATTGATTGAACTTTTGGTTTTAGCATGCGAGTTTTTTTATGATCCATTTCTACAATACACTGGGCATCCATATCAACTTCCCTGTAATAAGTTAAGCAAACGATTTGTGAAGAATTTTTAAAATGTTTATTTAGTTTTATTTTATTTAAAAGTTTTCTAAGTTTTCTAAAAGATTTTTTAAATTGTATTTTTTTATGCGCCTTTATTATATTTTAAATTATCTACTTTAAATTTTATGAAACTCAAATCAATTCTTTAGACAAAATGTATGCAGGATCTGAAGAAGTCAATCTAGATTTATGTTTGGAATGTGATTCTTATTTTTTCCTTATGGAAAAGATCCCAAACTACCCACCAGCTATAGGCCGATAAGCATTTTAAGTTTACTGGATAAGGTATTTGAAAAAATTATTCATAAAAGATTAGTTGATTTTGCAGATAAAAATAACATTATTAACCACCAACATTTTGGATTCCGTAAGGAGTTGTAAATTATATCGTTTTTTTTCGATATAGAAAAAGCTTTTAATACAATGGGATGTTATACAAACTCAATTCATTAGGTTTCCGATTGTATTTACAAAAAATTATAAAAAGTACCGTACATTTGTTGTGTGTTGACGGGGACTTCTCAACAGAATGAACAATCCCAGCGGGATTGCCACAAGGCTCAGTACTATCACCTACACTCTACTCATTGTATACGTCTGATGTTGAGGTGCACAGAAATCAGGAAGCAGCATTTTGTGCTGATGACAGTGCTTTCATATGCAATGGAAAACTTTCAAATGCAATAATCAAGAGAATGCAAGAAACCCTTACCAAAAGCCAAAAATATTTTAATAAGTGGAAAATAAAAGTAAATGATAATAAAACGCAGGCCATTATATTCCCATATAATAAATCACCAAAACGTATTCCTACTATAATTTTATACTGTCGGGGAAACGTGATCCCCATCAAAGATGATATAAAATATCTAGGCATCACTTTAGATAAAAAAAACTTAAATTTAAACAACATGTGAATTATATCTGTGATAATGCTATAAAATTCGGACGTTCTCTATACCCCATACTTAATAGGAGGTCTAAGCCCAACCTCAAAAATAAGATATTGTTGTACAATATGTGTATTAGGCCAATACTGACTTACAGCAGTCCAGCATGGTTTCACAAAACTGCTAAAACCCATAAAAGAAGCTTCAGATTATCCAGAACAAAATTTAAAAATAATTCATAATCTTCCCTCTAGATTCCCCACTGACTTACTGCAGAATAGATTTAAACATAAAAAGTTAAACGCGTTTGCCAATGATTTAACGCTGTCTTTTAAAGAGAAATGCAGACTGTCTAATTTAGAAACTATAAAAAATTTACTAAACAGTCGCTGAGATTCTTTTGTTAAAAAGAATCTTACTAGCGATTGTTTTACCAAATTTCATTATAACATTTTCAAAGTTTATAAGAGGTTTTTGTGACAAATTTTCCTCAAGACAGTATTATTAATAGTTTCCTTATTCAATTATAAGATTTAATTGTTGTAGTACGTAAGTGAAATCGCATAACATTGTACCTTATTTAGCTTATAAGATTGGTGAATAAAAGATTTTAATAATAATAAAAATAATTTTTTCCTTATTTTTTAATTCGCTCAACTGACGTTTGTTCTAGTGCTACCACTTTGTTGATCTGCCTTGGGTCTGTCTGGTCAACTATTTTTATTAGATTTTCAAGTTTTTAATTAAAAAGCTTTTTTAAATCGTTAGTGCCAGAAAATACTCATATAGTGTTCAGTATAATATTATGTATCCATTTCCACGTATGAAAATTGTTTATAAATTTAATAAACTTTTCAATAGAGATCCGGTGCTAGAAACTTTTACCAAAAAAAATTACATATCGTACCTACCAACCCTGATTAAAACACTTATCAAATAGTGACATACATACATGCATACATATGTACATTTATAAATACTTATTTAAATTAAGATTAAAATTTTTTTTCATACATATTATTCTGTTCTACTTTTTGAAAATAAGCACAAACATTAAAATAATTATCTAAAATTGTTGTTATTTTCTGAAAAACAAGTAGGTAATTATGTTTT
The DNA here is from genome assembly GCA_956483585.1 of Gymnocheta viridis. Taxonomy (NCBI): domain Eukaryota; kingdom Metazoa; phylum Arthropoda; class Insecta; order Diptera; family Tachinidae; genus Gymnocheta; species Gymnocheta viridis. The sequence continues at coordinate 85,197,036 of OY101443.1, read as the reverse complement.
TTTATCTTAAAAAAAATGACAGAGCTAACAAAACTAACAACGATTTAAATTAGTGACAATTATAGTATTTAGATAAATGCGTATTTATGAAATATGTAGCTGATAATTAATATCTAAACGTGTTAAAAACAAACCCCATGTAATATGTTTTAAAATAGAGATAAAAACTATTTTAGATTTGTTTAAATTATAGAAAATAATTAAAATTTTGGAATTCAAGGGAAAGAAACAGCAAATTTGATGTGTATGTATAATGCACCCTTTACGAGAATACATACAATGATAATATGAGATTGGTTCGAACTAAATTAAAACGTTTTTAAAATCGATGCACAAATAGAAGAAAATCAAGTATTTTTGAAATTTATTAATCGAGATTGCATCGATATCTTCTTTCAAAGATTTTTAAAAACTTTTGTTTGTTGAGGGTTCTTTAGCTAGTATATAAATGTACATGCATTTCATTGGAATAAAAGTTGTAAAGAAAATAAAATAGATTCATATCGAATAATATAATTTGTTTGTTGGGATTTTTGAATAAGTATCAAAGCCAACTATGCTTATTTATACTTTTGTAATTTTTTAAATTCTCATTAGTTTTTTAAAAGTTTTTGTATAAGATAAGAGCTTTGAAACATTTCAAAAATATGGTTTAAGGTCTACTGATGATTTGGCATTAGCGCCAATGAAATGCATGTATATACTAGCTAAAAACCCTCAACAAACAAAAGTTTTTGAAGAAAATCAGGTTTTTGTTTTATAAAAAAGTATATATGTACATATGTACATGCGATTATTCTAATGTAACGAATGGGACTGATATCGTGCTTTTAACCGGTAGCCCACTGTATTTATATGTGTACACACATATGTATGTACACACATGTGCTATACTTTTGTATTGATGTCATAATCCTATTGTATAAACATTCGAATTACAATGCATCCAGTTTGAAATAAATTGTATAATTTGTATTTACCTGGTATTAAAGGGTCGAACCCTGACAGCAACTTTAATTGACGATGACATCTTCCTAGTGATGTTTTTGTTGTTCTATTCCAAGTTTTTGTTGTTCTATTGTCAAATTGGTAAAGGTTGATGATGATTCGAATATGATGACGAAGTTGATAGCAATGTATGTGTGTTTGTGTAATTAAAACAGCAAAACATGCAAACACACATACAAAGTTGGGAAACCAACATAAGCAACCGAAAATAAGTCTACATTTGAAGACAAAATGAAAATTTGTTAAGTTCCATACTTCCTAGTTGGTCTTTTTCAAATTTATTTTTCTTTGTCTTCAGTAGTTGGTTGTTTCTTTTGTTTATGCCTGGTGTAATTGGTATATATGTATGTATGTATGTACATATATTTTTCGAAATTTGAACTTAATTCACTTCACTCTACTTAACATTCATTTCTTTTACTTGTTTTATATAAACAAAAAATTAAGAAAAAAACTTAAAGCCAACAACCACTTCACTTTTGAATTGTGTCGTCTACACACAAAACAAGTTTTTGTCGGTATAAAAATTTGTTAAATTTGTTTAGTTTTCTGTATAAAAATGGTATACATTTTTATTTTATGAATTTTATGTACATATGTATGTGCATATGAAGATGTTTATGATTTTTTAATCCTGTCTTTAAATGCGTACGTATTTTTATTGCAGGTCTAATTTTTATCTTTTCGACATTGTAAATGTTTGTTTTGCAATATTTTGTCTTCATTTACATATGCATGTATGACGTATCATTTAAGTTACATACATACTTATGAGCACTTATTCACTTTTGCGAAATTAATCATTAATGAGGAGGCGTCGCCATCAAATGAAAATGTTTTCAATACTTTTGGATTTTATTTTTTAATGATTAAATTGAAAGCTTTGGATATATTGTAACAAAGTAAAATATAGTTAATAAAAATAAAGTAACAAGAAACAGTTTAAAAAATAAACACACGGCAAACACTTGCGAACACTTTTCTACCTCCTTTTAGAGATAAATGATTGACTAATGTTGACATCATAAACAGCGCTGGAACATTTGGTTCATTTTACTTTCACCAATGTCAAAATTAATAATATGAAGAATGACACACTACACATAATCACATTATAAACTCCGAAAGTAATTTAACACAGTAACTATTGTAGGTCCACATTGTACACAAAAGTACAGCTTCATAAGATAAAGCTCTGAACTTCTGCCTAGGAATTATAAAATCCTTAACATGGGCTTATTTACATATGTTTTAATATGCACTTCTATACACCTGCAAATATATAGGTTTACTTCGCGGCTAGCAAAATTTATAGTTGTTTCATTATAATTGTTGGACCAGGTGGCATCACCCCTGCAGCTGATTACATCACCCCTGCAGCTGATTATTTTTGGCAGTACCTACTCTTAACAAAAATATGTCAGAGTACTTGTGCACATATAGATTGCTTATATATACTCAGACCATATGTTTGATATTTTTCGTAATTTCTTGGCAATTTATAATTGTGCTGGTTATAGCTCTAGTGTTGGCATCCTATGGTAAATATGCCTTGAGTACGACCAAGGTGAATCCAGTACCAGGTGGACTGACTGTGACAAAAACAACTAACTGGCTTTTTTCAAAATGCCATACTCAACTCATACATTAAAATTTTGTCATATAGAGTTTAACAGTCTGGTGAAGTTATCCAATGATCATATGCATGTACAATACAACTTAATTACTTAATTATGATACTTAATTATACTTTGTTAAAACAAATTGAACGATATAAATAAGGAAATGAAAATGTATTCGGCACAGATTCCTTATCTGTGGTACTCGGGTTAATTAGGCATTTTATATATATACTATCATGTTCATCTATCTTGGATTTATTTATCTAAACAGGTTATTAATCCATTGTGAATGATAAGCTCGGAACAACTTTCTTTAATCTGTTACAATAATTAATAGTTATACACCCAACAAACGAAACGCTTATTGATTAAAATATTGTGGTTTTATTACCATTCTCAAATAAATAATTCTGAAGCCTTGCGAAACATAGATGTTGATTGATTTCTAAATGAACAGCGGGGGCGAATTGTGGCATTCGATATCGAACGAAATTTGCATACAAATTCAAAAAATTTTGTATGGGATTTCGTTCGACATTGAATGTCGTAATTTGGTTTAAATTGGGTGACGTCATGAAGAATTATATATTTAATTGATTTATAGAACGTAGTACCGAAGAAATTCACTCGCTGAGAAATTATAAAAAAAATTGGAAACCACAAATTGCAGTCTGATAAACTAGTACACCACAATTTGCGAAAAATTTGCTTAGATAACTTTCAAGGGGCTATTCATGTATTACGTATCGCATATATAAATAAACTTGTAAATATAATATAAATACACATATATCGCGCAAAATTTTCTTATGCAAACTTAAGATCATATGTGAGTGTTTGCTGGGTGGAAATTAATCTGTCACAGTGGCATTTGTGTACATTCAAACTGCTGCAAATTTACGTAATTTAACTTTAAAATAAATTTTTTAGATTTTTTGATAAGAATTTCAAGCAAGAAAAATGGGTAACGCATACATGCGAGCCGCTCATCCTGATACTACGCCAGGTCCTGACTGTGTGCCCACATTCGACCCTCTTTTGGGAGCTCCCGATCGTAAAGAACGTGTTATGATAGCTACCAAAGATGAAATGGTTTCTGCGAAAATCCCAATAAAAGATCGAGATTATTGTGCCCATAAATTATTGAAATACCGATCCTGTCGTGTCGATGTATTCCCTTGGTTCTATAAATGTCATCATGAGAAACACGAATACATGAACTGTGAATATGAAGATTATGTTCTGCGAATGAAGGAGTTCGAACGTGAGAGGCGATTGTTGGAACGTAAGAAGCGATTAAATGCAGCCGCTTGAGGTCAAATTGGCACCAAACAAGAATTATCGTAATATGTTTTTATATTGGAAACCGAAACTCTGAAGTATGTTTAATGTTCCCTGCAATTAAAGTTTATTGATGACCGTGCTATTTTTCTTTTAGGTTTTCTTTATGGAAATGTAAAAATAAACAAACCAATTATCAAGTGTTAAAAATGAAAATCGTTTAACAATAAATTTATATTAATAAGTGGTTAAAATGTATGCTTTTCATGTTTCGGAATACCACGGTTTGGTTTTTCTAAAACTAACCAAGTACTTTATCGTTAATAATATAAATGCATGCACAATATTGTTGCAGCAGATCAGTAAAGACAAATTGAAATCTGCTACCAATGCATTTCTTAATTATGGTTATGAAATGTTTGTTTTTTTATAAGCATGTGCATATGATCCAATTAATCGATGTTTATTTTAAGACAAATAATACTATAGCGCCTTTATCGCAATCTTTATTCCTTCGATAAATGTTAATTTGTAAGTATGTTCTATGAAGTTCAATTTTTTGAAGAAAATTTTTGATTGTCCAATTAGCCTTTAGATGTTTTTTTGAACAACTTTTTAAAATTTTTTAGTAACACGTTTTAAAAATGTTGCGACGAAAAGCTAGTGCCAATTTAAATAGTTTTGTTTTCATTCCAATAGGAAACTCAGTCTACAAATAGCATGACATATATGTAATCCGTTTTAACCAGTTTCCGGTCTCAAAAAACTAAAGGGTTTTTAATACGTTATAATTTCGAATAATTGGACAGGTTGTGTTTTTCGTATTTCTAATATTTTTTATGGTTTTTTTTCTTTGTAATTTTTATCACAGAAAACTAAAAGCCAGATATCACCATCTTCGGTAAAATATTTGTAGAAAATATTAACTAACTGCTGTTTTGGCTAACTGGTATTATTTAATCAACAGTTACCAATTTTATTTTCACAATCCTACATTTAGACGGCATTTCCAAATTCAAAGTTTACTTTGTAAAGTTTTAATTCAGCTGAGAGAAAGGCAGTGAGACGAAAATTTTCTTATTCTGTCTTTCTCCCAACTGAATTAAACTTTCCAAAGTAAAATTTGACCTTTGAACTTTGTTAGTTGTAGGTTTGATGTAAAAAATACCCAATATACAATATAATACTTGCTTTTGCAGAAATAAAACAGTGCTAACACTAATCAAGGCGAATTCATAACAGGTAGACTCACCATAAATTGCATTGAAAAATACCTGCTTTCTTTGTCATAATCAAACGTCAAGACCACCTGTTATGAATTCGCCTTGGCAGTAATAAATTAGAGCGAAAATAATCAGATACTGCGAGATGTGGGTCCTTTTGCTATATATATAATTCAACGGTTTTTAATCACTTATTTATTGGCAACACTTTCCGGCCTATTGTAAACAAAATTTAATAAGAGGAAGAAAATTAAGAAAATCAAAATAAAAAAAATTTTAATTGTAAAATTCGATGGCTGTTTGTATTTCAATAATTGGTAAAGATGTAAGTTAATATTTTTAATCCAAGAGAATTGATAAATTTTTCAGTGACAGTATTTTGTCCATAAGAATGCCCCTCTTTATTTGTCCACATCAGACTTGGACAAAGAGCTCGAATTGCAATATCGTGTCCATGCTGCCCTGGATGTAATTGAGGAAAAATGTCAACCAGTGGCAGAAGGGTCACCAGATTGTAAGGAAGTATATTTGGGTCTATTGTATTCGACGGAAACACATAAAATGTAGGTCCAACAATGATAACAAAAACTGCAACTTAATAATGCATTTAAATCTGTTTATTTTAGTTATGGATTTATAACAAACACGAAAATAAAATTTATACTGGTAATAGATTCAGGAAATATAGCATTAAGGGAAAACGAAGTTAGAGCGGTATGTAGAAAATCTTATAAAATATTTCGTAAAGTTGTCTACTATATTTTTGTATAAGAAGCTATTGAGATGAGAGTATTATTTTATTAGCACCCGTTAATATACAGTCTAGGGATTGGCGGAGAGGGAGGCAGGTCATAAAAACAAACAAAATGTAAATAAATTCTGAAACTAATGCAGTACTATATGTATTTATTAGGTTAAAAGATATATGTATATAGGAAAACTCGAGTAAAGCACTTGTAATGTGATTGCATAGAGTGAATGCTCCAGTAGTCGGCAGTTTAACTTTTTTGTTACTTTGAAATTAATGCTCTTATGAGTATAAATATGATATTGGATTGTTAATGGTTTATTGTTGCAAAGTGATTGGTATAATTTTAAAATTAGTTAACTCTTTTTATGTGCATTTTTATTTCATTTCAGAAAATTTCGCTTTCTCTTAAACATACGATTTGAATCTGAAGTCGGCACCTATTTTCTAACTTCGGCATTTTATGACCCAGTTGTCGGCATTGGATCTTTGTTAAGAAAAACAATAATAGCTGCTGCCGACTTCAGGATTCTCGTGCACCTATAGCCGGCAGTTCATAAAATACTCAACAAAAACTAAGCCGACTATTGGCTAAAATAATTTTAAATAACTTTTTTTTTATAACAATTGCAAAGAGGGGAGAGTAATGAATAAATTTCTAGAGTTTGAGAGAAAAAAATTGTATTAACTGAAGTCGGCACCACCATGCCGACTATTAGAAATCAAGAAAAATTGTATTCCTTATTTCGGCAGTCATTAAAATGATTTAAAAATAATATTTTTTATAAAAAAATTCTTTTTAGGAACAATAAATAAGCAAACTTTTACACGTTGAAAATGACGAAGTAAAAATAAAACATATAAATGTGAATACTAACTTGTTAAAGTTCACGTTCGCACTAAAAAAAAGTTATTAAAAAAGGGCACTAACGCACGTGTTGAAAGGTGGTCACTGAATGAAGACTATTGATGATCAAAATACTCATCTCATCAACTTTTATGCATTACATAAACATAAATAAAAGTATTTTGAATTAAACCCTAATCCTACTTATGTTTAAAACTACCGATATTCTTATTGCCATTGCTGCATGCCGACTTTAGGAGCATTCACCCTATACCGGGCAATCCAAATACATACAAGTTTAGTTTTAACAAATAAAATAACTAAACTTAATTTCTCTTGAATGTGGATCGTTTCTGGATTATTCTTATAACATAGGTCTTTAACGGCACCCACTAGAAACAGTCTAAAAGGGTCAAATCGCTGCTCCGGCCAATTGACATCGCCAAGACGGCTGATAAGGACGGGGCTTCATGATAATTTTATACTTTTGAAATACTAAATATTATTTTATTGTATTACATCATTAAAAGATTTAGGAAGGTGAATATATATATATATATATATATATATATATATATGTAATCCTCTAAGGTAGTAGATAATGCCATACTATTTTTCAACATTCCATAAAAATATGCTTGTATTTGGACCACCCGATATTGTTTAAAATGAATGAAATAAATATTATTATAAATCTTATAATTAAGAAAACGTCTTGTTCAGAGTAGAGACCCCAAATTTTCAGGATTATTAAAAATAATTACGTTCTAAATCCCCGGTAGTAAAACCTTAAAGTTATTAAAATGTGTTTACTGTAAAGTTGATTAAAGTTATAAAGTTATTTTTGAAATTCTGCATTAAAAATGTAAAATATCCACAGAAAAATTCACTTTTTAAAATGGTTTTACAAAACCGTGAAAACTAAAAAACGAAGTTTTGGAATTGTTCGAAAGGCCTACGATCGGTTCAGGTTTTTTTAGTTTAAATTCCCGAATTCTGGCAAAAGCTAGCCGTGCAAAAGATATTCGTGCAGTACCATATTATACAGTAAGTAATGAATTATTTTTATTTATTACATCGTGTCGTTTCACAGATGTTTCGCAATCTACATATGCTTTATACAGATGCTGTTTGCAATCCATTTTATTTGCCCAGCGAACCACTAAATTCTAAGTGAGTCAGTCCACTCTTATTTTATTATTTGAATAGTTAAATCAAAATTATTCTCTTTTCAGAAAGTTCAATCGCTCAATACAAAAACTTATGAGTGGCAGTATTTAAATGGAGGATAAAAACACATTTGTTGTTATAAATGTATACTTAATTATTATCATACAATTTTCGCTTACATAAATTAAGCAAATAAAACAAAATTATAAATCGGTATTAAGGTTATTATAAGTGTTAAACTTAGTATAATTGCTTTGGAATTAATATTTGCTGCTGCTTTCTTAAAAAATAAAGCGTTCGTAGGAACTAGGCCATTCCATAACAAATACATAGTCGGGAAATTGTTTAAAAAACTCTTGAGCGTCTTTTCCACGAGGATACTCCGAGCTAATATAATGGCCCGAAATGCCCAATTCGAATAAAGGCTGATCAACAGTTTTGTTAGTTAACTGAAAGAACATACATATTTCATTAAAATTTGATTAGCTTTTAGTTACAATATCAGTTTTATTACCTTAAAGTCGAAATAGAAATTCAATGGTGTCGATAATTTACCATATGTAAAGTAGATATGATAAGGAGGCAGGTATTTTCTAGGCTCTTGTAGCAAAGACTTTAAAAATGACCAATCCAGTACAGTTACTCCCTTCAAGGGCATTAAAAATATACTCATATGTGACGGTCCACTTAATTGAAATTCAAAACGAACTGTACTATTGCTGGCATTAAAAGTTTTGTTAAGCATAGTTAATTTTGGAGTAGATGGCAGCTCAACTGATCCTTTTGAAGGCATCCATATGCCATCTTCTCTAGCCGTAACCATATGTAAATTGAAAAGAGGCAAACCACACATCATGTATTGACTACAATCGTAGGACAAATTTTTCAAATCACTTAAACTAATTTTTTGTTTTTTGGGATAATGTAAGCGTCTATCTTGCAAATCGAAGTAATAACCAGATTCGTTAAGACTTACAGAGCCATCATATTCGTAGAAAACACGACGAACATTCTGGAATTTTAAGAATTTCAGTAAAATGAGAAAACGAATTACATTATGTAAAACTTACCAAATAATGAACTCTGCCTACGTGCGTCTTTGGCCTGTAGGGAAAACCTACTGGTGTTATAGCAATCATGGTGAAAATAAATGTAATTAACAACAACAACGAAATCAAAATTTTTGGGCGTCGGAACATGTTCCACATGGGCATCTAAATAATGAATTAATGTCATTAAATAATTATACTCAAGTATAAATTAATTTTTCTACTCTCTTGGAGAATGAAAATGATTTTATTTAGTGTGATAATTTTCAAAGAAGTCATGGAAGGCTGAAGTAGACTAGCTGAGGAAATGTGCATTCCATTTTAACTTTTCCCGTTCTCTTTGAAAATGATGACCCTAATTAAAAACATTTGCATTCTCTAATATAAAATTTAAATAAGAAATTTAAAATCAAAGAAAAAAAAATAATTATAAAACTTTTATTCATACCACAAAGCCCGTGCTTAATATGGTGCCTAGTGCACATAAAGCACTTATTAATAAATCGGGATTACTGGTGGAACCAAAACGGCCCATCATGGGTATTAACACGGTCAGCAAAATGAAGAAAACATACGTTGTATAAAGGAATGGTAAAATTTGACTTAAAATGATGAAAATACACCAAAGATTGCCTGCAATTGTTAAAAGTTATAGAAAATTAATATTATTGGGGAGAAACAAATTACCTCGTCGATGTAAAGTTGTAATGAGATTCATAATTAAAGCTGCCCCATAAAAGAACAAAGGAATTAAAAAGATATATGAACTTCGCAATCCTCTAAAAGTGAACACTGTACATATAACAGCCAATGTAACGGCGTGAGCATGTTGAATTAATTGAATTTTAAAACATTTTCTCAATTTGTCCTATAAAAAAGCAAAAAGATTACAAAAAAATACATATATAAAATCATTTATGCATGTGTTATAAAACCTACATTTCGATTTAGACTTAAATACAATACGCTTGGCAATGTCAAGCCAAATAGTGAAGGACAGACATATAAACCAAGAATTAACCACTTGCTTGCGAACCAAGTCATCGACCGATCTCCACTATCAAATAAAACAGCTATCAATAACGGCAAAGCAGCAGCCAAAACTATTCCAACTAAATGCAATACCAGTATCGAAGCATATATTTTTAGAATTTTAAAGATAGAAACATAAGAAATGTCAGCCATAAACCACATAGAAATGACCACTGCTATAATAACGATCGCAGAAACGCTGATATTTATAATTTTACCTTGAGTCTCAGTATAGTGAACAAAAAAGAGACCAAAGAAATCATAAAATACTGAATGACCTTCTGAATATTTCTGAAAAGAAAAGATTTGTAAAATTAAAGGAACACATGCAATTAAATAGTGTGTAAAGATATGACAACCACCTCAGTATCTTCCATTTCGGGTGCATTTGCAAATGCTTTGGCAAGACTTAAAATATTATCACCAGTCGCTTGCAATGTTCCCCGCGGTATAACATCATATGTATCAAATTTCGTGTGATACACATAACCATTATAAATATGGGCGAAATCCAAACCTAGAACATACATACATACATCAAGGGCGGGCGAATCAATTTTCGATGATATTTAATTTTAAATATAATAGTTTTAACTACTTACCAGGCACATTACCATAATCACGGAATATACGAAAATCTGTATCCGATGGTAGAATATTGGATTGAAACAGTTCCTCTCCCACAGTGGATGCAAAAGGTCGAACAGCATGTTTGCTGTAATACTTGAAAAACAAGTTGAGATGGTTGAAAAGTTAAAAGAACAAATACAGCATGTCCGCCGGGATGGTATACCACTTTGTTTGTTTATAATTTTTGATTAAATGAAAGAGAATGGATCTTATATTGATAAATGTTTTATTTAATGTCGGCAATTGTGTATGGAATACAATATCAGATAAATGTCCGCCTCTGTTAGCCTGACAAATGCGAGCCCTTTTGAGTACATTTTTCATTACATTCTCATACATTTCACGCGGTATTTCATTAATTTCATCACGAATATTTTGTTTGAGTTGCTCAAGCGTTTCTGGTTTGTTTGCATAAACCTTGCTTTTCAGATATTCCCACAAAAAGAGGTACGGAACAGTCAAATCAGGCGACCGTGGAGGCCAATCAACATCAGCATTTCTGGAAATAACTTGTTGTGGAAAGAGGTATCGCAGTAATTCCATTGTAAGCCTGGCTGTATCCGATGTGGCACCGTCTTGTTGATACCACATGTTAATCAAGCCCAAAGCATGCAGTTGTGGCGTTAAAAAGTTTTCAATCATCACGATATCGCTCCCCATTCACAGTTACCGTTACGCCGTTTTCATTTTCAAAGAAGTCAAGTCCAGTGATTCCTCCTGACCAAATTGCACACCAGACTGTCACTTTTGATAGACGCAAAGGTGACTGATGAATAATTTGAGGGATTTCCATTGTCCAGAACCGACTATTCTGTTTATTCAAATATTCATTCAAATGAATTATGATTTTTTCATAAAAATCGGGGTTGTCATGGGCGAGCTGAGCTGTCACATCTTATTGGCATATGTACGGCGGCGTAAATGGTCTTGTGGAAGAAGCTCTTGTGTCAACTGAATCTTAAATGGAAACAAATGCAAATCCTTATGCAAAATTGTGGCCAAAGTTGTTCTTTGAAGACCAAGCTCCTGAGCACGGCGTCGAATTGAGGTTGATGGATTGTTTTGAACACTTTCTTGAGCAGCAGTAATGTTTTCAGTAGATCTTGCAGTCCATGCTTGGGCCTATCACCTACAGACCCTCTTTGTTTCGAAATCATTCACTGCACGATAAATAGTGCGTTTTGTTGGCACGTTGTTTCTCCCAAAAATTTCACGTAACTTTCTCATCGTCACAGTAATCGATGATTGATTTTGATAAAATGTTTTAACGATTAAACCACGTTGGTTTATCGAATATTTCCATAATAAATTTGCCACGTGTCTACTTCACGACTGCCAAATATGAACTCTCAAGACTAATATTTATCAAAATGGCGGCAAAACAAAGTAGTATACCTTCCCGGCGGACACCCTGTACTATTCTAAATGTATTTATTTTAATTTCAATTAAATATAGCATTCTAATAAATAATGTTTGGAAAAAAGTTTTCATAAAAAATTACTGAAAATAGTTCAACCTTCCTAACAAAGTGTGCTTAATAGAACAGCTGATCGTGAAGCATATTGTCGAACTGTGTCCTATTTTAGCAATGCACTTGCATGGTATTATTAAGTTAATTTTTGTACAAGAATTTAATCGATAATAACAAATATGTACAAATAAAAAATATCTTATATGACAATCCCGATTGAAAGAAATACAATCTTATCGTTTTATAGCATAATGTTAAATAAAAATATTTCGAAAACTTCATAAATTCTTAAGTGCATTTATGCATTTATGTATCTCGTTTTTTATATCTTGTTAAATTATTTTATGACAGCTTATTCGTTGTGGTCAACGACATGCAAGCGATAAGTGAGCTTTAATAATTTGTACTAATAACAATTAAAAATCAATTAATTAGACATTAAATTGGTATTTTAAATATAAAAACCATTTGTTGACAATGCTATTTAGTTGATCTTGATGGATTTGATATGATAATATAGATATGCCGAATCAAGTTCAAACTAAATAATTTAATTTCTAGCAATAATAACAAGTTTGACATTAAATGACTTACTTTCATTAGCCAGGGATGATTTGGGCCGGACTGGAATAGAATTTCACGATTACCGCTGCCACTACAATCTAAATTCATCAGAGCTCTGCAAAATGTCATTATATTAGTATTGTGCAAGTGAGGTGTTTTAAATGATTTTGACATACTTGCAATTTTTAGCCCATTTATGCTGTGTAATAAAACCATGAGAGGCTTGCAAAGCATTTTCTTCAGCACCGTTAAATAGAAATACTATGGGATGCTTAAAAGTTTCACGATTAATTGCTAATACACGTAAAGTCTCCAGCATGACCACAACCATGGCACCATCATCGCCACTACCTTAATAAAAATAAATTTGAAAACCACAAAATTTTAATATGATTAATAATTTTTGAAAAAAAAAACAATTTTTGGAAATGCAAAATTCTTTATACCAAAGGTATTCAGGTTAAAATTTTAGACTTGCAAAAAAGCAATTTTTTAGCGAAATTCTAACCAGAGTAGAAAAACAAACGAAATGTGTGGTTTTGTTTTGTTTAGTTCATTGCAATGTGTAAAACGAATGTGCCAAGCAATAAGAGCAATGAGAACGATTTTGCATTTTAGTTTTCTATTGTTTTTGCTCGTGAGCACTAAATGAAAGAAAAGGAAAGAATGAGAACAAAATTGAAATGTTTTGAGAAAAAACGTTTCGCAAACGTTTCGTAGATGCCATGACAGTTCAGTGTTTGATTCAAATAGTCTTGCAAAAGCGCCAATGCAAAATATCGTATCTTTTTTTATGAAATGCACAGTTTTGCCGTATTTTCCTTTTATGGTTCTCACAAAAAATAATTATGTATCTGGTCTTTTTTTCTTCCCGATTGTACGATTGTAACACTTTGTCATTGAAAAAGTATTTGTTCTTGGTTTTGTCTTTACATGAAACGTTTGCGAAACGTTTTCTTTGGTTTAATAGTCTGAATATAACCGCGGTAAAAAAATTATTTTGCGCAATCAGTGCAAGATTGTCATGAAGCTTGACAGCTAGAAGCCCCCAAAAATAAATGATTAACTGTGCTAATGGGCTTAGCTTTTTTAGCTATAGAGTGAAATTGAGCAATTAAAAATTAAAAACTATATTAAATCGGCAGAAATAAGAAATTTGGAAGTAATATTTTTATTTTTAACTTTTCAAATTACGTCTTTCTCATGTAGTGAGCAACAACAACAGCACATTTGTGCTACATTAGCTCCGTTCGAGTACTTTCGCAGTAAAATGCAGTAAATGAGTAATTATTGAGTAAACTGAAAAAATTACTCTCAAAAAAAGCTGTTGCCCAAAAAAGTACGCGAACGGAAAAATTTTAAAAATTAGTAAGATTAAGGAAACAGGTGATTACAAATCAATGTAGGTCTGAAATATATTTACACTTTTGACTACTCAACTATTTTTTTTGTTGGTACTCGATGTAATATTTATTATAACACGAATCATTTAAGAGAATATAAACATTATTTTCTATATTCCTTTCCATGTGTTTATTTTCATTTTATTTGATTTTCCTAATTTGTGTATGATGAAATTTATTTAAGAGTATGTGATTATTTGTTTTTGATATTGACTACCTTAAAAGCAAGTGCGGTACTAAGTAACCATATACTTAGCGTTTTCACAACTCCATAGAAGTAACAAAATAACAACGAAAATGACTGTAAATGGTTTCTACGATATTGCTTTCCTTTTAAAAGGCATATACATACATGTTTAACGAAGGCATAGTTTAAAACTTATTATTTTTTATTATTTTGTTAGAGTTTTTCTTTTTTTTAAATAATTTTTTCACAAATTGCATACTTTTTATTTTCTTACTTTTGTTTGTTTACCTTTTGTTTTTCTATTTTACTAAATTTTACTACAAGAAATTTCTGCAGTAAAAATTAGTAAATTCTCAGTCATGAACTGTCACTTTACGCTCTCAATTTGTGTTCTCATTTACTGTAACTCGAGTAAACGAACTCAATTTAGTAAAATGCTGTAAAGTTCAGTAAACATTTGTAAAAACTTTTGTCAAACTCCATATAATAAAATGTTAACACAATGTGCATTGAGTTAGTTTGACTATTACACGGTGTCAACATTTTGATTGTTGGCATGCATGCACTTGAATAAATATACATGCTTTGGTAATGACTTTTAACATTTAACTTTGTTAAAGGAATTAGCAAAGAAGTTCGTATGTTCTTGAAAGAAGGAAAAAATACTTAAGAATTAAGCTCGCTGCTTGCAAGCATTTTTAATAGACATTGCAGCCAACTAAACAGAAGTGGTTGCTCTATTAAAAAAAGTGGAACTACGAAATTTTGCAAAGTTGCAAGAGTAAAAATCTATCGTGAATTCCTTTAATACAATATTAATAAATATGTATGTAAAATTTTTATTTTAAAAGAACTTTGAACTGCAGCTTTGTTTTTAAAAATAAAATAATAGAAAAAATACGCCATTATGGAGCTACAAAAAGATTGAAAATATGTGTATTTACCTGGACTACCGGGCTTCGAATCAAAATGACTGTTTATCAACAGATAATTTTGTGATGTGGAATTCTTGCTGCTTAATTTCACTATAAAATTTTGCAATGCCTGGTACATATTTACCATGGTCCCACGAATGTAAGCACCTGACACCACTTGAACATCTACTTCCATATCAAATAGATCATGGTGCATAACTTTGCGAATTTTTTCCACCTCATCGTGCAAAAGTTGCAGTGTAATATTTTCATTAGCATAACTACCCGTTACTTTGGGTCCAATCTTATCAAACTTATATAATATACGTTCAGCTCTTTCTGCAATAAATTCTCCCATATGCTGTTCTTCACTTTCCACTGTCAAACCTTCGGGCAAGTTTAAAAATAAGGGCAGCACTACAGCAAAAAACAAGACAAGCCAAAAAAGTAAAAATGCTGGAGCGTAATACCAGTCAATTAGAGGGACCTTCTTATGATCCGTAGCCATGATTTCAAACAATATTTGAGCAGGGGTTTATTTATCTATTAACTAGAAGAAATTAAAAATTTTCAAATTAATTTTTAATAAGAAATTTTACAAATTCACTAACAATGTTCACTTTTTCTTAAATTTTGTTGTTCTTTTTTCAAACTCTTGCCGTGACAAACTAAATCAAAATTCCGAAATGTCGAGAATATAAACATAAAATAATCATTGTTATCATATCACATTTCATTTTCTATGTTTATAACTTTTTTTTTTGTATTTACATATATTTATGATATAAACTGGTTGATTGGTTTTGGCTTTGGCTTTTTAAGATAACTGGGCCAGTTGTTACAAATTTCCCGCTCGCAGTATAACAAAACAAAGGAATTTTTAATAATTATTGTGCATTTGATATTGAATTTTGTTGGCATTCTAAAAAAAAAATCCAAAAATAAAATGACCGTTTCAGCAGATATCTTTTACGTTCAAGGTACACAGCCCATAAAAAAATGGAACAAATAGCTCAAAACAAATCAATAAAACTGTAATGTGGCCCGAAAAAAAAATCACTTAATATCGATTAAGCCTAATAGAACTCAGTCAGGTGAGCGTCTGTCTCGCGCACGGAGGCTTCATTCCGTACTTGTTCGGTTAGGGACACCTTTAATTTTTTACTGAATTGTATTTTTGATATTTATTATTAAATCGGCAATACATACACACCATAAGAGAATGTTCCAATGTCTCCTTCAGTTCACAAGATTAGTGATCTATTTAAAAATAACACTTCCTTTATGCACACGTCAGTTCAATTGATTTTTTTTTGTTTCTTTTAGCGGCAATAATAATAATAAACGTTCAATAATTATTGTATCATTATTTAAATATATTCAAGTAGTCTTCAAAAGATATTTATGTATACACTGACGGACTAACAATTCCACAAAGCATATATTTCCATTTAAACTCTGATATTTTTGAAATTAAAACAACACAATATTTAACAAAATTTTCACTAACTTCTTGGTTATTTAAATATAAAGAAATATTAATCCTAAAAACGTTGATCTTAAATATATTACATTATTAGAAAAAAATAAATAAATTATATTTTATATGTTATGCCGTTTTCATTTCTAAAAAAGTTTAATTTTTTTTACTTAAAAAAAATGCTATTCAAAGTTTTCTTATGACAAAAATTTTGCCTCGTAAGTGATGATACAATAATTTCTAATGAACTCACTATTTCAAAAAATTATATTGCAAATTTTCAATGAAAAAAATATTGCACTTTTTTTAGAAAAGAAAACGCTATTAGTGATTTCTTGCTATTTAAATAGTTTTTTTTTTTTGAGATTTTGAGCTTCTTTACAGATTTTGCGATTTTTAATCAGTTTCGTGGGATTGTTTCCGATTTCAAGTTACCGTTCCGTACACAAAATGCAAAAAGAAACCTTATTGTTACCTCTAAGATGTCGGTCCGTCTGTCCGAATTGTAGAAATGGAACAAAAATCGGAAAAACTGTTTTATCGAGAAAGTTCGTTATAATTTATAAAAATAGAAAACGAGCTGGTACTTCTTATGGGAATTGTTAAATTTTTAAATTTATAATCCCAAAATTAATATTTTACATATTCACTAAAATATTAATTGTGTTATTAAAAACAAATTGAAATTGATTATCGAGGGCTATATAGTCAGTTTGTATGAGAATTAGCACTAGTGAAATGCGCATAGAAACTGGCCATAACCATAACTGGCTTGTCCCATTAGAAGGCAAATGGTACATGAGATAAACCAACGTGTAACAATGGGTTAATTTAACGTTAATTTGTGATGGTAAAATTTGAATATTGATAGTAGCTGTAAAAACAACTAATAATACCTTCCACAATACAAATAACTCTCGTATGCTTTTTCTATTCATTATTTGTATAAATACAAATTTGAAATCACATTCAACAGAGCCACCTAAACAGTGGCGGATACATGGAAACACACATGAACACTGATGATGGGAGAATGTAGCGGCTCCCGAAAAACAACATTGTTTCTGTTCTGCCTTGTAAGTTGAAATTAATTAGTGTTAAAATTTTCCCTTATTCCTTTGGAATATGTTACGAACTTTAGCCAAAATAATAATCACATTGATTATTTTGTTTGAAAATTTTTACAACTTATCAGTGGCGACAATACCACGATTTATAACAAATTTATAGGTTTTATTGCCTTGAAATAAGCAACATAGTTTTTCTTATGAAAACAAAAAAATTTGTTTATTTAAAAAAAATTAAAACAAATGGACAACAAAATAATTTTAGGAGCTTGTACTGCAATGTATCAATTAATGCCAGTCGCAGCTGCTGCGGAGGAGCTCATTGAAGACACACGTTCTGCAAAAAGCACTCACTTTCATTTCATATTAAAAAATGTTAGGAACACTATCCAAAATAATAATCACTTTGGATTAAAAACTATAAATAAAGGGATGTTTCTAAAAAATTTGTGCACATCAGTTTTTTAAAATCATTTTTAGTTTTCTTTCTGTAAACGATCAACGTTGTATTTTGAAGCTGCACAAAATAATCTGTGAGCCACTGTTTGTATATAATTCAATGTTTAAAGATGATTTCATATAAATGTTGACTGCGGCTACGCCTCAAATGGTTCATACGCTGGGTGCAATTTTGGCAAACTCTCTTCAACATATCATATACATATTGGATGCCAGTGCGTCAACCGTTGCGTGCGGGCTTGTACCTATAGACATGAGCCTTAGCATAGCCGCACAAAAATTAGTCTAAAGGCGTTAAATCTCACGATCTAGGCGGTCAATTGACCGGCCCAAACGTGAAATACACTGTTCACCAGACTCGCCTCTCAATCGGGCCATTGTTTCGCGTGCTGTGAAATCACATGTCAGCCAAGTCCAGCTCTTCCATTTTTTGCAAAAAAAAAGAAAAAATTGTAATCATCCCATCATCGACGCCGAATCGATAATTCACGGTCATCAACAACACTGGCGGATACAGCAGCGATATTTTCTTCTATCCGCACTCTACGTATGCGTGTTGGTGGTTTAATATCCAACAATGTAAATTTGTTGCGAAATTTAGTTACAAGATCCCGAATAGCCGCCTCAGAAGGTCGCCCAAACTGGCCATAAATTGGAAGAAGTGCACGATGTACTTAAACGAATATGAATTTTGATAGTAAAATTCAATTTAAGAATCTGCAAGCGTTGTTCGTTTGCAAGTCGATTCATGCTTAAATTATAGACCAAACTGAACATGTTTAACAGTAAAATATTACACGTGAACAGCTGCGCTGCCCAAAAACAGTGTCGCCAAAAAGAAATAGCCGCTGGCTGTACGTGCATATATACATGTGTACTTCTCTAATATATTTCCATTTCAAATTAAATATTTATTTTTTGTTGATTCAATAAAGTAGATAAATGTTTTAAGTTGAATTTACATATTTATTTATAACTTTGGATTTGTACCGACCTTTTTTTACAAATTTTTTATTGCATAACTTCGAGAATAATAATACAAAAGAATGAGTGCCAGATATTTATTCAAGTAACTTGATAAAACGCTGATTCTTATTTTTTTTGAAAGTTTAATCTGCCAAATTGTTAATTTGACATCCGCACAGCACAGTTGTAATCTTAAACTAATTTTAGCCAGCATTAGATCTTATCAAAGCGATCATCAAAAACGTAGAACGGAATCTCAAATGGTTTAATGCTGTCTGCTTTTATTTACAACTAAACTGAGACTAAATCAGCTACTGATAGTGAGAGATAAACTAAAAAAAGCGGAGTACACCTATTCCTCCATTTAAACGTTTGTTGCTTTTTCATATGACTTTTTTTAAGATTTGGAGGATTTTTTTTATTTTTTCAATCGATTTTTGAGTGAGACACGATTCTCAATTGGCACATATAAAATGATGTACTAGAAAAAAAATCGGATTTATGAAAAGCTGAGTAATATCTGGTTCGGAAGAAAGAAGGAAATTCTTCATAAAACTTAAAGCTAAAGATTGGCTGAAGTACCGTAAAATGATGTAGATGGTGCTCTGGAATAAAAGAGCTTACAAAGTAGGCTGAAGACCTATTTACTTTTACATAAGAATTCTGATGATTCTGGACTTTGTTGGAGTGAGAGATTGAAATATGTTTTCCAAGTAAATCATTTAAAATAAATAAAGCTTTAAACCAAAGTTTATTTTTAGTATAAATATACTTTGCTTTAAACTATCTTAACATATTTTTCCGACTTTTTTCCTTTAAACAAATTTAAACTTGGATTTGAAAAATTTGTATTAGCGTGTGAATTGAGGAATTGGTGTACATACATATTTCAAAATGAAATACAAATTAATTTACTTAAAACAAAACAAGTACGCACTTTTTTGCCATATTTTCTAGATATGCATATTATTTACATATACATACATACATACATATATATTAGGGTGGTTCTCTTAAAAATTCTTCGAATTCTCGGTTACTTCTTCTAGAAATATGTAGTGTAAAAACTTTAATAGCGTTGGAAACAAATTTGGAGGAAGTAGATCAAAGCTACTGAAGTCTGCCAAAAATATGTTCTTTTACATTTTTTATTTTCTTTAAACCTTAAAAAAAAATCGTTTGGTCTAATTCTATAATTTATTACTTTTCCAAAATTTTCAAAATCAGAAATTTTGGAGCCCCATTAAAATATGTTATGGAATAAAATATGTGATGACCGGCATTTGTAACTCTAAAATAAAAAAGGGGAGTCTTATAATCAGGACAAGTTTAGACTGGCCTGAAATTTTTTTAAAAAGATATCCAAAATGGCAGCAAAAAGTGTTAAACATTTCCCAAAAATAGAGCTTTAATATAATTTCATATTATTAAATTTTGATTGCACAGTACAATCATGAGATTTTGATATTTGGAAAAAGAAATGATCGTCTATTGTGACATGAAATAGTTGAATGCATAGGGAAGACACATTCGAAATCAGTAGATATTGCTGGAGCAAATTTGAATGCATTTAATTCGGATGAAGATAAAGTTTAAATTTACTCATCCGTTTGGTTTTTATTAAAATACTAAATGTATCCAGCTGCGCGTTTCGTTTGGAAAGTTGCAAAAAAATCTTTTGTAGGCGTGTTGAATACATTTTTTCACATGATCAAAAAGTTGCAAGAACTGTCATCGGCTTGCTATATGATAATGCTTGAACACATAAGCCCAATTCATAATGTTGTGCAAATGGTCTTGCATCGTAGCATTTGCAAAGTGGTGTAGCATATTTTTACTCTACACTAACAAAATACAAAGATATGCACTTGCTACTCTTGTATAAATAAACAACACAAAAACCTGTAGTTTATATTTACACTTCATTTTGCAACAACCAATTGAGAGAATTCAAAGAAGATTGAGCGAACTAAAAAATGAAGAGAGGAATTTCATGTTTTGCAACAAGTTTTTAGAAAATATTGTTCATAATTGATTGCAAATATTTACAATTGCAAAAATTTGCAACATATGAACAATTGTATTTAAGTAATTAAAAATTTTGTTTTTTTTTTGCGAATATAATAAATTTTTTTAAATATATTTTTCAATACATTTTTAATAATTTGCCGAATCGCAAATGCAATGTTCTTGGCGCCATATACAATTGACTTGCAAAACAGCTGATGTCAGATGGTTTGTCAGTTGAAAATAGAACACGCTCTTATTGAAAATGTTTGCACTGTAAAAGTGGCCAGACATTTACGGAAGCAATATTTTTTTGCTTTTACACACAATGTATGCATTCTGCAGTGAGATACTTGACAAGCATACCGTGAAATACATAGTGTGTAAAGGCAGCATAAGAAGTTTTATTTCAAAACAAGAACATATACACAAATATTTCACAAACTAAACAGAGTTTTCATTAAAATTTTTGTAAGAATTGGAAAAAATTGCTTTGTGAAGTACATATTCAAATGGATTGATAAAAGTCAGAAATTTTAGCTTGGCGAGTTTTTCCTTTAATTTAAATATCTTGGAGATGTATTTGAAGAACATTAAGCAATTCACCACCTTTAAGAAAAATATTTTATTATGATTATAGGTAAATAAGCTTCTTGGTAAGAAGTTAACTTGTCGTCAATTTCACTTTCTAGTTCATCTTCAGACGAGTTGGCAAGCTTTTCTTTGTATAAATTTGTAACAATTGTTACTAGAAAGCGTTCATTAACCCAAAAAATTTGCAACGAGAGAGCGTCAAAAGAGCGTAAAAAATCGAGAATCAGAAAAATTCTTGCAAGTTTTTACAAGTAAAATTTTACTTGCAATAATTATTCAAACAGCTGTTTTGCGTTTGTGTTCACAAAACAAAATTTCTAAATTAAGTTGAAAATAAAAATATTTTTGAAAATTTAAGAAATTGTAAAGAAATTTTAAAATGATAAAAAGTATTAAAAAGATAACAAATTTATTTTTGTGTAACTTATCAGTATCTTATATATATATATATATATATATATATATATATATATATATATATATATATATATATATATCTTATAACAGTATCTGGTACATCAGTGGCAAAGGATGTTCCGGGAAACAGAGAGACCAGCTGTTATTTTTAGTGTTGTAAATATTATGAGTACCTAGTTACTCGGCTATTTACACTAAGCAGGCAAATAATTCAATTAGTTCAGATATATATTTGCAAATGAATTTAAATTGACACATAATTTATTAAATTACTTTTGTACTGCTTTTGAGGTGTAATGCTGGCAGCAAAATGATATTTTATTTTGGAAAAAGCATTTTATTACAATGAAAAGTAGCTAATCACCCTGATTGTGTTTAGCGTATTTCGACTACGCCTAGTACTAGATTAAATAAAATTGCAAAACTTTTATTATTCTATTACAAGCCGTACTCGAAAAATGCCAGTCACGACAATGAAAAATATAGGGGTAGTTATTGAGCACTCATATATACTAATACATTACAACACTACTTTAATTTGCAAATTTTTGCTAGTAAAGTGTTCATTTACTTTTTCACATTTTTGAGAGTAATTTTGGAAAATTTTTTGTTACTCTCTCGTTGCTAATTTTTACTAGTAAAGTAAATGAACACACCTATTAATGAAGACTTCATTATTTAAAGGTGCCTAT
Source organism: Gymnocheta viridis (assembly GCA_956483585.1). NCBI lineage: Eukaryota > Metazoa > Arthropoda > Insecta > Diptera > Tachinidae > Gymnocheta > Gymnocheta viridis. The sequence goes on along the minus strand of OY101443.1, from coordinate 85,174,204 downwards.
TAAACCAAACCAAAATAGTTCTTAATATATATATATTTAATTCAAAAATGACTTTAATTAGTTAAATACATATCAATCAGTCTTTAAAAAATAATGCAAAACTTAAACAAAAGTAATTTACTGTTAATCACAGCAAAACAAAAACAAAAAAATTCACTGAAAAACACACGCAAAAGTCTGCGTACGACTTAAAAAATCCATTTCTCTCGAAATATATTGCAGTTTTCAATAGCTTGTTGGATAGCCTTTACGTATTAGACCTCTGACAATCTTTTCGGCATAGATTGGATTAATTTTGTGTTTTCTTCGCGTGATATATTGTTCCATTCCTGCTGCATAATTTCTTTAAGCATGGCTTTTGAAGTTATTTGATATTGTCGAATTTTCTTTTCCAATAAACCCCAAAGATGCTCAATGGGATTAAAATCTAGCGATTGGGGAGGTGTTCGCAACTGTTTGGGAACATTGTACAGAAGCCACAGCTTCTCTATGTCAGCGGTGTGCTTAGGGTCATTATCTTGCTGAAAGATAAATTGACCCTGCAGACTCAATTTTGTAGCACTTTGATGTAAATTGCTTTTCAAGATATCTAAATAGGCTCTCTTATCCATAGTTTTTTTCAATAAATTGGAGCTGGCCAATTCCGTTTGCTGCCATACACCCCCAGACCATTGTACCGAAACCACCATGTTTCACTGTACCAGACAAGTGTTCATTATTAAGAGCAGTGCCATATTTTCTCCACACTATTTGTCTTCCTTTTATACCAAAAATGCAAAATTTACTCTTATCTGAAAAAATCACATTTTCCCACAACTCTGGAGGCTTGTTTATATGTTCCTTCGCGAACGCAATTTTTTTTGTCTGTTAACATGTGGAATGTATGGCTTTCTTCGTGCCACAAGGCCATGGTAACCACTTTTTTAAACAATTTTCGATCAGTATAATTGCTAACAGATTTTTAAAAGTTGATTTCAACATCCTTTGCAATGTATACAACAGGAGTTTATAAATATACGTATTTGTTAAATGCAAGACAACAAGCTGTTTGTTTTTGGGGACACGCATTATTGTATAAGAAAATGCTTTACGAATAAGGAAAAATAATAAATGGAAAAACAGTGTCACTGTCCGGTTATGGGGAACTAAAATGTCCAAAGGATGGGAAAGAGACAGTCCGCGTCCGGTTATGGGAGGGTTTTCCGCTCAAGAGAGAACAATTTTTTAAATCCTTAAGTATTTTTTTTGGGACTAAAATAATTTTCAGTTTATGGGAAATGTCCGCTTAAGGAAGATGTCCGTTAGGAGAGAGTATACTGTATACGTTTTACTTCTTATTTTGTGCAAATTAAATATTTTTTGGCAATTTTGAAATAAATAATTGATTTATTTATTTATTTTCTATTAATAATCGTGAAAAATATTTGTAACATTTCGAAACTTAAACTAAATACTTAAATTAAAAAAAAAATACTTTCGAGCTTATTTAGAAAGTTTTCTTAAGCAATTAAAACAACCAACTTTCGTATGAGGCCACCCATTCACTAACACTCGCATAGGCTGGGAAACTTTTCAGAGTTTTTTGATATTTCGGAGTGTGTTGCGTTTGCTGATGGGTCCAATGACCGCCAATGCCAATTTCTAATGAGGGAGTATTGAACGTTTCACTAGTTTTCTAAAAAAAGAAATATTTTTTTTTTAAATTAATTTTTTTGTTGTAGAATTTTCTTTGAAATAAAGTTGCCCTTATATTATACAATATTATTGCTTATTTTATATAAATAAATAATAATAAATAAATAAATGATATAATATTTTCAAATACAATTTAGCGCAACCCATGAATCAAGAAAACAAGATTGAGCATTACGCAGGTCCGTTATTTTGTTGTGTGTGATTGTGTTGTGTTTTGACGTAGGCATAGAATATGTGTTGTAAACAAAAGTACATTTTTGTATCGAAAGCAGGCCGAAATGTAAAACTTTGGCAGCCCGAGGAAGGTCTTCTTCATATAGCTTCAAGCCTAAACTTAAAAGTTTTACTCGACTGCATCTGTTTTCTGTCCATTTGAAATTTTTTTGAAATCGTTGCAATCGTTTAGAAGTTATTTAGTTACGAGTATTTCCAGTTTTGTGCCAAAAATCTCTTACACTTTTTACAACAAACACTCATTTGTATTCTATGATGACGTAGATGCGCAGTAGAGATTTATTTTGTACATCTGAGTGCGCAATCTTGTTTTCTTGATTCGGGAGCACATTGAACAATGTTGTCAATGCATTACACAGTGTATCGCCTTTTTCTTGGTTTTGGTTGTGCAATAAAAATTAAAAGCGGTTGGCCTTTGTGACACACATATTGACGATATTATTTTATAATATGAAAAATTGCTTAATTATATGGGCCCTCTAAGACGATCCCTTAGAGCCAAATTCCTCGTAAGCAGTAAAGTTCAAATTTTATCGCTTGCAAAAAAATCTTATGACCAGTTTTCTAAAAGTTATCAACACTTTCGATATTTGAGAATTTTAACCAGTAGCTGCATTTAAAATTTTATGCCATTTTCTTTTCTAAAAAAATTTAAGAAATCTTTTACTTTTTATCCAAAAAATTGCTATTTAAAGTTTTCTTAAGACAAAATTATGATGCAATAATTTCTAACACTGGGTCTTCACGTAGCAATATCCATTGCGGCAATCGTCAAATTTGATTGCGTTCATGAATTTTGCTACGTGTGGACTGCGATTGCCATAAACTGCAATCCATTGCGCAATGATTGCTCAAGTGATTGCTTGAGCAATTATTGCCTATCAATCTGCTGTCATTTCTCTTTTCTTTAGTCATATTATTAAAAAATATTTATTAAAAAAACACGTAATGTAGTAGAAACCTGAAGAAATATATAAAATAATACAATTTTATCAACAATTCCCATCTTTATTTATATAAAATTATAACATATCTATACAACCTCTCACTATGAAAATTTTTGTGACGAAGCAATTTTACGTATTCTCCACCTAAAAGCAATCAACAATCGAACTATCAAAACTCTGCTGACGTTTTTGCTTGTTCTCAGCAATGAAATTGCTACGTGAAGACCCAGTGTAATAAACTCACTATTTCCAAAAATTATTATATTGCAAATTTGCAATAAAAAGGGCATAAAATGTTGCACTTTTTTTTAGAAAAGAAAACGGCATTAATTTCGTTAATAAAATAAGATTGCGAAAAATTCCTTTATGATACGAGTAATTTTGCGCTAAGGGGTCGAAGTGTTCGTTTCATACCTCTACATCTATAGTGAAGTTTAGGGCTCGACTATCGCTGCCATAGGAAAAGTAAATAAAATAAGGTTTCTTCCATTTTTCCCTTATCATGGTGTCATTAAAAGACCAGCCGATTAAATTCGCTTTCCCCTTTAAGTCTATGAAAATTGTCATGTGATCTGGTCCCTGTAGCTCAAACTCAAAACGTTTCTTCGTGAGTGTCTCCAAATTTGTGATGGCTTTTAAGGTTAGTGCAGGTTTGGCGCTGGGCAGTATGGGAAACTCATCTATGGGTATCCAAAAGCTACTATGTCTTAAGAAGTTTTGAAAAGTTGAGGTAAAATTGAAAGATATACGGTTGCAATGTTAATGGGTTACCTGGCTTCATTCCATCTGTGATTATATGCGGGCATCGCACAAAACATTTCCTCTTCACAGTATTCTCTCATATCATGTTTTTTGCCAACATCCTTAATGAACTCTGGCATTTTTTTTAATAAACGAAATTAATGAACTATTTAACTCAAAAATATTGGTGGGCTTATTTATCTTGCTTACCATCGATGCTATCGCTTCTGCGATCTTGGGGAAAAACATATATGCCAGTGTCCTTCAAACGTACATTACCATTCGCATCGTGCAAAGTGCGTTGAGCATGCTAAATTAAGTAAATGTTTTACAAAGCCTAAAGAGAGCTGAAAATATTTCAATAAGACTTACAAGTAAAGAAAATCTTTGCGTGGATGTTTTAGCTCTATAAGGAAATCCAGCCGGAGTTAATGCAATAATGATGGCCAATATTGTTAGTAAAAGAAAGGTAGAAACTATTGCACGTGCCTTGTGGAAAAGCAAAAAAAGAGGCATCTGCAAACAAAATTTAAACTCCTTTTTATAAGTTTATTTTTTAGTTATTGAAAAAAATTATACTTACGATAACGCCAGCAAAAAGTATCGTCGTAAATATTGCTATGCCGCTCATAGATCCATCCGGCATAGTATCTGCACCGTCACGACCAGTCATGGGTATGAATATAAGATACAAGGCATGGGCTAAAGAGGTGTAATAGATAAAGGGCAATATCTGACAAATCAGCGCAGCTATGGCAAACCGATAAGCTTTCCGATGCCATTTGCTAATTAAATTAATAATTAGAGCAGCAATATCGCATAAAATCGCCATCATGAACAGGAAGGAGGAACGTATACTCATCACAGTAAGTGAAAGAGTTAAAATAATCAAAACCAAACAATGGGAATGCATAAATAACTGAACGCGAAAGCCCAGGCTAAGAATGTCCTGCAAAAAAATGATAACTATTGAATTGAAAATGTCTCATGAAATCTTTAAATATTTTACATTTCTTGTTTTTTCCAAATAAATTGAAGGAAAAATGACCATGCCAAAGAGCATGGGACAGTAGAAAAGACCTATGATTAACCAGTTTTCCGAGTACCATGACATTGGGCGGCCAATGCCATCCAGCAACATGGCCACCAGTATTGTCAGACCAGCTGCTGAGCACAGAGACACAACTTGTATGGCAAATGAAACACCGTAACGTTTTAGGACAGCAGACCAGCTAAGACCCGATATTGCTGACATAAAAAACAAAGATGCTCCTATAGCAGCCAGGGCTACAATACACACAATCACATTGATAATAACTCCCTTGGTTTCGGTATAAAACACAATAAACCAACCCATGAAATCATAAAACACAACATGGCCTTCAGTGTAATTCTGTAGAATATTTTAAAATTAATACAAATTGGACACAACATATTTCTATTTGAGACTCTGTAATAGTTACCGGATTATCGGGATCATCCATTTCTGGGGCATTTGCTATGGCCTTGGCCAACACTAAAACGTTATCGCCAGTATTTTGTAATGATTCCTTCGACACAAAGTGGGCAAGATCGTTTTCAGTATGATACATGTAACCATTAAACACGTAAGCCATATCAAGACCTTGAGCCAGCCAAGTTGAATAATAATAATAAAAAAATAATAATAATATAAAATATTAAAATAAAATTCTTACCAGGTACAGCGCCATAATCACGGAATATGCGAAAATCTGTATCCGAAGGTATAAGACCGGCCTGAAACAACTCCTCAGCCAAAGTGCAAGCAAACGGATGTGGAACCTTGCGATAATATTTCATTAGCCAAGGATTATTGGGACCAGATTGAAATAACAGATCACGGCCACCACTGCCAGAAGCATCCAGATTTATTAAAGCTCTTAAAAGGTAGTTAAATAATATTTGTTACATTTTAAATAATTCATAAATAACTTTTTAGATAACATCATCCATCTACTTACTTGCAATTCTTGGCCCATTTGTGTTGCGTTATAAAAGCATGCGAAGCCTGCAAAGGATTTTCCTCAGCACCATTAAACAAAAATACAATGGGATGTTTTAGGGGACCCTGAGATTTTGAGATTACTCTCATGACCTCCAACATGACCGCAACCATAGAACCATCGTCACCTGCTCCAGGACTGCCGGGCACACTGTCATAATGGCTATTGACTAAAAGATAATTATTGCTATTCGACTCCTTGGCACTCATTTTAACCACCACATTTTGTACCGACTGATACATATTTATCATGGTCCAATGCATATAACTACCGCTGGCTACCTGAACATCAACTTCAAATTCAAAATAATCATTAGCTTGCTGTTGAATCTTGGCAATTTCATTTTTCAAAAACTCCACTGCTATCACTTCATTGGCCGTACTGCCCACCACTTTGGGCCCAATACTTGACAAATCTTCCAACAGTAATTGAGCACGCTGTGCTATAAATCTATTTGGATATTTGCCCTCATCCTTAAGCAACAGAGCCTTCGGCAAATGGTTTATTTGTGAAACAACTACCAACAAATAGAGTAGAAACCAAAAAGCCCCAAAGAGCGGCGCATAATACCAACTGATTTTTTTCGGGCCTTCAAAATCCTCATCAAACTTGTATTTGGATTTGAACTGAAATGAAATAAAAATGCAATATTTATTGGTGAGTAATTATGATAATTATTTTATTATTTTATAGGACATATTTAATTGCATTTTGTAATGAAAGAATGTGCTATTTATTTTGCTATCCCAATTATTGTTATTTCTTTAAATTTGATTACGTTTAACAACTGCAATAAGCGCTTTCTTTTCAGTTTATGACAAATAAGTATTTGAAAGCAAATTTAAAATAAAATTTTTGTTTGCTTATCAATAATTAATTGTTAATTACCCATTAGTAGTGTCAGCAAAAGGTATGGTCAAAGTCTGTTTTCTTGTTTGTTCGTTTGTTTGTTTTTTAAATAATAATAAAGTTTTGAGTCTTTGTTTGTTAAGAAAAGTTTTATGGTTTCCATAATAAAACTCTCCAGACAGTGTTTTTGTTTTTTTTTGTTGTATTCCTATAGCTTTTGTGCTTATAAACTAATAAAAATTAGTGTTAATTTTATAAATTAAAAAGCAAAAGATATAAGACTGTGAAAGGAAGAGCAAATTAAAAGTAAAATCAACTGAATATTAACTAAAACTTGTAGAAATATTAAATTTAACATTTTTCTTAATTGCACAGCAGTGACAAACGTTTGTTTTTTGTTTATTTTATATTTATTTACGCTTAAAAAGAAATATTCTTAAGATTGGTCAAGGCGAACTAAGTTCAAGTAAACAAATTAAGAGCTGTGACGAATTCAATTCGATTTGCTTTTTTGTTTTTCAAACTCCATATACATCTTCATGCTGGTTATTTCGAAGGCCAGCTGATCATGGAACATGTTGTCAAACTTTGTTCTATTTATCTGTTATATGCTACTATCTGATATTTACTTCATGATCATTAAAAGATTTAATAGCATTTGATTAGATATTTAAAATATGTATGTATAAACTCAATTTTTTTTATATATAACTTGGTGCATTTTGTACTTTTAAATTTTTCGTATGTCATCAATTTGTAATTTATATATTTATTTTATTTAAATACGAAGACCAAGATATATTAAAAACAGGCAGTCTTAAGTGATCAGGTGATTATATTTGTTTATCTCCCGAGCTGTCTAAATTTGTTTACTTTTAATACAAAATTTTTAAAATAATATTCGTTTTGTGTACTTCACTGAATTGTCTTTCCCAAAAAGAAAACTATTAAACATTTTCAAAAGAAAAAAAGAAAAATATTAAAAATATTTTCAAAAGAAAAATATTAAAAATAAAGCAATTGTTTGACATCCCTAGACGGGGTTTCCAAAAACAAAATGCGTGTGGTTCTTGTAATGTTGTTTTTGTTGTACTATCGAGTACACCTCTTTTTAATATATCTTGACCAAGACATTGCTGTAGTGAACTCTTAGTTTATTGCAGATCCCACTGATAACACTTTCTTAATAAAATTAATAATTTCAAATCAGAAATTTATCATAATAGCTTGTTAAAATTTATTATATTTTTTTAACTTCTTATAATTGCAATTATTAATCAAAAAAAATCGGTAATAAAAAATCTGCTTAATTGTTTTTCCTTACAAATAAAAATACTACGATAAATTAAATAAAGGAAGATAAAATGAACGTGTGTGCATATTTTCAAGGTTAACTGTAATAAAAAGTTTAATTGTAAGGTTAAGAATAACAGCCTGCCGTTGCTGATTAGGTAGAAATTTTTATGATTTAATTACCGCCAATCCCATAATATCGAAGGTTATCGTTCGATGGAGCTCCAAGTGAAAAATGTCTGTTTTGGGGCCCATTTTATTTATTTATTTATTTGTCGAATAAATACACACAGCCGATTTTAATTATGGCAATCAATTATGAAACAACAAAACAATCGAAATCCTTGCAATGATTTTTGTTATTGTGGTTGTTAGTTTCGCTTACTAGGAAGCGGTAGTACTTCAAAGCTCTTCAAATATGCAACAACAAACTGATGAAATCACAAGCATTTCAAAAAGGAAATAAACAAATTACTAAATTTATTTATGCTCAACTGACTCGTACAATTTAAAAAGCTTAAGATGCGTTGAGATCCGTTGAAAGATAAATGACAGAATACCGATTATTAATACATGACCACATTCTACGGACCGGTTCAAAATTCATATAATTAGAACGGAAATATTGAAGGGTAATTGAAATCTAATATTTTGTTGTACTATTTGGATCAACTCAATTTGGCGATATAGAAACTCTATATCAATAATACCATTCGTTAAGTTTATTCTTATTATTCTAATAATTCGTATACATATCGCTCGTTCTTCGGAAAACGCGTTTGGTGTTTTTAAATTAAATACACCTCAATGGAAAAATTAAAAAAAATATTCTCCTCTCAAGAGGTGAGTAAAAAAGATATTTGCATGACATTTTTACACAATATAAAAAATGATGCGAAGAATAATTCTGTATTCCTTTTTGAGATGTGACATTATTCAAGTAAATGAGCGATATATATGGATATTAATATTTGAATTCCTAAGAAGTTTTCGAAGAAAAAATAAAGGCAACTGCTTCTGGACAGTTTGAATTTTCTTCATGTGGATGTCATACTGAGCATCCCAGACCAAAATAGGTCTTACCAGTGATGTTACGACATATGGATCATTAAACTTTTTCCCCAGCGTTTAATGAATTCTAATACTCCTTTGCCTTCATTCACCTTTGTGTGCCGATATGTCGAATATTCATGACATCGAGAGGTTTGTTGTGGAAAATCGCTGAAATCGGCTAATAAATGGTTAAGAATTTACACACAATTCAAATACCGCCAGAATGTTTAGAGTATTTTTTGTTTGTGTGTTTTTTTATCTAAACAGGAAGGAAAAAATATTCACCAAAATACGAAATTTTGTAAAACAAGAAAAAAAATAGAAATTTTTTTTGATAAATTCATTATTTTTTATATTAAGAGAGTACTATATATGGAACAATTTTTATTATTCATCAGACTAGTGATCAGGAATATCAGCTATTTAACCGTATTATTTAACAAATTAGAATACGAAAAGTACAAACTTATTCATTTTTACATGTTAAATCAATTTCGGTTAGTACGAAATCCCATTCTGTTTACTGGGTAATTACGTTTGTGATGTTTTTAATTCATTTCTGAGCACTCTATTATCAAAAATATTTTCTGAAATTGAAATATTTTCGATAATAGCTTTTGATTAAATTTTAATTATTTTATTGGTCTAGAACTTAATCAAACAGATTAATAGTTTTTTTTTCTATTTAAAAGAAAACATTTATATTCTTTGGAAAAATTTTAAATTTTAGCAATTGATTTTTAGGTTAAAAAAAAAAATTAAATTTAATTAAAACAATTCCTGTTCGAAATAAATATTTAAACAATATACACAATTATTTTAGAAACATTAAAGGACTAAACTTTGTAGAAGTTTTTTTCCACAGAAGTTTCATATTTGGAATTAGAAAAATGTATTGTAGCATGAACATTGATTCAGACATCAAGGATGTTAATAAACAGTCAGATCGAGTTCCGATCTTACGTGATTTGAAACAATTATGATTTGTGTATTTGGATATAAATTTTATGAATTTACGTCAAGCGAATGTAAAAAGAGTTTAAAGCTTTAAACACTTAAATTTGCACCATTTCCTTCCTATTGAAAACCAATCATTGGGAGTTTAAAGAAGTATTGAATTTGTTCAATATTGCTGATAATATTGATTAATATTTTTTTAAATAGACTTTTTTTGAACTTTGTTTTAGTAGAATTTTTTCAATCCAGATTTGAGCATAAAATTTATATGAAATGCACTCAGTTTTTTTTAGTGATTTTTAAAACCAAAATTTTACTCAATTCAACCAACCGTCTGGATTATGGAAATTGCAGTTTTGTGTTTTTAAGATGAGTAATTTTTATGCAAACTTTGTGTTGATAAGTGATTTTTTGAATAGCACAAGATTAAAAGATGAGACTTGCTGCTTAAGCCAAAACAAGTTTAATAATTTCTACATGAAAAAATTGTTAAGCCTCGCACAGTGGGATATTTCGGGAGAAGGCAGTTAAAAATCTGAAACTTCTGATAGAGTTAATATTTTTAATGAGTTTTTTTTTTGTTGGATAGAAGACACTTTAGGTTCTAATATAATATTGTATGTACTATGTACTAATTTTACATATTTAGCTGTAGTAAAGTATAGTTTTGAGGATTAGAAAATAACTTTTTTTTTAAACTTAAAGCATTTACCAGCATTATTGGGAATAGCAAAACTGCTCATAATGAAAGAGCAGCCACTTATTGCATCAATTAACACAGAATATCTTTCTGAATCCGTCCGTCCGTTCATATGTCTCCGTGAAGGCCTTTGTTGATGTTATAAAAGACCTAGAGGATGCAATTTTCGAATTAATATCATGAAATTTTTACTGCAATACATTTCCAGAAAAGTTAGCCCAGAACGGTTAACGATTTCTGCTACACCCCATACAATATTCAACTCGGAATAAGACTAAGGATCTCAAGTGTTCACTTTTGTAAACAATTCAAAGTTTTAATATCAGTGACATTAAAAAAAAAAGAATTTGAAGACGACCACAGTGCATCGTTTGATTATACTAAAATCATACAGTCGTTATACAATTTTAGATAAAACAAACATGACCATAAGTAAATAAATCTGTGTAATCTTAAAAATAAACAAACGTTTGAATTTAAAATTATTTAAAAATAAATAAAAAATTAAAAAATATTTACTCAAGCTTTTGAAATTTACTTAAAATTTTTTTCTTGGAGGAAAAAAACAGCAGCAAACTGAGTTCTGCGAATATTTATTCATAATTATTATTAAAAAATTCTTAACTCTGCAAGAAACTTTGATATCAATAAATAAAAATCAGGGTTGTCACGGAATCCAATGTAGTCGGAATTGGATTTGAAAAGACGTAAAAAATACTTCATAGTGATGAATTCGAATGTTAACGGTTTTATGTTCAATCTAGAATTACCTTCTGTTTTGAACATAAAACCGATAACATTGAAATTCATCACACAAAGTATCATTTTGTTGTATTTTCTATTCCAATTCCAATTACATTGGATTCGGTGACAGCCCTGAATATGTTTAAATGATTAAACACGGGATTTTGAAAGCTTTTATTTTTTTTAAAGAAAGTTCCCAGCAGAAATAACTGCTTCTCTATAAGCAGACTTGCCAAAGTCCAAGAAAAAACTGCTGCTTCGCTTGAAGTACTTTGGTAAGCGAGAGTTGTTGGTTTCTGTTGTACCTCCTGCTTTGAACTACGCTTCCCGAACCCCTAATTTTTGCTTGCGTTGTTCCACTTGGGAGCTCTAAAATTATGTCTTTTCGTGTCATCCAATTGTATGATCGTTGTTAAAATTCGACGTTGCTTCGTTGTTAAACAATAAAAAATAAAATCCTTTGCTTTACTTTAAATCTCTTCCTTCCATTTAATAAATCAGAGATTAAATTGTTTTGTGTTTATAAATAAATTGAGAAATCTCTGCTTTCTTTTTGAGCATCCTCGGGAGGACTTAAAAATAGATAATTTGGAAAACGTGCAAGTTTTGTAATGCTCCCAAAATCCTTATGTGTATATATTTTTTTGCTGGGGTGTGGCATGCTATTGGATCGCGATGTCTCATCCAACAGCTATTGGTTGTTACTAGTTAACATTATTTCTATGCAAATAATAAGTAGTAATAAGTGTGCATGTGTTAGTAGCAACTTTATATGCTTATAGCTCCCTAAATATCGAACCGATTTCAATAAAATTAAGATTGTGCACATCTATTTAAAAACCCCATTTAAAAACATATAAAACTTTCCAAAATCGGTTTAGTATTGCGGCGGTAAAAGGCATATAAAAAAACGTGTTTACCTATTAATAATATAGATAGAAGATAACTCATCGTTATACACCGTATAATTGAGATTTTTTAAATATCTGCCTAACAGTAGCGCTTTCTTGTATGCACTACAGTAAGTGGATGTGTAAAATGAATTTTTGGGTGCACTTAAATGAAAAATGTAAATAACTTATTTTTTGTTGTTATTGTCATGCAGTATTAAATTTATTCATGCTGTTTGTGTGTTCTTACGAGTAAAAACATGTTGCTCATTTGTTGCAACAACAACAAAAAGTAATTTTTTTGTGTCGCGTGGCTCCAAGCAATACATTTTTATTATAAAAAAAATAAAAATCACTGTTAAAAAATTTAAAAAATACAAACAAAAAAATTTTTTTTAAGTTTTGAATGAAAATAACAATCTTGGGGACAGATATGATCGAATGATGTAAACTAGTAAAGTTAAGGGTTTATTTCTCTAAATGCGAAAGAATATTTCATTCGAAAAATTTCAAACTTTTAATTTTTAGTATAAATATTCGAATGAAATTTTTTCTTGTATTTCGGGAAACAGGACCTAGATTGATTGTTTGATGATTTTTTCCATCTACATATCTTGGTTATTTTTTAGTCCTAAAAATTTTTAGCTCAGGCTAAATAAAGTTCTGTTAATAGTTCTTCTTTTCAGAAATATAATTTAATAGAAAATATTAACAGTCTCTCTTAACTACACATTCGCTAATTTTCAGAACGAAAAACTACAGATGGGTGATCCACAAATAAGATACATACATATTCTTCATTGATTAATTTACCAAATAAGCAAACAAACAAATGAATAAATAATAGTGACAGACAAATCGGTTGTTTTTCAAATAGAAATCCAGCGAACGATAACGTTCGGCATCCTGGGAAAGGCCTTAGCGGCTCAATTTGTTTTTGTTGAAAGCTATCTAATACATAATTATGTATTTTATGAAACTTCCTTGCTATTTGCCTTCAATTGTACTTAAAGATTTCACACATTTATACCATCGAACTTCCCTATAATGATATTTTTTGCACTTTTATTTTATTGCATTGTATGACCTATGACCTGCATTTGTACTGCTTTCATAATATCGATTTTTTGTGTGTTTATTTTAAAATAGCACATTTATAATATTTTCTAAAGTTCCTTAAACTATTTTGTAGGTATTAATTTATATCAGTCTGTTTAAAAATATTTTGCTGTCTATTTGTTATAAAACAAAAATTTTTTTGAATATTTATATTGAGAACAACAATAAAATATGAAAATTTATTTAAAAATATATATATTTTTTAATATTTATTTCAAAACATTTTTCATAAGCATTATAAATTTTCTTTTTACTTTTACCACTTATTTTATTTTCAATACGTTTTAAATACATACACCCATTGTAACTGTTGGAAACAACTATTATCCTTGCAGCGCCCGCTACAAAGACGAATAAATTTTAAACGGAAAAATAAATAGTTTTTATTCGGAATTTAAATTTTAGTTCCCAAAGTATTTCTTTACTTGTTAAGTTTTTTAGATTTGCAAGTATTTTTTTCACTTAAAACGTCTTTAAAGCCACGCACTTCAAATTCAATTGAATCGTTTTGCGAAATTTATTGCCCTCAAATATTGAAAAATACTCGCTTTTAGTTTGATATTTAGGGTTTATGTTATCTGAAAGCTGCAATATCGTAAATGATAAAAACAATTAAATACAAGTGAATAGTAACTAAACAAGATTGGCGTGAAACAATTTTGAATTGTAAACTTTATTTGAATGGATAAATGAAATGACAAAAAACAGAGCATACGTTGATTTGTTGCTAAAGGTGATTTCTGTGAAATGTTATTGGTTGCTTATCTTTCTTTACATATGTACATACCAGTGACGTTCCCACTAATGTGCGTAGGTGTTCAACGCACACCCTGAAGTAATTTCATATTATGTTTGTGTATGTATTTGTAATTATTGCATTTTACAATTGGTATAATGTTCTACAAAATTATCAGATCACATACATTTTGGTTTGATACTTGATTCAGTTGTTTAGTTTAGTATAAACAAAAGCAATAGAAAAAATAATTATCGTACCAAAAATATTTATTGCGCAAATTTGTATGTGTGGAACTGCATTAATATGTTTTCGCAACGTATTGGATTTTATTCGTTAATTCTATGCGCTGTGTAATTTAGTATAAAGTTTGTTTTTGTTCGGTCGATTTATTGCCAAACCAAAACTTATGAGCAGGGCATTGCATACAACTCGATTAATGTAAATTATCTTCTTCTTATCTTGAGTTGGAAGCAAAATATATCGATGTTATGTAATTAGTTGCAAGCGCCCATTTTATTATATATTTTTTTTTTAGAAGGTCATCGAAGTTTTTATACAAACAACTCATCGCCTTCGACTGATTCATTAGTGAACAGTTCTAAAAATATTTGATAAATTAAAAAATAATAATTTTTGTTATTCACGTCCCCGTCGTGCTCCTGAAAAGCTGTATATACCCGTTATTTTAGAATTTAACAAAAGTTAACACCTTTCCAAAAATCTCTCGGTACGTCACTGATACGTACATATAAAAAACATGATAGAAGCAAAATAAAAATGTAAATGAGCTTGATATTATTGCTAAATTAGACTGCTGGTGGCCATAAAGCAATAAGCAGCTACACAATTTGAGGAAGCTATCAGAGCCGAAAAAGGTCCAATAAAATTACAATATGTTTACTACGCAAATAAAAGCTTTAAAATCGTTTCTTTGACAAGTTCTCTTTATTGTACTTATGTATCGGATTGTGACGCTTATGCCCAAGGGGAACTTAACGGATTCCTATCCTTATTACTATTTAGAGATGAGTACCATTTCACTCACGCTCATGATAAAAAACATATTCATACACGGAAGTGAAAGATAGTTTTTTTGCCTCATGCTAACGCCCACGTGAGTGTAAAGAACAATTAATCACGATCACGAAAGCTCAAGCTCGTGTTATATTCACCAAAAAATTAAACTATTTTATATATTTTTGTCATGAAACCCATATTTTAAAGCCTTAATGATGAAACAGAACAAGACCGCAACTTCAATAACAATCGCTGATGGCCCATAATAAAATCGAAAGCAGTAACTACGCTTTTTCGTATGAAACATGTATAAGATTTCATGAAAACACGGCAACATTGTTGAGAGAATCAGTGTCCAAAATTGAGAGCATAAGAAAAAAACGCTAAAATAGATTCTAATTCACGATTTGCAAAATTTTATGTTAAACTGTATAGAAAACATCGTTCAGCCCCAGTTCTATTTCATCACTTGAAGTCATGCTTACTTTAAAATCGTATTTCAGAGCAATCACACAAATTTTTGGTCATCTGAGGACACTCACTCACTGCACGCTCTAAAGTTGGGCAACTTTCAACTTTTAACGTACGTTGAGTACTTTGAAAAATATAATATTTTTGCTTTGTTTTTATTAAGCTTTTTGTGTTGTGTGGTGACAAAATTAAATAAAATAAAAATTAAAATTAAAAAAAAACGGCATATCCTCTAATTCTATTGAAAATGTGAAATTTAATCAAATGAAGATGATTTAATGTCCGTCAACAAAGTACTCATTGTGTCAACCTCCTCCGCAGATACTTTATTGTCAGTTGAAAAAAGCAACGTATAACGTACGACGGATTCTATGTGATGCTATTCAGCTTCGGCCTTTACTATTATCAAAAAAGTTTTTAAACAATAATGCAAAATTTATAGTTGTGTTTTAAATGAAACAAAAGAAAAAAGTATATGTAAAAAAATTTAACTTTAATTTAATCGGTTAATCGATTACTGACGATTAATCGAAACTAACTGATTTATTTGTTAAACAAAAATAGCAAATTTTAAAGGAAGAAAACTTAATCGGTTATCCAATGAACGATTAAATTCCCTAATATACATACGACTACATACACACATAGTTATAATATTATGTGGTCAATTTTGCTTTTTGTCCTCTCGTAGCTTGATAAGCTGCGAATATAAATATTTATCATTTATATTTTTGAGACATGCTTAAATTTCTTAAATAACATATAAAACCTTGCACTTACCGGTTATTATATTGTTGTATTTATAGGTATGCCACTAAATTTGCGCATTCATTTAATACACTAAACAAAAAAACAAGAAAAGAACAAGAATCTAACGACTGGTTCTGGTAGAGGGAACAAAAAAATTCCCGTCTATCGGCATTTTGAAAACTTACATCTGACCCTTATTTTAATTTAGGATATTTTGACACGCTATATTGCTGTTTAAGGTTGCGTTTTTGCCCTTAAAAAATTACAACAATACAATAAAGATTCAAAAGGATTAAAAAGTTTCACAAAAATATTTGTCTTTAAATTTTATGATGTGTCTTCAAAGACACCACATATTTTTGTATGATATTTCAGTCCGCTAAAGAGGAAGAGGTTTCGTCCAGTTTTCAAGAAAAGGACAAAAAGATCCATACCGCGAGGAGTTAGAGCCTTAACATATTCGACAAAAATATTCCTCGTAGTGTTTTACAAAAATATTTCGAACATACCACCATCCAAAATTGTAACGATTACAAGATTTCGTGTGGCGATGAGCAAAAAGGGTGATAACTTTAACTTCCTCTAAAATAAGACTCAGCTGTAAACTTCCAAAACGCCAAAAAATATTCTTGTTTTTTCACCCTACCAGCATCAGTCGTTAGAACATTGTTATTATGAATAAATTTTTAATTTTGTTGGATAATGTTATTATGCTTATCAAAACTTGAGTTTATACACCCTCGTACATTAAACACTCAAATACTCTTTATGCACACGTACCGTTGTTTGTTTTTGTATTTTGTGTGATTTCGGTCTTTTGAGCAAACTATTCTCCCGATCCTAAAAACCCTCCCCATCCCCCACAATCACCCGCTTTTGCTTTAATTGTGTCTTTAAAAAAATATTTGGCATATACATACATACATACATACATAATATACATATGTACATATTTTGGCCATTTAAAGCCGTAACTCAGGAAACTAGTTGGGGCATATACATACACATGTACACATTTTTCCATATAGGGCCAAAACTCAGACATTTTTTGAGGTTCTTATTAAAATTCTATTTTCGTTGATTGACAAAGTCAATCGAAAAAGGTAAAATAAATTATTTTTAAATATAAGCAATGTACTTGAATGTGGTAGTATTAGGGTTTTCCCGAGGCGGCAATTCCCGGGAATTTCAATCTAAAAATTTCTCGCTTTCCCGGGATTTTTCATGCGGGATCCCGGGAAATAATAAAAAAAATTATTGGCAACTGAACGGTAAAAAGGGAGCCGTCGTTTTAAATTTAAATTAACATATTAATGTATTATTAAAACGTAAGGTATGTTTTAGTAGAGGCCGTGATACACTATCCTACTTGGTCGTGCGATCTGCCAAAAAAGTCGAGTGTTCAAAAAGTATGATAGTGTGGCCATAAAATGCACTTGTGAGGCAGATTTTTTGACAAATCTGTCCGACTTGCAAATAATTATGAAAATTCCATAAAATGTGAGTTTACCCATTTCTTCTTAGTTCTTCTTAGTCTTGGAAAAAGCAAGAGAGTATGAAATATTTGGAATAATTAAAAATCAGATATGGAATTTCGTACTAACCGAAATTGATTTAACTTGTAAGAAATGAATAAGTTGCACTTTTCGTATTCTAATTCGTTAAATAATACGGTTAAATAGTTGATATTCCTGATCACTAGTAGCCACCATCAAAAGTGGTAAAATCGAACAAAGAACGCTGATGAGATGGTGTAGCGACCTCGAAATCAGTACTGATCCGTTCTGCTAGTCCGATGAATAAACTGTTTCAAATAAAAAGTAGTCTCTTAATAACTCATGCCGTCAGAGATGCATCTTTTTAAGAAATTAAGTTGCAACGAAAGCAAAATTAAATTAAAACTATTTATTCTATAAATCTGCAACTATTTAGGCGAAAAAAAATCAATAAAATCTTAAATTACTTGAGTGAAAAATACACATGTATGTATGTGTTTGCATCTTTTTTGTGTGATAGTGTGGTAAAAGCGATTCAATGCGATTTTTAAAAGTGGGACAGAATTCTGTCAGATTTTCCAGTGAATGAATCGTACGACTGTGTATGATAGTGTATTTCAAACTTTCTAATACAATTTTTGTTAATGCCTAGCAAATTTAATATTTATTATTTCGTGGAGCGGGATCCCGGGAAATTTAAAAAAATTTCCCGCTTTCCCAGAATATGAAAAGTTGCGAGGAAAAAAAACTCTAGGTAGTATACTCGTCGGCGAATTGATACAACAAAGTAACTTTATTTTTGTTAAGTGTGCACAGGAAAAACTCAAAGCGAAAAACTAATTGCAATTGAATAAAGAAAATATAGGTTTAATTTCATGGTATCAACTGAATTGATAACAGAAAAAAATTATATAAAGATGCACTTACTTGAATCAATCATTAACATATCGAAATTATATTGGTGGCATAAGTCATTAATTAATTTATTTTTTTCAATTTCATTTTCATGTTTTTTTTTATTTGATAAAAAGAAATTTGTTGTTCAACATAAATTATTTACTCACAATGAATTGACTATATTGAATTGACATTTAAAATACGGCAAAATGACGATACAAAAAATTTATCTATCACAAGCACATAAACAAATATCGTCTTTTTTTTAAACGATAAACGACTGAGCTTGTGAATTGAAGAACGTTGTATGCAGATTTTTGTCCAATTTAAAACGATTTTGTATCGAAATTATCTGGCAGCGTACAGCCGGCAAAATCATACTCGTTCGGAGAAACTACCAACAAACATTGTTTATAATTTAGCACATGAGCCTCAAATCGATTTGTGGATCGTGCGTTTTAAAGAAATAAAAACAATTTAATGATTAAAGTTAAAAACAATAAATACTCATACTTGTACATACTTATTGAAAAGATTATAAAATGGCAACAATTCAGTAGCAAAAAGCTCAGTAGTACAACAAGATCCCAAACGGTGCGGACGGCGATTAAGCCGCTAAGCATACAAACATACACACATATATACATACGTGTATGTATTATAAAAATCGGAAGTTTATTTTTTCTAATGTTTTAAAATAACGAGCGAGAAAATAGCCTAAAAAGGACATAAAGTTGCTATAAATAAATAAATAGGTAAACGAACAAGACAAGCTGTTTAAAACAAAAATTCTATTTAAATTTGAATACATAATACATTTTAAGAGAACATTGATTTAGTTTTCTCTTAAAACAAAGTAAAATTAAGTGGTGTTTGCTTAAGGAAAATGTAAAAGAAAAATTTAAATAAAAGAGAAAGAATCTCAGATGTATCGCTTGTTGCATTCATTGGCCTCAAAGGCATCATCATTGCGAGCAGAAGTATTTTAAAAATCCAAACGACAAGATCGATCTTAGCGTAGCGGGCGTTACAAAAATTTTGTAGTTCTTACGGCTGTTTCTGTTTGTTTATTTTATTTTCAAGAATAAAAAACTTTTGAATAAATAAAAAATATTTAAAAGCATAACAAAAAAATATAAAAATAAAGAAAAACCAAGATTTTAGTTTGACATATTTTTGCGGTCTTTTTGACTTCTCATATTTATTTATGTATGTGGCAGTGTGTACCATTGTGTTAGTGTCAACGTTTGATTTTCCCTCATTGCGCTGTGTCGGGAAATATGTCGTGTATTTTATGATTAATGAATGTATCAAAAGCTTAAAGAAATAAATAATTGATGCAACAATAATAATAATAATAATAAAAAATAAATAAATAAACGACGAATTTCGATTTAGGTGGATCTTTAACATCTTGCTGGCCGAGTACTTACAAAAAAATGTTAGTATATAAATCATAAAAATTCTATAATTAAAAGTGTGGTTTCCACAATACACACGTGTGACTTGAGTAAAAAATTTATATAAAAAGCACCCACTTATTTGAGTTAATTCTATAAATATTGTCTACTCAAGTCGTCGACCGTCTGGATTGTGGAAGCAGCACTTAAAAAGTTGCTTAAAAAGGAAACAAAATTCCCACAATTTATTTGTTAACCTTTGAACGCTCTTTGTTTGCTGTTCCAACATCTGCTGTAATGCAATTTAATTAAAACAGTGTAGACATAAAGATAATGTACATTAATATTAGTTTAGCTAAGCGGGAAGTGTTATACAATTACAGCATTATTCATAATTTAAAAAATTAAAAAAAATATTAAAAGTTGACAGACTTTTCAATAAACTTTAATAAATAAAAAATAAAGCACAATTTTCGCAGACAAAATATAAAACCTTGTCTGCTAAATTTGTAAGCGATTTTTGGTGTTCATGTTTGTAATTCAAGGGATGAATCTAAATCGGCATATAAAAATAAATTGTTTAAAATTATTGAAATCTATTAATGAACAAAAATTTAAACTAATTAACTGATAATAAAATGTTAACACAGAATTTTATTAAATTTATTATTCGAGACAGTTCTCGATATCACCTTATTTCAAAGAATTTCAAATAGTTTTGTTTGTTTCTAAAAACCCTCTAAAACAAAACTTTTTGAAATTCTTTGAGTTAAACCAGAACTATTTTAGACAAGAGTACAACCCACGGTGGATCCTTTTCCAAAATTTTCATGGTTTTAAAATGATTTTTTTTTAATTTTAAATTATTTAAATTAAATATAAAATTTTAAAAATTTTTTGCCTTTCCAAGAAAAAAATTAAAAAAATATAAAAAATCAATTCAATAAAAAATTTAATTTAAGTTACAAGACATCGAAAAATATTTCAATACTGAGGTACTCAACTTTGGCCACACTAAGCACTTATGACGTTTTCTTTTCTAACAAAAAGTGAAAAATGTTTTGCACCTTTTATTGAAAATTTGCAATATAATAATTATTTCCAATAGTGAGTTTATTAGAAATTATTGTATCATCATTTACGATGCAAAATTTTTGTCTTAAGAAAACTTTGAATATCAATTTTTTTTTTGCTAAAAAATAAAATAAATGTTAAATTTTTTTAAGAAAACGGCATTAAAGAGTCATCTTGACAGATAATATTCTGAAATTCCAACTTCCAAAGTTTCAGAATAAAACTTTCCTTTGAATTTTCTAAATGCCTTTTGTTTGCAGATGATCTAAAGTTATTCGCTAGAATCTCTCGTGTAGGTGATTGCGAAAAGTTACAAGCTGATTTAACTAAATTGTACGTTTGGTGTTCAGAAAATGGTATAACGATTAACGTATCAAAATGCTGTATAGTTTCGTATACACACAGTATAAAAGAGATTATTTTTAATTACGACATTTCCGGTACCCCACTCCAGCGCGTAGTGGAAGTTAAGGATTTGGGTGTCACTTTTGATCTAAAACTGCGTTTTTCTGAGCACATTGATCGTGTCACTTCTAAGGCTTATAGTATGGTTGGTTTTATAAAAAGAAATTCCAAAGATTTTAGAGATGCGTATACTCTTGAATCTTTATATGTTTCACTAGTGCGTAGTATTTTAGAATATTTTTCAATAGTATGGAATCCATATTATTTGCATCATTCAAATCGTATTGAACGTGTTAAAAAAATGTTTACCAAAACTGCTTTGAGATTAAATTGGACCTTTGAATTACCATCCTATGAGGCCAGGAGTAAATTCTTAGGTTTTCAAGCTTTAACCGATAGAAGAACGTACTTTTCCATTATGTTTGCTTACAACGTTTTATCTGGAAGAATAAAATGTGCAGAAATTGAATATTTCTTTAGCCTTTATTGTCCTCCCAGAGATTTAAGAACCAATTGCAAGATGCTTGCATTTATGTAACAGCTTTACTCCCCCTTTAAATATTAATGTAAATTATGGTATTTTTAAGTTAATGTTATTTAAATATTGTAATTAAGCAAAACCTTGTAGTAGTCTGTAAGACTGAAGTTCTGTAGATGAAAATGAATAAATAAATAAATAAAACAATTTGTTGCTTAAAGTTACATGTTTATTACTATTAATTTTGTGAATAGCCCCACTGTGCAATCGTAAAAAACATATGTTCTTGTTCGGCGTAACTAAAAGAGAGTTTGTTAGCTCATGAGGTTTTCTTCTAGATTTACGCAAAATTAGTGGGTAAAAGTTCTGTGGGAGAAAATTTAAGGGAAACAAATTATGATTAAAGGACTTTCAAGGACTTTCTCCACTTGATTGTCTGTGCAATAAGAAAGTATTAACATATTTTACAACTTATCAGCATCGTTTTTAAAATAGATAATAGCATTCAAAAGTGTTTAAAATTGTAACACGATTTTACTGCATTGTGTTCGTTAACACAAAATTCAGTAAATAAGAACAAAAATTTACATGAATCGCAATTTTTTGAAACGATATTTTATGTAATAGAAATATTAAAGAAACTATCGAAAATATTTTTTGGCGATAATTCCAACATTTTCAAAGTTTAGTGGGTTTTTGTTTTAATTAGTTCGTTGATTAAAATTGGGTCAAGTTAAATTAGTTGAAATAAAATCATTATCTCTATAGTTAAGGGGATTTTTTTTCCTAAATTTTTAAAATTAGGGGCTTCATCTTTTTCCGGAATGGGATTTTCGGGAATTCCCGCAAGCTTACAATCCCGAAATCCTGTGGGAAATGTCCGTGGTAAAACTCTGCTGATTCACTTTAGACGCTGTCAAAAGCACAAATTTGTTTCTTAAAATATTAATGGCCTAATTCACAAACGATTAATAAAGTTATTGTAGGTTTAATGTTGGATTTTTATATGCGAAAACCGGTTTTAATGTACACATTAACTTTATTAAGCGTTTGTGAAAAAGGCCATAAGTATATACGAGTAACTTTTAAGAACTGTGTTCATTTGGTGGGCTTCACTGTTCAACACTTTTGATCTACAAGAGTTTAAAATAGTTTTATATGTGTATCTACATTAGGGAGATAACCAAATTTTGGCCCTAGCACTACGCGATAGCGAATACTGTGTTACTACGAAAACAATTTTTTTGGGTCGTTTGAAAATAAAAACCGCACCCACAAAATCAATTTTCTAAAATGCCTGAAGAAAAAAATTTAATAAAACAAATTTTAATATTTTATTAGTAAATGGGAAAAAAGTTACAAATAAATGAATAGAGCGATTCCCTAATAATGATATTTGCAAAAATGGGAATAAGTTATACCACTAATCTACATATGTGCTTAAGTATGCGTGTGTGTACATGTGTAACAACTTTTTTTTTTAATTCCCGCATGCACAAGTAGTTCTCACTACTTCTTTTTTTGCACAACTTATCCCAAGTTGTATTAAAAATATATAAGTTTTTTAAATGTGCGTTGCATTTTCATTTGTACTCGTTTGATAATCATTTTCCCTCGTTAAATGTTCTAAATATCATTTTATTTTTAAATTTAACACTAAAAAGTTTTATATATTTCAATAAGTTAATTCTAAAAACAAAAGTGTCATGGGGGTTTTTCTTTTCTTCAAAAAGAAATACACCTAAAACTGCAAGAAAAATTATTTTTTAAAAATATTTTCTTATAATAAAATATTTATATGTATTTATGTGTGTATTTATGTACATTAGGGTAATAACTTTTTTTGGATGTCATTCTCCCAAGGGCCTATCTTATGGGCAATATTGTTTTGATAATAAAAAAAATTTCTTAGTTCAATTTAGTTTACACTTTGATTTTATACATTAATGATTAAATAGCATTTAATTTAATATATTCTTATATACTACTTATCTGCCAATAGACTAATTTGCAAACAATTAATAAAGCTAATGTGTGCTTTAAAACCGGGTTTCCCATTAAGCCTACTATAACTTTATTAATCGTTTTTGAATAAGGCCGTAGGAATATTTCTTCAACAAAAAACCAATTTGGTTAAAAAAAACTTCACGCTCCAAAAGCTATTTTTAAAATGCATTTTATCAGGCATGTTCTGAAAATCACATTTTTCAAATCACATGTGATTTCAAAATTAATAATGGTCATGCAGATATTTTTTCACTCTTTTTTTTTAATTTTCCTATTGCACAGAGCAACAAATATCATTTCTGAAAGAAATTTATCGTATATGATTTTGAAAACGTCTGGAGAGCCATTATTACTTTTGAAATCACATGTGATTTGAAAAATGTGATATTCAGAACATGCCTGTATATTTTTTTATTATTATTATTATTTTTAAATAACTTTTTCATATGTGAAAATTATAAAAAAACAAAGTTTTTGGACATAAAAATAATATAATTTCAATAAAAAAACTTATTAAAAAGCTTTATCGCGTTTGGTGCGCAAACTTTTTTAACGATCGCGAAAAACTAAAAATGCAGTTCCTAATACATTGTATATATTGTATCCCATGCCCTCCCTACAAGATTTTACCTTGGGAGGTATGATATTTGCAAAAAAAAATGCAAAAAGCTATCACCCTAATGTACATATAAGTACATACATAAATATGCTTAAAACTATAAACATGTGTATTCAAATAAGTATTATATTTTAGTTTGTTAAAATATGTATTTGCGAGCCAAATTGTTATTAATTTATGTGCAAAATGTCGAACAGTGTTGTCAATATACATTCAAAGAAGAGTGGGAGACATTTTCTGTTTATTGTATTTAACATTTGACCAACAGCTAATTAAATTGCTGGTAATAAATCTTTTATTAGTTTTCTGAATGAAAGATATAAAAAGAAAATCTTAATGCATTTATCCATAGAATTTTTATATATTTTCAAATTGAAATTTGTATTATGATTTGCCCAATTCACAACGTATTGCAGGAGTTGTAAGTTGTATCAATGTTGTTAGTAATTTTCACTCAAACACGATTCTAATCAAATCTTTGTTTAGAAACTACCAACAACATTTGAAAACTTACAAGTGCTGCAATAAATTTTGAATTAATGGAAATGACAAAAATATTTGATATCAAAAGGAAATCTGTTTAAAACGAATCATTTTGATACAAAAAAATGTTTTTAAGCAAAAATAGATATCGGGAATGTGATGGAAATCGAACGACTTGAAAGCAATCGCATTTTGAAAAAGCATTTGAATTTCGATCGAATTTGAAGTATAACCTGTGAAATGCTTGTAACTTATGGCGTTTTCTTTTCTACAAAAAAGTGCAACATTTTTGGCCTATTTTATTGAAAATTTGCAATATAATGATTTTCTGAAATAGCGAGTTTATTAGAAATTATTGTATCATCACTTACAAGGCAAAATTTTTGTCTTAAGAAAATTTAAAATTTTTTAATTTTTAAAGAAATATTAAATTTTTTTCAGAAAAGAAAACGGCATTACAATAAATAAATACTTTTTGAATACCTATTATTATGATTATTAACTTGACTGGCGCTGCTTTATTTTTTTATTGTATTTTTTTCTTATTTGAACAAAATCAATCTTTCAATGAGTTTATTATTTTTAACTTAATTATTCATGGCAAAATGTTTAAAAAACATATTAAATATGACCGTCATCACCACCATCACTGTAGTGATCAACAGTCATCCTCATTTTTTTCAATTTCTTCTTATCAATTGTAATGATCATTCATTACAAATATTTAAGAGATAATTTTGAACTGGAAGGTGAACTAAAGCTATTATTTGCAATCATCAATAACTGATGTGATGTTTTCTTGGTCGTTTTCTATTTTGAAAATCAAGGAAAATGTTAAAAGAATTTGCACACTTCAATGGTTACACCCTCTTCAATATTGAAGCAGCTTAAAGAGTCCATTCGAGCCAGACATGGAAAATAAGGATTTTAAAATAGGCCTGATCATAAAAGTATTTTTTTGTGTTTTCATATAAAAAATATAAATAAGAAATAAAACTACGAGTACTTAGTTTAACGAGATTAAAAGAAAGGAGTAGATTATCAATTGGTGAGTATTTTTAATGGCCTTATTCACAAACGATTAATAAAGTTATAGTAGGTTTATATACATGTTCCTGTCACTCCTCGAGGGAGCATAGAGCCATAACATAGTGGTTCCAATAGCCTCGATCTTCGGCTCGATGCTTGACTTCGTTCCACTTCATGCGCAATCTCGAAAGTCCTGTTGTTAAATGTCGCTTCCATGTGTGCGCTGGTCTCCCAACTCTTCTGCTTCCTTGCGGTTTCCAATCTAGGCATTATCGTCGTCTGATTTACGGAGGCTGTGACCTATCCAACTCCATTTCCAATTACTTATTTCCATTCTAATAGGCTGCTGGTTTGCCTCCATCCAGAGTTGGTTGTTGGATATTGTTTCAGGCCAGAAAATCCGTAAGATATAGTAGGTTTAACGGTTAGATTAATCGTTTGTGAATAAGGCCATACAAGTTTATCACCTTAGAACTTCGCCATTTACATTTACATAATTGGATTTGTATTGTTTTATTTTATTTTAAAAGAAATATTTCCAGATTTGTCTCATTGTTTATTTTGAATTCATATCGTTGAACGTGTCGCAGGTTTGAAAAAAATTCTGTTTTTATATGAGATGATATACTTTAAGAGTGGTTACATTTTCTATTTTAAAATCTATGTCCATCTGTCAGCATGTTTTGGCATTGGGGGTTTTTTTTACAAGAATTATTTAAGTTGTTGAAAGTGTTCGAGTTGCCCTCCGCTTCAAATACGGTAAAATTTTTTGAGTGAGTGTTTTATAAAACACTAAACTAAAATACAGCAAACGTTTGATAAGACTCGTGTTTTATCTGAAAAAAGTACATTTTAGTGAATCACCACAAACATACATATAAATACTGTAATTTGTATATAATAATGCGCTATTCAACAAATCGAAAAGTACCGAAAAAATTATAATACAGTTGAACCTCGATAATCGGGCTCGCACGGGAAAAGGCTTAGAATGGATAATCGTAAAATACGGTTAATAGAGTTCATATAGAAACACAAAAAATCCGTATTATTTTTATTAAAACATGAAATTTTGGTGTAAATTTAACATAAGTGTCTTAAGTATATGCGTATATATGTAGTACATTTTTATTTGTAATACAAACATTCTTCATTTATTTGAAATATTTTTTTAAAGTAGTTTGCCTTTTTGCTTCTAATTGTTCTTTAAGCAAATGAGTATTTGAGCAAATTTGTATGTGATATACCGGCATTTTACTCCGAAATGCATGGCTCCGAAATACCTGGAAAACAATAATTTTCTAAGAACTTTAAAAGAACATTAATAGCCTCTATTGCTTTTACCAAAGTTTTTGCACGGATAATAGAGGTAAAGCACGGATAATTGAGGCAAATGACGGATAATAAAGGTAAAGCATGGATAATAGAGGTATAAAAAAACCCCGGATGATAAAATAGCGGATAATAGAGGTTATAAAACAAAGCGGGAATATGTCGGTTCCTAGAAAGTACCCGGTTAATAGAATCCCGCATAACCGAATTTCAACTGTAGTAGATACTGAAACTTCCATGTCTGCAGCAAATACTATAACTATAGTACCCGTTTGCTATCTTTCAAAATGAATTTGTTTATTCAACTAACTGATGAGATTTGAAAATGTTGGTTTCATGCGGCTTTTGTGTTGAAAACGTGCCAGTGTCAAAACTAAATTTTAAATTTATCGTGCGTATCTGTCTGTGTATTTGCCCACGACATTTGTAGCTCCACTGAACCGATTTTGATATTTTTCTGGTTGCTTGAAAGGGGACTAGAGGTTGAGGGAAATTGTTCAGCATAATTTGTTTAGCTTGCCCTACTAATTTTCTGGTACTAATTCACAATTATTCAATTCACAACCTCTTGTATGAGTTGCATGTAAGTTCATTCTTATGTTGTACAACTGTTGTTGATAATTTCTTTAGAAACATGGAACTTATACAATAAGCTGTGAATTGTGATCTAATGTGAAAATCGTATTATCTGTTGGTTGGTTGATTCTTCTGCTAGGAAACAAAAACATATTTCCATAAAAAGCTAGCTTAGGGTGAGTTCCTAAACGTCATTTGCAATGCAACAGAACAAAGTCATGCATTCCTTAACGCAACCATGCAAACATTGACAATGTCACATATCTCTAAATGTATAATAAAAGTTATCGATACGCAGACTAAAGCAAATTGTATATCACTAATTTTTTTACTGCTTCTTTTTACAAAGTAAACAAACACAGTTGGTTACTTTGTTTCGAAACAGTAGCAAAACCGCATCACTGCTGTGTGTTTTGACGTTTTGGAACTCATCCTTACTTATTGTACTTCCAACTAGCATACCCAACGGCCAACGCAATCACCCATATTCTAATTATAATGAATGAAACTTTAAACAATTGCGCACATACATATATACGATTAAATACTAAAACAAAAAATTCAAAACATACTTGAAATGAATGTAACTCTAATATGTCCACATTTCCTTTCCAAGTCCACAAAGCGCGAAAGTAGAGTACAAGATCTCCTCCTCTCTCATTGTTGTTCTCAGTTCCTTGCAAAAACAAATTGTACAAACACTCATCGGTGTTCTGTTTATTTTTCAACATGAAGCTGATGTGTACTCGTATATGCATTCGTTATAAGTGTGCATGCATTAGTAGCAATTTTGAATGCTTAGAGATCCCAAAAAATAGAGCTTGCACATCTGCAACTAAAATGATATGTTTCTCGAAATCGACTGCATATTAATCGCCTTTTAATTATATAGAAGATAGTTGTCTACAGGGTTGTATTGGCTGACTCTGATCTTCATTGAGTCTCAATGCTCTTGTGTTGTCTTCTAATCACTTCCCTTCCAAGGCGTAATAATCAGTTGGCAGCATTACGACAGCTGATTTTTTTGTCTTGCTTCTGCTTTCTACTTTGAATGTCAAAAAGGGTGCCTTTATATTTTTCTGTATTTGTTTTCTGTGGATGTTTTTGACCTGTTGTTTTTTTATTGTTGTACTAATAATTTCACCTGTTTAATACGCCTTGTTCCCTTCAAACTTTTAAACTTCATTCTAAAAGAATTATATGCCCTTCATTGCATATAAGACTTATATTATAAGTACATAACGAGTGTGCATTAAGACCATTAAATCCCAGCACTGATTCAACTTCTCCGCTTCTATGAAAATATAGAAAACTTATTTTATGTCTCTCTTTCATTTATGTTGTTGTTAATTCTCTTAAATGTGGATGAGCACTATTTTGTCGATATTATAGAATGAATGCGATTTGTCACCCGCATGAATGCATTTCCACTCTCTTTTTTTACAAAACAGGAGTACATAAACATCAACAAATTTGTATTGATTGATAAATAATGAATCCTCTAATTACTTCTTAAAATTTGTATGTTGCATTATTTGGCTGTGTTCTGTTGCTATAGATATTGTTTTCCTTTAAGTTTTTGCTATTAAGCAATCAAATTTCCCATCTTTGACAAATATTTATTATTAGAAATGACCAAATTTTGCTAGTTTCAGTTTCCTTTTTGTTTCTGTGTAGGTTCTTTCAATTATTATTGCACTGAAAATATACATAAATAGTTTCTTAATTAGTACAATAATTAATACCTGTCGGGATAAGGTCGGAACGAGACTGTGTTTTCTTGTTATCTTTTTTTTTTAATATAAATTATGTCTAATGACATTTTTATTATGTATTTAAAATTGGTCTCCCACCGAACGTTCGGGCTCGGTGTAGGAGTTCGGCAAAGAGCATATTTAGAGTTTTGAATAAAATAGACGATAATATTCATTTTTAATTCAGTACTGGATATAACGAACAATTCACTTTAACGAACAAGCCTGACAGTAATTAGGTTCGTTAAATCGAAAAACTACTGTAAATGTATATATTCCTCTAAATAGCAATGAAGCATATGGCGCCATAGACAATTTGTTAGCAAAACGGATTTCAGAAAAGTGGATTGCTGGTCCTGCTTTCTTAGATTGATGATAGCGCTGCTATCTTCGTGTACCAATCCCACGATGCAGTCATGCTTCAGCAAATAATTTTGTCTATTAATACTGTTTTAATTAAGTAAATCACAAAAGTTTAAACAAAAAAAGTTTGATTCCAAGTACGGACTCTGTCTGATTTGGTGTGAAAAAGTGTCTTCGGTAGGACACTATATAAAACAATAATTATAATAATAATTTTTTAACAATAATCCTCCAAATTTTGATAAAAAATTTAATTCAACTTAAAATAAAGTTTATTGAAAAATTTATAAACTATTGATAAAATGTTTTATTCATTCAATTAATACGATTATTAATTAAAAAAATTTATAATGTTTTTACAATTCTAGTTATCAATTGTGCGATTTTCTTTATCACAGAAAATTTGAAAAAAAAATTATTTGAATACCGGAATTTGTGTTACAAAATACGAACATTATTTTTTCTGTTAAAGATTAAAGTTAAATAATTTTTTTTTTCGAAAAAATTTTCTGCAATTTCAATTTATTAGCAATTAGATACATATCGTCATATGATTTCAATAAAGCCCTAAGTTACAAAAAATTCAAAAACGACTTCTTGGTAGATTTCGATCCACCATATCAAAATGCATGTCCCTGGAAAATTTTATTTATTAAAATTGTACTAATTCGTTAATAAGAAATAAACTTAAACTAAAAAAATGTTGAAAAATATTGCTTAAATTTTCATATTAGAGAGTTTTTTGCTTGTCCTCTAAAATTTTTTCAATGTTTTCAAAAGGGCTTTTATGAATTCATATGACGATATGTTTGTATGTATGGATATACCCGGTAATATATCTTGAAAGACCAGGGAGTGCACTCTTCAATTTGATTCGAAAAAACCCTTGTTCGGTGTTGTATGTTGTAGCAATTTTGACTTAGCTGCACAATCAACTTTGCACGATTTTTTGTGCCGGTAAGTCAAAAATGCTGTTATCTGAGATGTATGTATGTATGTACATGCAAACAAAATATATGAACTTTGATGATGACAACTTGCGATTTGTGTGAGTGACTTGTTTACGATTTTTTATAATATAAATGGCTTAAGTTGGATGTTTACGTAAAAAAGCGTCCATCATATTTGTTTAATAATTTAAAAGTACCAAAAAATACTGTAAATGTGCAGGTATACAAAAGGCTTTTAAACAAGGTTTAGGAAGAATAATAACAGAAAATAAATACTTTTGGGGAGTTAAGTCAAAACGCAGCTAACGTTTATTTATCTTAAATGTGCAGGCACAAAAAGGCACACGGAATTTGTATGGGATTTTAGAGAATAGTTACAGAAATGATTAATTTTATGCAGTTATGTCAAAAGTGCTCTTAACCAAAAGGCAGCTAAATCAAAACTACTGTATTTACATTGCAATTCGAAAGCATTTTCTTTCGAATCGAATTAATAAGCAACCGCCAGTCTTTAAATATTGTGATTTGGTTCAATTTGAACTCAGTAGAAAAAGTTTCTAAAACATTTACATATGTATATCGGCTACAATTGATTTCGTAATTGAATCAATTACTTATGTGATAAATCAATTTTACTTGACTCTTAAACATTTTGAGTTATTTAAAATCGGAGTGTTAGTGATTAAATATGAAATTTTTCTTCAATTGAATATACGTTTTTCGTATTGGAAACCGTATTTTAATTTTTTCTGTGTGCAAATTTCGCTATAAATTGAAATCTGATTGATTGCTTCATCAAATCAACGATTTGTTTTAATTGAATCTTCTATTTACTTCTTTTTGTGCAAGTTGTCATTTGGCCATATGGCAACACTTCATGAAATCATAAAAATGTAAATGTGTATATAAGTATGTTTATTGTATAAACTTTATACATACATACGTACATGCATACATACGGATGGGTACTTTGGGGAAATTTGTTTTATGCAACTTAAATGCGGCCCCACACTTTCATGCATACAAAATGAAGATGTTGATGCAAGTAGGTTGCATATCAAACTCGTTTCCTAAGTAATTTATCCAAAACCAAAACATTGATATTCACTCTCACTCACTCACTCTACTCACTCACGGAAATAGTTCTTTGCGAAAGAGTATTAATTTGTTGTTGGAGAAAAGATATCAAAACACAATGAACTGATTAAACATGTTTATTGTTGTTATTGTACTTTGTTGTTGATATTAGGCAGATTGAAAATTAAATGCTTTCTTTTTTTTGTGATTGCTTTGTTTTCTGTTTTTGTTCTCGTTGTTGCATTATTTTTTTTTCAAGTAACGTTGACAAGTTTTGTGAACTAATTCATTTTTTTCATTATTTGAGGTTCCTTAATTTATTCATGTTAAATCCCCATGTACTCGTGTGTGTGTTTGTGCCGCCTCGCAATGATGACGTCAACTAGTACTTTTTTTATTCAAAATTTTTTTCTTTTGTTTTTACATAAATTCATATTTTTAATTATAAAAATGTTTTAAAATAATAAATCGGTTTTATTTGCACAAAAAAATATTATAATATCAAAAATTAAAATTGTCTTTTATTAAATTCGTAATTGAATCAAATACAAATGTGATGAACAACTAAATTTTCTAATAATTAAAAAAAGTTTTGAATACATAATTAAAAATTATAATATTTTTTAATTGACTATTCATAAAATTTTCGTCGTAAGTTGAACTTGAATAAAATAATTAATTGAATATTCGTTTGAAATCGAATCTCAGGTTAATCTGTGCATATGTGCATGTGTATAATATAAAAACATATCGCTTATTTGTTGCAACAATATCGAGGAAGCTTAAAAAACGCGATTTTTATTTAAATAATATCTTGAAACTTTTTTTTTAGAAAAAGTAATCCTTCACGTGGCTTCAAGCAATACATTTTTGTTATAAAAAAATTTAAAAATCACTGTTATCAAATTTTATAAATACTATAAACAAAAAAATTTCTTTTTTAAGTTTTAAACAAGGCGAATTCATAACAGGTGGACTTGATACCGCAGCTGATAACTTTTTTTAGTTTTATTCAAGGCGAACTATAGTTGGATGTCAAAATTTATTTATTTCTTTTGTTTACATTCCAGTTGAAAATTTTTATAATTAAAAAAATTTAATTGTGAAATGAAATTGTTTAATGGTGGCTTTCTTATATCAAGTTGTTAAAGTGATTCTATTTTCATTAGAAACTACTTTCTTATATCAGGTTCCATAAAAAATACTCATTTTATAAAACTGAAGAGATTGAATTCATATTTATATACATTTAATAAATGTGTAGTGATAAGATTTATTAACAATAGGTTTCAATCATAGAATATTTCTCAAATTAAATTACAATGCAAAATAAAACTAATTTCCGATTCAGCACCCACAGCACAGGCCATCAAAGCATTAACAATTTGTTCCTCAATGGAATTTTAATGTGTATTTACATTCGTGGAATTTTTTTGGGTCGGTGGTGAGGCAATCACCGATTGCCAACGACGTTGAACGGCATTACGGATAGCAGGAGCCAATAATTGCTCAGAGGATCTTTAAAAAATTTCCACACAACAGATTTCTTCAACAAAATAATATTTGTTAAATATTTCAAGGGATTTAAAAGAAACAACTCTTAAAAAACAAATCTTTTTGACATAATAATTTTCAATATTTTTTTCGCTTCAGTCAAATATTTTTGACAATGTACTTTGATTTTACAAAAACAACATGTTTGTGGTTTTTGTAGTGTTGTGGTTGTTGTAATATTAAGTTCACCTGTTATGCATTCGCCTTGGTTTTGAACGAATATAACAATCTTGGGGACCGATATGATCGATTGATGTAAACTTGTTAAATTATAGTTAAGAGTTTATTTCTCTAAATGCGAAAGAATATTTCATTCGAAAAAGTTCAAACTTAATTTTTAGTATAAATATTCGAATGAATTTTTTTCTTGTATTTGGGGAAGCAGGACCTAGATTGATTGTTTGATGATTTTTTCCATCTACATATCTTGGTTATTTTTTAGTCCTAAAAATTTTTAGCTCAGTCTAAATAAAGTTCTGATAATAGTTCTTCTTTTCAGAATTTAATAGAAAATATTAACAGCCTCTCTCACGATGACGAACTACACTTTCATTGATTTTCTGAACGAAAAACTACAGATGGGTCTTCCACTAATAACATACATACATATTATTCATTGATTAATTTACCAAATAAGCAAACAAACAAATGAATAAATAATAGTGACAGACAAATCGGTTGTTTTTCAAATAGAAATCCAGCGAACGATAACGTTCGGCATCCTGGGAAAGGCCGCTAATTTGTGAATTATAATCAATTTGTTTTTGTTGAAAGCTATCTAATACATAATTATGTATTTTATGAAACTTCCTTGTTATTTGCCTTC
Organism: Gymnocheta viridis; assembly: GCA_956483585.1. Classification (NCBI taxonomy): domain Eukaryota; kingdom Metazoa; phylum Arthropoda; class Insecta; order Diptera; family Tachinidae; genus Gymnocheta; species Gymnocheta viridis. Next base: position 85,139,661 of record OY101443.1, on the reverse strand, counting down.
AATTATACTTAAAGATTTCACACATTTAGACAGTCAAACTTCCCTATAATGAATCTGCATGGGACCAGAAAATCGCTTCATTATATAGAAACTTCATAATACAGAAATTGTAATTTTTGCACTTTTATTTTAATGCCTTGTGTTTTTAAATACTTGATAAAGTGCTGGGAAGAATTTCAAACTGCTCAGCTAAGTATATCTTTTATTTTCCTCCTTCTCCAACTTTATTAATTAATAATAATTTTTTTCAAAGAATTGTTACTTCGCTTAGTCATTTTTGTTCACTGAACACGGACAACTACTGTTTAAATTGTTAGTGATGGGATTTTGTTTCTTTTCGTTGTTATGTTTTTTCGTCTTTTTGGAATCCCCTATTTATATAATACTTTATTCTCGTCACATTGTGTTGTTAGTATGCGTAAAAGAAGCTTTTTTGAAGTGATTCATTATGTGGAGACAAACGCGCATAAAAATCAAATTAAAATCTGAAAAATTACTTCATTGTAAAGAAAAATTCACTGTATGGAAATTCACTTTAAGGAGATGAAACTACACTAACATTGGAATGAGAAAGCTGTGTTTTTTTTTGGAAATGAATTCATAGTAGGGAGAGCTTCATTGTATAGAAGTTCACTATAGAGAAGTTCGACTGTAACAGCTGGACGGGCAAATAGACGAAAGTTTATTAACAAATAAAATTTAACACGATTGGGATTAAGAAATAATCAATTTTTTAATTAATTCAATAAAAGCATTTTCTTATCTACACTCTTTTGTTCACTTAAAAGGGGAACTTGTTTGAAGCTTTATCTTATCCAATTTTTTTTTATTTTACCTTTAATACAATCTATTTTTATTTCTTTTGTTTTTGAAGATATAAAAAAATAATAAATCAATTAATTGGCCTATTTGCGAATTCTTTTCTTTTATTTTGCCAAACTTGGTGAACTCGATTGAAAACTAATACTCTTCTCCTTAATTTATATGCACAGGCCATCATCACAATTGGAGGAACAAAATAAGAAAGTAAACTTTTTCGGATTCTACAATTTGGACTTTAGGCTAATTCTTCAAAAATATACCAGAATAAAAAAAGAAATTAAAAATGCTTGTGAAGCTCTTTGGATATAATAAGAGAGCTTCTGAATTTTATAAAAACAAAAAACTTTTTAATAAATAATACATATTTGCACGTGATTTTTTTCGCTTCAACTTTTAACAATTTAAATAATTTAACTTGGTTTTTTCGTGAGTATTTCGTGATAGTGACTACATTATTTTTATACGGGCAAAGTTAGCAACGATCACATCTCTAGTTTATTATCAGTCAATAAATAAAATTGTTATACAGAATCGGCTCAAGCATATCGCACCCTAAATACTAAAGGGTCACAAATCAAAATATTCCAAAATTGACTTTGTTTCATAAATGAATTCACATTTCACATCTCTAATTACTTTAACTGGAAAAATCCCTTTAAAAAAACCGTTTAAATATTAACACCATTTTTACATAAACAGTTTTTTGGCTCTCCTGAAAATTTAAGAATTTTGAGTTGTGACCCTTTAGTATTTATTCTCTATAACTCGAAAAAAGCAATTTCTCTTCATCATATGTTTTTTATACATACAGGAGGTATATCGAAGCAAACTTCAACTGTGACGAATGGGTCCCTTTCCGATCTTCATAATGGCTACAGCAAAAGTAATTACATAACAGGATGCAAACATTTTCTGATGATCGTTTATCAAAATGCTCGAAGACAGAGAGAGATCGAAAATTTTAAAATTTTTTCAGATGACGATTTTTGAAAAGTGTTCCATGTGAATGTAGTATTTGATTCAATAAACAAATAGTTTAAAATTTTCTATGATTACAATTTTTGTATATTTGTAAAAAAAAATTAAGATATCTTTATAATTTCATAATAAATTTTTAAAAAGTTGTGTTATTGAAAAACATTTAGTATTCTAAATAACGCAGAGTTTATTCGACTTAACGGTTGCTAAAAATGTACTTTTTTCTGTGAGTAAAACATTCCTTCTTGTTAAGAATTTATTGAATTTTTAATGCTTTTAGGGTATGATCGGCCCAATACCAGTTTTTCTAATAGCTCATTTGCTTAAAGAAACAGCTAGAAACAGCTATAAAAATATATCGGATATAAACTAAAATTGCTTAACAATTTCGTCACCGTACTATAAGCGGCGGGCTTATAAATCTCAAGATATATATTTTTTTGGAATAGATGTAATAATGTAAAACATAAAAAAAAGAAATATTTTACATAATTTTTCAATGCGTTTACAACTGACAATGATGTCGTGATAATAGAGAAACCCCGTTAGTTGTTAAAGACGCTGATAATTGTCTTCGTGAAGTAGGAGTCCTGTTAATAATTATCACAATTCATTTTAAGTTGCAGTAATATGGGTTATGCCCGAGCTATTTATGCTAAAAAATAAAACAAATAAAGAAACAAAATCAAGTTCAGAGTATCTTTCGATATTATAAGTTTTTCCTATTTGAATTTTTCTTCCTTTATGCACAAAGCTTCAAATTATGCTCGATTGCATCTATTAGTGCAAAGTGCTAATGTCATTATAGAATTGTCAAGTGTAAATGCAGAGTTCGATTTTTTAATCATTTTCTTATTCTTGTGACTCAATTTTTTTTTTTTTTAGAAAATATTCGAAGATGAGATAATACATACATACATACATATACATTTATATTACACAGAATACAGAATTTCTCCTGGGATACATAATCCCAATGGCAGTAATAGGGTTAATACCGAAATTATAAAGTTTTAACTGAATTTGGATTGCAAAAAAAAACTGTTCACATTTAATTAAATATTTTTTTTAGATAGCGCTGTTAGCAACAACAATAGCGATTACAACAACGATTAAAGTTCAATTTTAATCATTTCTATGTAAGGGAATGTATCCTATTTGAAGTGTCTCATAATTATTTCAAATAAAATTTAACAGCTGCTATTAAATTATATGACAATGAAAACAACTTTTGCAATGTACAAGAAATAAATATGATTTATTGATTAGCAATTAATTATTAGTTTGCTTTAATCAATTTAATACTTGACGACCAATAGCAAATAATTTCCTCAAGAGTTTTTACAGTTCATCATAAAAAGGTTCTTATTAACTACAATTATGCCTTGATAATATTACTATGAAGCGGCTAAATTCAAAATTATCGCAAAATCTAAAAGTTCAGGAAATAAATAAAAGTACATAATTATTTTATAAAGTAATGCAGAGTGGGTTGACAACTATTTTATTATTTTTTTTTTCCAAATATGTATAAAACATTTGGAAGTAGCAAAAATCAGGAAAAAGTTTTCTCTATAGAATATTTCGAAAATCAAACTGTTTTTTTTTGTCACAGAGAACGAAAAACAAAAACTTTCTTCGGAATCGAACCAGCTTTAGTTTTCATACTAGATTTAAAAAAGCTTTTTTTTCTATTATATTGCGTGCAGTAAAATGCACAAAATGTGCCTTCTTTTGGGAGTGACAAATAAATATTTTTGCATAATATTTGCTTGTTGATTAATTTAAGATTTTCCTTCTTCAGAAGCCAAACATCTAAATTTTTATTTATTTATTTTTTACTGTGATATTTATTTAATAAAATATTTCTATTTTAGCTAAACTTCTTCAGATCCAATGATGACATCCAAGTATGAGAATATGAAAATAATATACAACCGGAGTAAGTTCGGTTGGTATTGGGCACCTGTGTTTATAGCTTTTTGGTTTCTGCTTTTCTATCTGGTGGTTATACCAAGTTTTCATCATTTGCCCGATACACTTACCATACCCGATGAACATAATCATCAGGGTCGCTTTATAGGAGAACGGTCCGAAAACACTTTGCTAAGACTAACAAAAATCGGTCCCAGAGTTGTGGGTAGTCCTGCCAATGAACAATCTGCTGTTGCCTTTTTGTTGGCGGAAATATCGAAAATTCGTGATGAAGCTCGCTTGGATTTGTTCGATATTGAAGAGGATGTTCAAATAGCTTCAGGCAATTTCGTTTTATGGAAAATGGTCAATTGCTATCAAAGCATACAAAATGTTGTGGTAAAAGTGAGTCCGAAAAATTCGAATAGCAGTTCTGCTCTTCTAATCAACAGCCATTATGATACGGTGCCCGGAAGTTCGGGTGCTGGTGATGCCGGTATGATGATTGTGACCATGTTGGAAACTCTGAGAGTTATAACGAAATATGAGACTGAATTAAGATTTCCAATTGTTTTTCTGTTTAATGGGGCCGAGGAGAATCCAATGCAGGGTTCCCATGCCTTCATCACCCAGCACAAATGGTCGAAAATTGTAAAGTAAGTCAAGTGCAAGTGATTCAGACACATATAAGTAGAGGGGATTATTATTAATATTATTATTAAAATTTTTTATTGCAGAGCTGTTATTAATTTGGATTCAGCTGGCTCTGGCGGTCGCGAAATTCTTTTTCAATCTGGCCCCGATCATCCTTGGCTTATGAAGGTATTTCGATATAAAAATTTATTTGTATAAACATTTTTTTCAAATCAAACGTATTCCAATGGATTTAGTACTATACAGCCAACGTTGTACATCCTTATGCCAATACTATGGGTGAAGAATTGTTTCAACATGGTTTCGTACCCTCCGACACGGATTATCGAATTTTTCGAGATTTCGGAAAAATACCTGGCCTGGATATGGCCCAAACTTATAATGGTTTTGTCTACCATACAAAATATGATCGCTTTAATGAAATTTCTAGAAATTCTTATCAGTCTACTGGTGATAATATATTGGCCTTGGCAAAATCTTTGGCAAATGCAGCCGAGTTGGAAGATCCAGCTGTGAGTAAATACAATTCTTAAGTTCCTTAAATACTTATTATTCAATATGCTTGTTTTAGAAATACGCTGAAGGTCACAGGGTTTTCTTCGATGTTCTCGGCTGGTTTATGGTGTGCTATTCCGAAGAGACTGGTCTTATTATCAACATTGTGGTGTGCGTTGCTTTCTTGATCATCCTACTGGCCTACATTTGGAATATGGGACATCAGACGGGCATGTTTAGACGCCGTATATTTACCAAATTCAGTGTTTTATTTGGCATACAACTTGGCACTGTGATTGCATCACTTTTGGTAGCCATGTTCATTGCTTGGTTTTTGGATGCTGTTGGTTTATCCATGTCTTGGTATAAACAAACTTGGATTGTTTTTGGCTTATATTTCTGTCCCATGTTTTTTATGCTGGGCATATTTCCTGCGATTTATTTGGGTTACACCAAGGAACATGGTTTGCCTCTGGCTTATGCGCTGCAATTGTTAATGCATGCTCATTGTTTGATATTGACCATTGTAGCCGTGATCATGATGTCACTCCGTGTACGTGCAGCTTTTATTGTAATTTTATGCGTTGGTTTCTATACGTTGTCGGTGTTACTAAATATTGTTACTTGTTTCCATAAGAAAAGTAAGTTTGTTAGTTACAATTTTTTTCTTTTTAATATCAATTAAAAATATATTTTCTTATCTTATAGATTTCCTGTGGCTTATACCTCATTGTCTTTGCCAGATATTACCATTCCTTTTATATACTTACAACTGTTATGCCTTTTACATTATTTTTATACCCATGCAGGGACGCGATGGTGCCAATTCCAATCCCGAAATAATGATTGGTGGTTTCACCGTTTTGATGTGTTTATTGTTTGCATCTTTCTTGGTATGATTTTGAAGCATTTGTATAAAATTCACAATTGATTTTGTTTCTTTATTATCTTGCAAATATAACAGATACCATTGTTGTGCTTGTTCCGTAAATCTAAAACAATTATTTCCTTATTTGGTGTTATTTGCGTGTTATTCATTATATTGGCCGCCACTCCTGTAGGATTCCCATATGTGGAAAAAGAGTCTCCACAAAGATATTATGTTGTGGTGAGTTTAATACATTACAAAATTTTTATTTAAAGTGAAATAAAGTTTTTATTGCAATTCGGAATTAAGATTTTTAAATATCGAATAGAAAGTTCAAGGCGAATTTATACCAAGTGAACAGAAAGCCCAGCTGACTCATGTTGTATCATTGTTCATTGTCAAAATGAGCTTTTTGGTAAAATTTTCTGGTTTTAAATTAGCATTGAACAGTTTATTTGGGCATTCAAGAATGATATTTCCCAAAGCGAATTCTATTGTGACTATTTGTATGCATTTGCCTTGAGAAATTTCGAAACCTTTAGAATAAACTAGGCGAATTGATGCAAACTGTTAACATAGGCGACTTCGATTCGCCTTAATCGATTCTTCTAATCGCTTGCTTGTCAAACTCCTTAACAACATTAACGTTATTTTTTAATATATTAAGTTTAACAAACTAGTTTTAAGCTAATTGAATTCACTGACGCTCAATCGGTTCGTTTTCGGCAGAAATTTTATTCAAACTACAAGGCAAATTCATAACAAGTAGACTCGCCTCAATTCGCTTTTTAAAAATACCTGTCAAAATCAACGTCAAACACTATATTTAATCAAACATAAACAAATTTTGGCAAACAAAACAGATCAAAATGCAAGGAGATGCAAAGAGCAAAAAATAATCAGCCGAGCTGTCGAGACCACCTGTTATGAATTCGCCTTGTTCAAACTATTAGAATTTCGTATAGAAGTTTTAATCATAAAAAAGAACTGGAACTAAAATATAATAAATAAATAAAGGACTGCATTCAAAGTAAAGTTCCCTTTAAAAAGTAAAAAAAGCAATCGAAATTTCTGATTTTCGAGTTGAATATAATTAATTCGTAAGGAAATTCTTAATTTCATATGAATTTCTTGACCTTAAAGAAGGGAATATGGTATCTCAAATTAATAAATATATTTTAAATAGATAAATTTTTAAACCCTATTTTCTATTTTCGCATTCGGAAAAAACATTAGCTTACCGTACCACTTACTTCACGTAGAAATTAAGTGTGTTTGAGTACCTAAAAGTTTTTTACAAATTTTTACTGAACTTTATTGCATTTTACTAAATTGCGTTCGTTTACTCGAGTTACAGTAAATGAGAACACAAATTGAGAGCGTAGAGTGACAGTTTATGACTGAGAATTTACTAATTTTTACTGCAGAAATTTCTTTTGTAAAATTTAGTAAAATAGAAAAACATATGATTCAAAAGGTAAACAAACAAAAGTAAGAAATTAAAAAGTATACAATTTGTGAAAAAATTATTTAAAAAAAAGAAAAACTCAAACAAAATAAAAAATAATAAGTTATATTTAAACTATGCCTTCGTTAAACATGTATGAATATGCCTTTTAAAAGGAAAGCGATGTCGTAGAAACCATTTACAGCCATTTTCGTTGTTATTTTGTTACTTCTATGGAGTTGTGAAAATGCTAAGTATATGGTTACTTAGTACCGCACTTGCTTTTAAGGTAGTCAATATCAAAAACAAATAATCACATACTCTTAAATAAATTTCATAATACACAAATTAGGAAAATCAAATAAAATAAAAATAAACATATGGAATAGATTATAGAAAATAATTTGTTTATATTTTCTTAAAATATTCGTGTTATAATAAATAGTGAATCGAGTACCAACAAGGAAAAGAATAGTCAAAAGTGTAAATATATTTCAGACCTACATTGATTTGTAATCAGCTGTTTCCTTAATCTTAGTAATTTTTACAATTTTTCCGTTCGCGTACTCTTTTGGACAACAGCTTTTTCTGAGAGTAAATTTTTCAGTTTACTCAGTTATTGCTCATTTACTGCATTTTACTGTGAAAGTACTCGAACGCAGCTACTTTTATTGCCAGCAGTTGTAAAATTTTACATTGTGAATATTTCCTTAAACATGTTTAAAGTTGTGGCAAATTGTCCTTAAATATAGTGGCACCAGCAAATTTTTATAAATAATTAAAAATTCATTACGTCTGTTTAATAAAATATCAAATATCAAACGACTTAAAAATTAATATTTATAATTACAAAGATTCAATAACCACTCTGAACTGAACTTGGCGGGTTACTCTCTATCGCGATGCGAAAGAAAAATGGTACGCAATCGAACTATTGATACACTGAAATTGCTTTCGCATTGCAATAGAAAGTAACCCCCCTGAACTATCTGGAATCTTTTTCACTTTAAATAATGCAAGTTTGACGCTATAACAGAATAAGCCGATCTCTTCATAGAACTACTCTTACAGTGCTAACACGTAAGAATTCCCCAACTAAAGCTGAAACAACACTAAATATTTTGCATACAAAATTAGATATTATTACATAATAAAATAACTCACAACTCATATATTTTTGGGAATAATTTCCTTGTGATGTCTATTATTAAGGGCTTTTTAATATTTGGGGCTTTTTAAATTGCTCAAACATGGGAATCGTTAATTATTTCATTTTTGATTGGTACATATTTTATTTTATTTTATTTTATTGAAACTTAATTAATGTAGTTCGCATATGTTTAGTTTCTTTAAAAAAATGCATTTCATAAAATTCTGGAGGCAACTTCGTTTGATATCGAATGCCGTAATGTGGCCCCCGCTTTTCAAAATCGCTGCTCGAGTGCATAGGAATTTGTTTAATACATTCACCACAGTGAAGTGTTGAAAACCACTCTGCGTTCAAAAATTTTACTATGAATAGATTTTCAATTATGTTTTTAAGTATTTCTTCGTTGTAACTTTACTATACTGAGAATAATTAAAATAAAAACTTGTTCACGTAAACATAGAAAATAACCACGTAATCACTTTTCAAACTGGTTTTTTTTTGTTTGCCAAAATCATCTGTTTGCTTTGAGCGTAAAAGAAGTCACAAAAAGGTACCCTTGACTGTTGTTATCAATATATAAAAAGGCAAAGACAAATTTTTAGATACCTTTTTCTCCTTGGTCTGCCAACCGATTTTCTTCATTCTTTTAACAAATGGTAAACATTGTTGAGCGTTAGTGACCCGATTATATATTATTTAAATCGGTTCAGTATTAAAGGAATAAAAGGCTCATAAAGTTGACACCACTACAAATGCTAAAAATACACTCGTACACGCATTCACTTATGTAGGTATTGGTTCAAGTAAAAACATAAGCAGAGCAATGAGAGTATTTAAGAGTACCTACATACATATGCATATATGTAATGTATGCAATTTTATTTCATTTATTTTTTTCCATGGGGAAGGGAGTAAGTTAGGTAGTTTTTTCTCTTTAAATGAATGCAGCTAACACAGGTATATGTACGTTTAAACATGCGGTCGAATTTCGACCACTATGCGTACTCTAGTTATATATACAGAGGTATTTTGAAGAACTTTAATGCAATTGATTTATTTTTTTTCATTTACAGCATACTACTCGAACTTTTCACGATGGTGATCCAGCCATGTCAATACGACGCCAAGATTCTGGTTTCTATGTAGTGCCAATAGATCGTCGTCCTCACGAGATAGATTTCATGTTTGAAAACACAACAAGCATTAAAATGTCGGACGAAGATGATTGTAATACTGAATTAATGTGCGGCTATCCCATTTATAACACCAGATGGTTAGGATGGAAGTAAGTATCTTATCACAAAATTATCACAATACTATTCCGATGTACAATTAACGATTTATTTTCTGTTGTAGAGATCAAAGTTTCTTTCTGCCCGCCTCTGCACCAATTAATAATGGTTGGCCTAAACTGCAAATAATATCGAAAAAAGAAACCTCCTCACGTAATGTTTTGTTCACACTGGAAATATCGGGACCAGATCACATGAGTATGTTCATACAACCTTTAAATGATACAAAATTGGTTGATTGGTCATTTACCAAAGTACCGCTGGAAGAGAAATTTGAACCACCTTATTTTGTTTACTTTTCGTACGCCTTAGATCCTACACCATTACGATTCAATTTAGAATTTGAGGTAAGGAATGAGTAAAATACTGAAGGAATGTGTTACTAAAGTTTATTTTATTAAATATCTTGTTTTGCATTTCCAGCGTGATAGCGCCGATTGGTCTGGCTCAACATTTGATGTTGCCATCATTGGTCATAAGATTCATGAAGAGATCTACAACACCAATGATTTTAGACAGTTCCTAGCCTCTTTCCCCGCATGGGCTTATGTCACCTCTTGGACGAGTTCTTTCGAAAGTTGGAGATTATAAATTTGAAGATTAAAACACAAAAAAATATAGCATTAGTTTTATAGTGTGTAATTTATTTGTTGTCACTGAAAAAGAACAAAGTGTTTAGAACAATGAACAAACGAGAGATTAAATTTTTTAAAAAATCCAACCAACATTGTCCTTAACACCCTTTAATTTATACGAAAAAATATATACTTACGTCTGTGAATGTTTTTATGTAAGTGTTTAGTCCTTAAGAAAACTCATTTAATAAGACGAAAAACCACGGTTTACCTTAAATAATAAACTTACAACGATTTTATTTAAAATATTTATAATTTATAGAAAACATTTATTTTGTATTTTACAAAGTTGAAATTGTAAGTGTCTTTATTGCTTACAGCCTAAAATTGCCAGCTTTCATAAGAAGCATACCAATTGGTGGGATAAACCCATTCTGGAAATGTTTGTAGAAATTGTTGAAATTCTGTTGTGTAATTCTGACTATGATATTGAAAATGAGCTCCTACAGCCAAACGTACGTAGGGTCCTTCGAGTAGAATGTTGTCATGCTAAAAATTTAAGTGATTATGGTATTACAGGAGTTCAATTATAGGAGAAATTATACAAACCTCTATTTCAAGCCAAAACTTCAAGGGCTTTTCATCCTTAGAATTGAAATGAGAGATGAAATAGGGTGTTTGAAAATTTTCCCTTAATGGTGTAGTATCGAAAGACCAGTTTGTAACCTTTACTTTTGCTAAGGGGTCCACATATATTACAACTCTATCGGCTGATTTTAAGGCAAAGTCATAACGTATTGTATTTGGTGTCTTATAAACTTTGCCAGTTAGCTTTAGTTCTGTGGATATGACTAGATTGGGACGTGCTGCTGGTATCCAAATAGAGGAATTCCTGGTGCAGCAAGTCAAATAAAGCGATATAAAAAATATTAAACCAATGATTTTTAAATGTTTCACTAATTTTACTCAACTTACTTCCAATCCAACCATCTGGAGTTATACAAGGGCAAACCACAAAATATTTCTTCTTTGCATTCTTGTTCTAACCAGGAGTTGGGTAAAGCATTTTGGAAAGTGGTATCGGCTAAACTATTTGCTCTTGTATCCACAGGCTGTATATAAAAGCCAGTATCATTTTTAATCACCCGGCCATCATAGTCATGAATAACACGTTCGGTATGCTAAAAATAAAAAATATAAGAAAATCAAGAATTAATCCGTGGAATAACATAATCCCACCAAAACATAAAATCGTTGTGGTGCAACATCTTTTTTATATGGAAATCCAGCTGGAGTGGCAGCAATCATAATAAAAATTATCGTTAATACTCCAAAAATAGAGCAAAAAGTATTGGATTTTTCAAACTTGTGTAAAATTGGCAGCTAAAAAAAAGAGAAAATTTAAGTTAGCCTTCAAAGAAAAATATACTAAGTACAGGTAGAACTCGTTTAACACAGGGGTTATGTTCCAAGAAAATGCCATGTTAACCAAAACCGTTTTAAGCCATACAAGAATCGAGTGCAAAAAAATGGGTTACGTTCCTCGATTTCCAAAAAGCCAATTTCAGTCATATATTTCATATTTTATTTGATTTTTATTTAAAAAAGAATTTATATTGACGGCATTTATCCAAAATGGTTTATCTGCAAAACCCTGATTTTTCAGGAGAAGCAAAAAACTTTTTAATTGTCCAAGTGGGCCGCTTGCTTGCAATCGGCAGCCTGTGCAACCTAACTTTAGTGAGTATTTAACAAATCGATCTTCTAATTCCCTAAAATATAAATTATAAAATAAAACCCGTTATTCGCATATTTATGGTAGATAAACCATTTTGTCTTGGAAAATTTTAGATGTAAATATTAAAATGTGTTGATTGTGCTTGAAAAAAAATTTAAATAGTATGAAGTAAAATTTTAAGTTATTCTTATATATTTTGTGGACCTTCTGTTTTTTAAATGAATCTAATTTATCTCGAGCTATAGGTACATTTTTTTAAAAACTTTAACAAAATTTTATGAAGAAACCGATATTTCGCCACTTCTTTGTGTGGCTTCTTCAGGAAATATAAAATTTGTTTTCATTTTATAAAAACAGGCAGTAAGTACTGTTGTTTTTCGCTTTTAAATAATTTTTGGATTAAGAAAAATAGAAAGAGATAATTACTTCAGGTCCAAATAATTATCCGTATGGTTAATGTTAGGATTTTTATTATTATTTATTAAATTAATTACATTTATTTTGAATGAAGATTATCATAGAAAGAATGATTGATATTCATTAGGTATCACAGATTTCAATTCCCGTAGATGTTTCTATTTACTGGTGGATGTTGGAAGATATTCTGGATGAAGTGATTGTGGTTCTATATATCCTGTGTACTTTTTCATTCGTATTGGAAGATCTTTGCAGTCATCATTAAAACTGACTTTGTATTTTACACTACCATTCGGTAAATATAAAAGTGATTTAAGTTTTGCAACAGTTGGGTCATTCTTAGTTCGTCCAGGACGAATACTGGAGTACCGTATAATATTTTAATCGTTGAAGTTTTTGAAAAAAATGTATTCTAAGTAGCTATGCATATATAAATAGGCAAAGACAAATTTTTGTCTTTGTTTGCAAACCGATTTTTTTAATTCTTTTGCCAAGTGGTAAACATTCTTGAGCTTTAGTGACCCGACTACATATTATTTAAATCGGTTTAGTATTAAAGGAATAAAAAGCTCATAAAGTTGACACCACTACAAATGCTGAAATACACACGTACACGCATTCACTTATGTAAGTACTGGTACAAGCAAAGCGATGAGAGTGTTTAAGAGTACCTACATACATATGTATATAAGTAATAAGATGTTTTTTATAAATATTCGTGTCTGTATGCAATTTTATTTGGTTTATTGTTTCCATGACGTAAGGAATAAGTAATTAGGTAGTTTCTTCTGTTTAAATGAATGCAACAAGAATAGAAGATATACGTTTAAACTGGCGTTCGAATTTCGACCACTAGGCGTAATCTAGTTCGGTATAAAATTATTTCCTTATTTTTTTGCCACCAACTATTAGACTTTTCCGCGCTTCTTTCGTTATATTGATATAATCATGAGGTATATATCGTTGGCTTTAATATGGAAAGGACGTATCTCGAGTTTTTTTTAACGCCGGTTTTAATCTTTTCTGGCATTACACTTGCAAATTCAACAGCAAAGCTTAAAATCGCAATTTAAAAAATAAGTCGAGGTACGTCCTTTCTATATTAAGCCAACGTTATATGGATTGGTTCATCAACTTTTTTTTCTACAATTTTTGCAGATACACTGTCACATTCCTTATGAGTGTGTCCCTTTTCCAGTTATTTTTGCTCAATCATTTTATTGTTTTCTATTGCGAAACTAGACAAGGCATTTGCGAGAAAATGGTTCCGATTTTGGTAGCCGCAACCATAGGAATAAATAACTATTGTTAAATCATCCTTTAGGCATTGTGTCTTCAAGATGGTGCAGTATTATTGAAATAAATGTGGATGCTGATAGATCAACGTTAGTTCCAGTCTACCACTGCACTGATGCGATGAAAGATTATATACTGTGAAATTGTGAGCGTTATTAATATTCATCAGAAAATTTGAATTCGTCTTAAAATAATTACGTTCTTACAGATTTTCGCAAATACATTGTAGATGAAACATTTTGCCTTCAAAAAAAGTGTGTATGTAGATAAACAAAACAAAAAATAATAATACGAGAGTCGTAAATAAATCAACATTTTGATCAGAAATTCATACCATAGGAAATGTGCATCATAGGGAATAGTTTGGCATCAAAAACTCATTTCTGCAAAATCTGCAGATAAACCATTTTGGATAAACGCCGTCGATATAACAATAAATAAATAATACTTTGTAGGGTCCTTCGAAAGTTTTTTCTTAAGTAAAATACCGAGTTTTTTTCTCCGTGTTAATCAAGAACGTGTCACAAAATATGAATCTTGTTATACCGAGGCCTTGGTTAAGTGAGGTCTACCTGTATACATAAGTTACTATAAATCCTGCGAAATGTATGCTGAATAAAGCTAAAAGTAAAGATATTAAAATGTCTGGCTTAGTTTCGGGACCATCACGACCCTGCATGGGTATGAAGATAGTTAGGAATGCAAAGGTCCAATAGGTATAAAACCAAAAAGGCATTAATTGACACACAAGATGTACAGCTAAATAGTAACATTCTAAAAATAAAAATATTTCATTTCATGTTTAGATGCCGTCTATATACGAGTATTATAACATAAAAACTTTGCATACTTGTTGTAAATCTCGATAATAACATATTCAAAATCACCGAACCAGTATAGAAAAATATGGCTATCATGGGGAAGAAAGATGACCTTATGCCCATAGCAGTCATTGTTACACAGACGACAACCAAGATTAAACAGTGAGCGTGCATGAAACATGTTATAGTGTCATTTATACCCAATACGTTCTGGAATAGGAAAATGCGGCATGTATTCTCATTATTTTAAATGATTTTGTAAAATGTGAGCAATCCTTACCGTTCTTTGAGTCCATTGTGTATAAAGTCCTGGTATGATTGTCATAGTCAAAAACATGGGACAGAAATATAGTCCAAATAATAACCAGTGCTTGAAGTACCACGTCATTGTTAAGCCCAAAGCTTCCATTATTACCGCAATGAGCACAGTTAAGCCAACGCCAGTAAAAACGGAAAGCACTTGCACTCCAAATGTTATTGAAAATTGTATATACACCGAATTACTTTCTCCTCCACTCTCTTTACGATGCAACTTGGCCATGAAAAATATGGAAAAGCCAGCAAATATTACAGCACAAAAGCACATTACACTGTTGATTGCAATGCCCGTCTTCTCTGGGTAACTTATCAAAAACCAACCCAAAAAATCATAATAAACAGCATTATCCTTGGCCAGAGCTTCGGGATTTGTAAGCTCCTCGGCATTGGCTAGGGCCCAAGTTAGAGCTAAGACATTATCGCCGGTTGTTTGATAAGTGCCTCTTTGTAGATTTTGAAAAGTATCGTATTTAGTATGATATATGTAGCCATTGTAAGCATGAGCCATATCGAGACCAGGCACTCCGCCATATTCACGAAAATTACGAAAATCGGTATCCGAAGTTATGAAATTATTATGAAATAACTCTTCCGCTATGGCAGTGGCAAATGGATGTTTTGCTGCCTTGTGATAATACTTGAAGAAAAGAAAAAAAAAGCAATATATACTACATTAATTTAGAGTGAAATCAATTTGAATTTGTCTTCTTAATATGTAAAGGAAAATCACGAGTGCCGCCTGTGTTCGTTCACACTAATTTCCGAAACCGCTCCAATCAATTTTAATGCAATTTTGTGAGCTCGTGTGATTGATTCCCGCTTGAGGAATGGGATACTTTTGTGAAAGGGTCTTATTCTTATAGGATTTTCAATTGTATAAATACAGAAGAATGTGATTTTAAGGCATTCGCGGTTGTCCGTGAAAATCACAAAACTATCTCTTAAAATACAATAAATAATTCGTATTCGAGTCGTTAAACAGCTCTGGGCTGAAGAACAGCTCTCGTCTCGCTCGCACTGGTTGACTGATTTGCCACGGATAACCGTATAGTCTTGCGGTACTTTTGTGGAATTTCGTGGACAACCACGTTGCTACTTTCTATGTGAAGGCATACATAGGTCGGGTATAATCAGTCACAAAAACATTTTTAAAATACTGTTAATAAAGTCATGGGCATATGGTCTAGTTACCGGCGCCATTTTTGTGCAACCATATTCTGCAAATTTACTTTTTTTTTTTTTTTTTTTTTTTTAACTTGGACCAGCACTCAGGGGATGACCCCTACATATGCAATGCATTGTGCCGGAACTAGCAAAATTGATTATGGGAAGGAGGATAAAGGGAGTAGTGTCTGTGGACGTTCGATTTGAATTTTCCCACATTAAAAGTAACAGGAAAGACCTCTGCAAGAAGTTTATTCCACATGCGAACTGTTCGGCTTAAAGAACGAATTTTCTCTGTAATGCGTAGTGCGATCCACTGGCATATCAACCACAAATGGATGCGCTCTTAACGAAGAACGTGTTGTTCGTACAAATGAGCGGGTTTCGGGAACAAGTTCCCTGATTTCATTAGAGCACATTCCATTGTAGTAACGATAAAAGAGTGAAATACATCCCACATTGCGTCGATGCTCCAGTGAGTCAATAGAGTTGGCTACCCTACTGTCACCGATGAGCTTCTTTGCACCAATAAATAAATAAAAAATAAAATAAATTCGTATTCCTCTTTATAAATTAATGTTGCAATGCACATATACTGAAAAGTACAACTGGAAAATATTCTTTTTTTTTATTTGTGGATTGTGCAGAGCCCATAGTTGGGCAAAATAGATGGTTTGCGGTATTTCAAATATAAAATACTTACTCATCATGTACATATGTATTTAAAATACAAAATACACAATTTTTATTCAAACCAAAAAATACATTAGATAACGCACACACCCATATAAACTTCTTCCATTTTTAAAAAAATGTTTCCGGTTATGGAAATTAATTTGATTTAGAGGCGTATTTTTTATACACTCATCTACTAAAAAATTTATTAAAACATTTTAAAAAAGTTTCGTTATTTCATATCGCATGTTGTGAATTTGATGAATTCCTTCAATTTTGTTGAAATTATTCATCAAATTAAGCACATATTTTGAAAAACAAAAGTAAAGCTCGTTAATGTCATTAAAATTTTTAAATAACATCGATATTGGCCGCAAAACAAAAATATAGTTTTAGACATATAGACATTTTGCCATACGTAGAGGTTATGTTGATAAA
Source organism: Gymnocheta viridis (assembly GCA_956483585.1). Taxonomy (NCBI): domain Eukaryota; kingdom Metazoa; phylum Arthropoda; class Insecta; order Diptera; family Tachinidae; genus Gymnocheta; species Gymnocheta viridis. The sequence continues at coordinate 85,122,599 of OY101443.1, read as the reverse complement.
AAGTAGCGAAGTTAAAAAATTGTGAAAGTAAAAGGGATACTAAACAAAAATCATCATTTGTAAAATTCGCTATAAAAAATCGTCATATTTACGTAAATTCGTCACGTTTGGCACGCCTGGTTACAGAGTTAAAATGTTTTACAAAAATTTCCTTGTAGTGTTTTACATCAATCTGCTGAACCAATATGCCTAAAATATAAGGATTATAAGATTTCTTATGGCGATTCACTATAAAAATGTGAAAGGGCGAGGGGTGCGGAACTTTAACTCCTTCTGAATCAAGGCTCATGTGTAAAGGTACGAAACACCGATACACTTATTTCTTTCCTGTGCCCTCTACCAGAATCAGACGTTAGAATCTTGTAGTTTTTTTTTGTGTTGCCCAGTGTAATTTATACAAATTTTTTACTAAGATCCTGAAATGCAATTTTCGCGAACAGTTACTTACATATAAGTAACGATATGCACGTACATCTTTCGACCTCATTAGAATTTTGCCAGGTTTTAACAAATTATGGAGTTTGTTTCCGATTTGCCCTGTTTTTCTGTAGTTTTCTCTAAAAAAAATATTTTTTGAAGTTTTGGAGTTTTTTTTACAATTTAGTTATTTGAACTAATTTTTAGCTTTTTCCATTTTTAGCAATTTTTTGTGAATTTCGTTACAATTTTAAAGATTATTAACCGATTTCAGGACCAGATAGCAATTTCTGCAAATTTTTTACAAGAAGTGTACACCACATTGTTTTTTTTAATTTGGAGCAGCACTCAGGGGATGACCCCCTATGAAATGCATTGTGCGGGAACTAGGAAAATTGGTTATGGGAAGTAGGATAAAGGGCGTAGTGTTTGTGGACGTTCGATTTGAACCTTCCCACACTGAAAGTAGCAGGAAAGACCTTTGCCGGAAGTTTATTCCACAAGCGAAATGTTCGGCTAAAGAACGAATTTTCTTTGTAATGCGTAGTGCGATCCACTGGCATATCAAATGAGCGGGTTTCGGGAACAAGATCCCTGATTTCATTAGAGCACATTTGATTGTAGTAACGATAAAACAGTGAAATACATCCCACATTGCGTCGATGCTCCAGTGAGTCAATAGAGTTGGCTACCCTGCTGTCACCGATGAGCTTCTTCGCCCTCTCCTGCACCCGGTCGAGTATCAGCAAGATAGACTTTGAAGCAATGTGCCATACATAAGATTTTTATTCCATTTTCGGTCGGGTATATGTAGGTGGTGTAAATATTAAGGAGATCAGATGGACTGAAGTATCTCTTAAACTTAAATCTTAGAAAGCCGAGGCACTTGAATGCTTTTTTTGACACTTGAAAAATATGATCAGTCCATCGAACATCACATTTAATTTTCATGCCAAGAACATCGAGCAGCATGATTGTTCGTATATCTGTGTGTAAGCATACAACACTGGGTCTTACGAGCATTAAATTCTACCCTATTCGCACGAATAATTACCTTTATTAGCCAAGGATGAGTTGGTCCCGTTTGGAAGAGAAGTTCTCGCCCACCACCACCAAATGAATCCAAGTTAATTAAAACTCTGAAAATAAAAAAACACAAGTTATTTGTAAAATTTTGCACAATCAGACAGCGGTGAATGCAGCCTTGTAAAATATATAATTTATAAATAAAATTTTAGCATAAAAATGTTAATAATAATTTTAATATAATTTTAACTTATGACGTTTTCTTTTCTAAAAAAAGTGCAACATTTTTGCCCTTTTGATTGAAAATTTGCAATATAGTGATTTTTTGCAATAGTGAGTATATTAGAAATTATTGTATCATAACTTACAAGACAAAATTTTGGTCTCAAGAAAACTTTGAATGGCAATTTTTTAAAAAAAAAGTAAAAGAATTTTACATTTTTATTAGAAAAGAAAACGGCATTAACTTAAAAATTTTCTTTTATTATTCATTTCTACTCACTTGCAATAGGGTGCCCATTTATGTTGTGTTATAAAGCCGTGAGACGCCAGCAAATTACTTTCCTTGGCACCATTTAACAAAAACACCACCGGATTCTTCAGTTCCTTTTCCGATATCGATATAACTCTTAATGTTTCCAACATAATAACTATCATAACTCCAGCATCGGCTGCCGCTGGAGAACCAACAACAGAATCAAAGTGTGAATTTATCAATAAATAAGAATCACTATTGGAATTTTTCGGTGAAATTTTAACAATAACATTTGAAACATTACTATAACTGGCAGCCATGCCCCGCAACATAAACGCCCCAGAAGAATGCTGAACATCTACCTCAATATCATAGAGATCGTGGCGGGCGGCTATTTTAATTTTTTCAATTTGTTTGAGTAAAAAATTGACGGCATGTAGTTCATTTGCCACGGTTCCACTTAGTTTTACACCAATCGATGACAGGCCAAACAATTGTATTTGAGCTCTTTCACCAACAAACTGATCGGGATGATGAACTTCATCTCGTATCAATAAAGTGTTGGGATAATTGTAAAAACTCGAAATGACAACCATATAATAGAGTGAAAACCAAACAACACAAAAAACCGGCAACCAATACCATGGAAATTTGTTATACTCTTTTATTTGTTCGTTAGCTGGATTCAATTCGTAGGTGATTCTTGTCATTATGAACTCAACTTCTCAACTTCTGCACAGAAGTCCAATCCAAACTATACTAATTTTGTAGCCGCCGAACAGTCAATAAAACAAAAAAATGGATTCTTATTGATTGGGTTTTATCAGTTTATGGTATCAGCAAATTGATTAAACTCATTACAATAAACGAGTTATGTATTTTATTTAATACACAATAAGATTTTTTTTGATTAAATATTAACAAAATATTAGTTGCCCCAGCACTCATTTCCTTATCATGCACCAATGATTAGAAAAAATCCTTTAAACAGGATTAACAAATAAGAAGTACTTCACTTTAATGGCTAAAGGAAATAAGTGGAACACAACTTAAGATGATTTAATAAGAGTGTGACTTAAAACTTGCATGATGTCAATCCAATTTTGAAAAAGTTTTGTATTGATTTTTACAATATTTATATATGTTGTTAGAGTTTATGTTCATAGTTCGGTAAATAAGTCCAAAACGAATCCATTTTGTGAGACATGTTTTAGTTTGCAAGCAAATATTTACCCGAATTATTAATAGCACTCACAATGGGTAGTGAAATTTGTGCAGAAGATGCAAATGTGTGAATAATGTTTTAGCCCAATTCACAATATTGTGCATTTGAGATTGCAAATTTATGCAATTGTAAATATTTACAATCAATTATGAACGCTATTTTCTAAAAACATGGTGCAAAACATGAAATTACTCTCTTCATTTTTTAGTTCGCTCAATCTTCTTTGAATTCTCTCAATTGGTTGTTGCAAAATGAAGTGTAAATATAAACTACAGGTTATTGTGTTGTTTATTTATACAAGAGTAGCAAGTGCATATCTTTGTATTTTGTTATTGTAGAGTAAAAATATCCCACACCCCTTTGCAAATGCTACGATGCAAGACCATTTGCACAACATTGTAAATTGGGCTATTGTTTTTGAAATTCGTTAAATTTTATTGCCTTTGCACTGAAATCCCTTGCGCGTAAATGGTTTTGCGTATATTTGCAGAGTTGCAAGTAAAAGTAAAAACAGCTTCTGGCATATCAGCAGCTATATTTTTTATTCGAAAAGACGAAATACTTTAACAGTCTGAGCAGAATTATCTTACGATATTGTAGGGCATTCTCTTGAGAGAGTAATTTTGTTTTACTTCCTGTCCAAAGTTGCACGAACTTCTTCTTCCGGACAAGAATAACAGTTGAGAATCGGAAAATAAATACAACAAAAATAAATAGTTCACTAATAAAATATTATTTATACAATTAAATGAATATCCACATATCGTTAGCTAAATCGTAAAACGGCCCAACTTCGATTTGAATTATTTTACAGTAGAAGAAACAAAATGGATGATAAAATTAAATATATCATGGTTTTCAATGCAGATTTCTCCAATGCAATATAAAAAATTCTAATAAATTTTTATTCGGAAAAGTCTGATTTTGTTGTAGAAACCTATTGTGATGAAACACACCGGAATTAACAAAACAGTCGATATGGAATTTCGTGTTAGTTACGGCGTTTTACTTTTCAGGTAACGTTATGTCTTTATTTCGTTTAGTTCGATGATGATTTTAGTTTTCGCAAGTGATGCACATATTTCATGAGTTTTAAGCGAGTAAAATCTCAACTTAATTTCGTTTCTACTCTCATTCGCTCGAACTTGCCGAAAATTTTCTGTAACAGAGTTATTAATAGACAGACCTTGGTTCTTGACTTATAATGTAATATGTATCTTTTTCTATTTAATAAATTTTATAACTTAAAAACTGGCTGGTTCTTCATTTTAAACTTACAGCGTAAATTGTGAAATTTCTAAAAAAATTCTGAAATATAATAATGTATATAAAGACAGCAAGACGAAAAAGTCAGCTGTGCTCTCAACACCACCCAAGGCAAATGCATACCAGGTAGTCGCAAGAGATTTCGCCTTGGAAAATATATTTCTGTTCAAGGCGAATTTAAAACCAAAAAAACGTACCAAAAAGCTTATTTTTACACAAGGCAAATTCAAAGCAGGTAAACTCGCCTCAATTCGATTTGAAAAAAACCTGCTTTCTTTGTCAAAAATATTTTAAAAATTTTGATTTAAAAAAATATCAGATTCTTTTTAGAAATTCATAGATTGGCAAGTTTTATGCACATTTGTAATCAAATGCATATTATATACATCCTACAGGGTGGCGCGAAATTAATCAGCCCATCGGAAGATGTTATAGATTTTGCATATGGCGTCGTACGTCAATTATTTTTAACATTTGTGAACTAGACAGTTGCAGTATACAAGCAGACAAGCAATGGGGCGCTATGCTCCGCAAGATTGTGAAATAATTATCTCGAGGCGTTTTTTTTTTGGTCGCGTATTCTCCCGTTTTGGTGATTTGGCCTGGCCTGCAAGATCGTACGATTTAACCATACCAGACTTCTTTATTTAAGACTAAAAGCGCCAGACAATTGGATCTCTTAAGGAGAGTATTTGACAGGAATGCGAACAGTTTTCTTTGGAAATCTTGCGGAAAATGGAAAATGCGCTAAAACGGCTACAAATCTGTATCACCACTGATGGTAATTATTTGACAGATATCATCTTTTTCATTTAACAAAAAAAATTGTAAAGTCCCAAATAAAAACTTCCATCACACAAAATCACTTTTTTTCTGTAAAAAAGTCATTCATAAACAAAATTGGATGATACATTTTGTGCCACCTTGTACATATTTTAGAGACAGAATCATTAAACGCTTTTTATAAAAATTTATTTTTTCAACAATTAGATTAAACTAAAAATAAAGTCTTTGTGATATTTAATAGTACCAGGTGTCATAGGAAGCCGGCCAAGCTATAACATCTACATATTTTGGGAAACTTCTCAAAAATTTTCTAAAATCTTCAGTTTGTTTACTTTCATCGTGATTCCAATTACCAGTAAGACCGAATTCTATTGCAGGAGTACTCCAATTACCAGATTTTCTCTAAGGAATAAATTTATTTTGGTGTTTTGTTTATGTTGGCTTTTAATAGTATTTATTATTATTTTTTATGTTCCAAACTTACCTCGATCTCTAGCCAGAATTTGAAGGGATCACCTTTTAGTCCGTAAGAGAAATAAATAAAATAAGGTGATTCCCAGTCCATACGCAAAGGAGTCCAATGTAAAGACCAATTGGTGATTTTGCCATCCGACACAGGTTTTATGAAAATTACCATGTGATCTGGTCCAGTTAGTTCCATTTCATAACGTAATTTTGTTTTAGTAATTTGATTTTTCGCCACTACTGTCAGAGAGGGAATCGAATCAAATGTTGGACTGGGGCCAGGTATCCAGACGCTGGATGCTCTGTTAAAATCAAAATTATATTGATTGTGAAAATCATTGAATTAAAAGTCAATTTAATTTACAATATCCAAGTTATCAACTGAATAATGTGAACTCATTTGAAATTTAGTGAACTCAATAGCGAGACCTTCTCAGTTTTTCTATTCACATTCAGATAAATCTAGATAGTGTAAGCTATTTTTACAACTACACTCATACCCCGGTTAGCGTCGCTAATTGGGACCGGAAAAACGAGACGCAAACTGAAACGACGCAAACCGAATCACAGTGTATGGAACATTTGAATTAACTACATTACGCCTAGTGGTCGAAATTCGACCGCCATTTTAAACGTATACCTAATTTAATTGTATTTATTTAAAAAAAAAACTACCAAATTACTTATTCCCTTCCCCATGGAAAAAATAATAAACGAAATAAAATTTCATACAAACACGCACATTTATAAAACAAATCTTATTAGTCATACACACATGTATTTAAATAATCTTAAACATTCTCATTGCTTTGCTTATGTTTTTACTTGAATCAATACTTACATAAGTGAGTGCGTGTACGTGTGTATTTTTAGCATTTGTAATGGTGTCAACTTTATGAGCCTTTAATTCCTTTAATACTGAACCGATTTAAATAATATATAATCGGGTCACTAAAACTCAACAATGTTTACCACTTGGCAAAAGAATGAACAAAATCGGTTGGCAAACAAAGGAGAAAAAAGGGATATAAAAATTTGTCTTTGCCTATTTATATATAGATATTTATATATTTAATTCGTTCCGAGACTCATAATTTTAGTAAAATAAAATTATTTTTCAATAGAAAATTCCAATTTTTTACTATTGTTTGTGTAATAATAGTTTTTATTAAAATATAATGACTTCACTTTACCAAATGTAATTTGAAACTACCAACGAAGACAATTTTCACATACAAAATTGCATTAGAATTCGACGGGAAATCCCTTTTTTCTATTTTTGCTTTGTACATGCAAACATTTATTAACGACGCAAATCGAAGCAGTAACGACGCAACTTCGAAGCCATGCGACGCCAACTGAGGCAAAAACGACACAACATCGAAATCGCGGGAATTTTAAAAATACGCAACTTTGAAATGACGCAAACCGAAACCACGCAAACCGGGGTAAAATGAAAACAAAATTGTTAGTGAGAATTTATATTGAAAACAAAAACAATTTTTCGTATTTTAAAATTTTACAAAACGCTAACAAAAACGGGTATGAGTGTACTTTTCAGAATAAAACCTTCCAATCTGACCAGTATGCATTTTAATTGATACATTACCTTGCCTTTAGCCATCTATGATTGTACAAGGGTAGTCCACATAACATTTCATTTTCGCAATCATCAATAATGGACCGAGCCATTGTCATGTTGGTTACATGATCTGCAAAAAATAACAACTTTAAGACTTTTTTAAATTTTTTTTTACGACATCAACTCACTTTTAACCGAATAAGTACGTCTGTCTTGCGGCAACATGAAATAACCAGTTTCTATACGACGCACATCATTGTTCATATCACGGAACGTACGACTAGCATGTACGACCGAGAATCTTTGGACATTAGTTTCTGGTCTATAGGGAAACCCTAAAGGCGTAGCAGCCACAATCAAACAAACCAACGTGATGGCCAACAAAGAACATATAATGGTCTTTGATCGGTGGAACAAGTTGAGGGCTGGTATCTGATGAAACACAATAAAAATAATAGTAAATAACACAGTGCAGCAAAAAACGCCAGCCTCAACAATTCCAATGGGAAATGAAAGTAGACCATTAAGTAAACAGAACTGCCAAAGGATTTTTAAAAGTTAAAAACTAAATTCGAAATAACTTTTCAGAACCCTTTGGCAGCTTTGTTAAGTTAATGGTGAACTTTCAATTCGCATTGGAGTTGTTGAGGCTGGCGGCGATGATCCGAAATTTGTTGCACAGTGTAATAGAATGCAATCTATGGCATAGAGAGAGAGAGAGAGAGAAGAAAAGCAAAAACTTACCATAAAACCTCCGGATAAAATGCCCACACCAATGCTAAAACCACAAATAATCAATTCGGGATTAACAGAAGATCCAAAACGCCCAGTCATCGGTATAAATGCAACAAAGAAACCATGAGAGCTGTAGGCGTAGAAAAGGAATGGCAGTATGCCGCAAACAATGTGGGGAATCAACCAAACAACAGCTTTAAATTAAAAAGATAATAATAATAATAACTAAATAAATCTTATTAAAAATCATACTCGTGCCAAAAAAAAACACCTTTTCGTTGGCTTAATATAGAAAGGACGTATCTAGATTTTTTTACTAAGCGCCGTTTTGAATATTTTCTGACATTACAATTTCAAATAGACAAGAAAAGCTTAGAATCACAATTAAAAAAAATCAATATACGTCCTTTCTATATTAAGCCAACGTTTTGTAACTTACGTCTGTCGTGGAGTTTCGAAATCAAATTAAAAATCAAACCCAAACTATAAAACAACAAAGTGATCATAAACATGAAGGCCGAACGTATGTGACATGCGGTCAAAATCAAAGTAAAGATGGCCAAAAAGATGCAGTGGCAATGAAGCAGCAGCTGCACTCGATGACCAATTGGAAAACGATCCTTTAAAATATAGAAAATATTTGAGCATTCTTCTCAACTTAAAATTAAACATTCTTACATCTTGTGTATTGTGAAAATAAATGGCGGGAACAATGGCAAATCCAAAGAACAGGGGACAAAAATAAAGACCCAAAATCAGCCAAGAATTTGCGAACCAAGACATGGGCAAGTGTATCAAGTCCATAAAGATAGCCATAAAGAAACATAAAATGACAGCAGCCGTAACAGCTAAAACTTGTACGAAAAATGTATACACGGAACGCTTCAGGACTGTAATCAATTTCACGCCGACATTATTAGCCATCCTTTGGAAGGAATAAAAGCAAGCGGCCAAGGCAGTCAACGATATCACCACATTCATTACAATACCTTGGAATTCGGAATAGAAAACTAAAAATATGCCCAAGACATCGAAAAAGATTGTATGACCCTCAGAGTATTTCTGCATGAAAATAATAATAAGATGAAAATGTTGTAACAATTGTAAAAGTGTAAAAAGTTCATGAAGCTTACCTCGCTTTCAGCTAATTCCGGAGCATTGGCTAGTTCGCGTACCAAAGCCAACACATTGTCGCCGGTATTTTGTAGAGTTCCTCTCGGCAAGATCTCCGGACGATCGAAACGGGTATGGTAAACATAACCATTGTATTGATGGGCCATGTCGAGGCCAGGAACTTTGCCGTGATCGCGAAAAATACGAAAATCAGTATCGGAAGGTATAAAATGATTCTGAAACAATTCCTCGGCCACAGTAGAGGCATATGGATGGAGAATGGCTCTGCTATAATGTTCCATAAGCCAGGGATGATTGGGTCCAGACTGAAACAGAATTTCTCGACCACCATTACCAGCTGAATCCAAATTGATAAGAGCCCTAAAAAGCGCACATCACACCACACACACTTAATAGTTTAGAAAATCAAATAATTGAATAATTAATATTCTTACTTGCAATTTTTCGCCCATTTGTGTTGCGTTATGAAAGCGTGTGAAGCCTGCAAGGGGTTTTCTTCAGCACCATTAAATAAGAACACGACGGGATTGTCAAGAGCTTTATTCGATTGCGTTAGAACACGTAAAGTTTCCAACATAACGGCTACCATGGCGCCATCATCACCAGCTCCCGGCCCAAAGGGCACCGAATCATAATGACTGTTCACCAGCAAATAGGAACTACCATTATATCCCTTGGGGCTTAGCTTTATTACAAAGTTCTGTATATTTTGATACATATTCACCATACGCCAGTGACAATAGCTGCCAGAGGCAACTTGCACATCTCCCTCAATTTCATAAATGTCTTTAGCCTCCGACGTCAGCTTTTGCAAATATCTCGTAAAGTATTGAATCGCTTCGAACTCATTGGCATTGCTGCCCACTACTCGGGGTCCAAGCTCTATAAGTTTCCGAAGATTTATTTCAGCACGTTCGGCTATAAAAGAATCGGGAAATTTCGTCTCATCTTTGATGCTTAAAGGCTTGGGTAATCGATGGTGCGCTGGTATAGCAATAGTGTAATACAATAGTACCCAAAATGATAGGAAAATCGGAGCCCAATACCATTGGATTCTATTGTGTCTCACAAAGAAACGTTGGAAGCCTTCGCTCTAGTAACAGATACAATAAAAGAGTAATAAAATTAATATAAATTCCGACGTTTTTTTTCGATGTTAATGTGTACTTCTTATCGGTTTTTATGCGATTAAGTTATTTATGAGCATGACATTGCGCACCTGAGGAGTCTACATTATGATTAATGTTGTACTCAAGTTCAGAAAAGCTTTAGCTTTGTTCGCGCACTTGTTAGCTAATAATAATTTTGACAAATTGCTGAAGTATTACTTAGAGGATCGCAGGTTCGCCAACTTTCGTAGTTGCTGTCGAATTTAAAGTCTTATGCTACCGTGTAAAATTTTCGCCCGTAAAATTTTTGCAAAATAATCATAAAAATAATTAATTAAAATTAAATTAATTAAATTGAATTACGTCGTGAATAAAATTCTTAATGACAATTTTAGAAACTTTTGACACACAAATACACCAAACACTTTACCGTTTTAACGACAGTTTGTAATAGATACAGTGTCGTATATATTGACGTTTTTGCCAACTACGGTAGCATTTTTTAAAAACGTCAATCACAATAAGGACGTATGTGTTTCTCCAGCCAACCCAAAAAGCTTTCATAGCTTGTAATTGCTTAAAAAAAACAAGTAGTTTTTACTTTAAACCAAAAAATTTTTTAGATATTTTGACTGGAAACGTACACAAACACACCCATTATAATTTCTATCAAATTAATATTTTATTTATTCAATAAAACGCATTATTTGTGTACTATTTATCATGAGGCAACCAAAAAGTGTGATAAGTTTATATGTATATCTTTTTGTATTGGAATAAACTTAGAAGGTATATTTATCTGGTTCAGACCTTTTTGAGAATTTTGTCATCGACTTGCTAGAACATGATTTTGCATATTTTATTTTGCCTATTTTATTTTAAATTTGAGATTAAAAGTATATCGTAGGTCACAGGTTGACAACTCTTAAAATGTTTTTTTGTACTTTTCAGGAGACAAAACAAACAAATAAAAAAAACAAAATCAGTAGGAGATATTTATTGTAAGATTTTTTAAAAATATTTTGTAAAAATATAAACGTACACACATGCAGAAGGACAAACACAGTCTTTTGGCATCAAAGAACCGATTCGATTTTTTTGTGAGTTAAGAGTTGTCAACCTGTGACCGACGATATATTGTTCTATAAAATTATTTTCATAAAAAGGGTTGTCACAGAATCCAATGTTGTATGATGAATTTCAATGTTATGGGTCTTATGTTCGATCTAGAATTACTATCTGTTTTTAACATAGAACCGATAACATTGAAATTCATCACACAAAGTATCATTTTGTCGTATTTTCAAATCCAATTCCGACAACATTGGATTCTGTGACAATCCCGAATATTTTTTTAGTATTTTTACAGCAGAATTAAAAAACTTAACAAAAGGCAAACGGTTGTAATTATTCAAACCATATTTACAGAATCGTATCAATTTCATCATACGAATATTATTTCGTTTTCGTTGGTTTGTTTTTACAGTTACTACGAGAAAAATCAATATCTCATTACAAATAATATAACTTAACTTTATTTAAATCCGTTCGATATTTAGGGAGCTAAGAGCGTTTAAAGTTGCTACTAACACATGCACACTTATTACAAATGCATGTATCAGCTTCAATTTAATTTGCTTTTGCATAGAAACGAGACAGTGTTTTAACTTGTTTATTTAAAATGTGTGTTGTTTTTGTATTTTATAGTATTTATTTATGTTAATGTTTAATATTAATTTCTAGAATGCAGTCGATTGAGTCGGCCGCTGGATACACTAATAATACCAAGGCGTATTTAACCAGGTGACAGCATTACAGCAGCTGACTATTCGTTGCGAATATCAAAATACATTAAAAATATTTTTTGTTGTAATTGCTTGAATAATACATTTATTGGGTCATATTTTGATTGCCCTCGTTGTTTTAGGAAATCTTATCCCCGATTTCAGCTCGACAAAAAGTAATTTTGAACCAGATAGGTTTTTGCTTCATACATTTTTAAAATTTTTAAATAATTATATGGCATGTGTACACTGCAGTGCAAAATTATAGCCGCATGTAATTTTTGGAGATTTATTTTATATACACAAAACTTTGAAAAATTCTGTTTATGCCATCATAAAGAGCAATAAAAAATTAATAGGAACAGAAAAGAAAAAAATCCTAATTTATTGTGTTATAACAAATCACTTGATTTTAGGGGTGAGCAAATTATAGCCGGGTTTTATCAGATTGAACTGATCTGATAAAGTAGTCGTCCTTAATTTCTATAAAGATCCTTCTAACTACGAATAAAAGGGGATCAAAGCTTTCAGCTCGTAGCCCCTGCAAAATTGTCTCAAGCGCCAGCAACTCAACGAAAACGGAATAGAATCAGCCCACAAATGTCATCTAAATGGAAACCAGCTGGACTGTAAAGACAGCAGTCTTATTTATTCACTGACAGAAAATGAAGAATGTACCACTATTTCTACTTGGCGACTAAGAGTCACTCTTGAAATTTCTTAAAAATACCATGAGTACAGATTGGAATGAAGAAAGCTAATTTTTGCAGTGTATAAAAAATGTATTTGAAAACATGCAGAATGAAATGGATACCATTTTAAATGGAATTCATTGATTCACAAATATATTTCGATCTTGCTGTTGTCAAACTTTGGTTTGGAATGTTTGGTTTCCGGAAGCAGTTAAAAATTTTCAGGCTTTACAAAGGCGCTGTTTTGAAGCGACTTACAGGATGCACAAAAAGAAGTCAGAATTGTCTTAATTTTGTTTTAAACTCAACATATAAATTTGCAAACGTATGATTTTTTTGGTGCTTAACAATTTCATATAAGCAACATCGGAGTTTAACGATGATACAATTGGATGACAAAGAGACAGGATTTAATCGCATTTTTTATACATTTTATACGAATCGCACATTTAAAAAAAGAGCACGAGGCAGGAGCAACAACAACAATCAACAACTCTCCCTCCCGTACAAACATGCTTCCAGCGAAACAGTGGTTTTTGCTGAGAAGTTTTACTTTTTACGATATTTATATGCACTTCGAAGCTGACATACCAAATTCCAGCCTTCTAGAACTGCAGTTAGTACCCAGTGGTTTTGATGATCATCAGTGAGTGAGTGAATCAACAACTAATTTCAGATGTCAATGAATATGAAACTAAAGAAGCTAAATAATTGGAATCTTGTCGCAAAAATTTTTAAACACATTTTTTTATTTATTCATGCAACAATTATAGGAAATCCAAGCAAAATGGTCGTTTCACACGAAATTTTACTGGAAACTTATTAATCACCTTAAATCAACCCAAAAAAATAAAAATCTATTTCACTCAGTTATCTTATCTAAATGTTCATAAAAATTCAGGGCGCAGTGCAATATTTTTGAAAACTGTCAATAAAATATTTTCACACTTTTGGTTATTGATTCCAAATTCTAGTATCTACGTTTTAGCATTTATACCGAAATATCAGCTAATCAAAGTTCAATATAATTTAATTCTTACCTCATCGCTCGAGTATACGCGTTTTAACAACGGAGCAGTTGTTGGATTGGCAGAAGGTAGCACCCGCCTTCTTATGTTCTGTTTTGAGTCCATTTTTTAATAGATCGTTTTGTATTATTTCTTTTAAATTAAATCATAAGGTACAGAGATTTAGAAATCCGTTCACTTCAATAAATTCTGCGTCCAATACTCGTACTCGTTCTCGTAGCAGCTGCTCTAATACTAAATGACCGGAGAAATTTTCAATCTTGTTTTGAATGGCTTAAAAAAACACACACAAACATATCGAAGTGATAAACAAAACGAAATGAAGTTGAGTATTTTATCTGTTGGATGCCGGTTTGCGTTTTTATTACACACTCATAATAACAAACAAATACACATTCAAACATACATTCATACATACACATACAAATGTATGTATGTATATGCCTGCATACCCTGTCAACATTTGAAAGGCTGTTGGCCAAGGACGTTTCGTCTTAGTCTCTTCTGTATGGCAATCGAAAGAATGCGTGCAATTTAAAAAAAATACTATTATCTTCTGATCCTGACCGTTTTAATGTCTCTCAGATGATCATTGAAAGATCGGTTGCAATTTACAGAGCCAACCGCATTATTATCTCCTGATCCTAAACGCTATAGAGTCTTCCAGGCAGTGTTGTCAAATATGGCGATTTCTTCCCAAACGTAGAAGCTTAAAAACATTTTTGGCGCTTTAATTTCTGATTAGTGGTTGTCATCCAAAGTGATTATTATTTGGCTAAAATTCGTAACGTTTTTTTTAGTCAGAAACAATTGGGTTTCAAAGGAACAAGGGAAAAAGTAATATCAATTAATTTAAACTTACACTGCAGAACAGGAATTTTTGATTTGGCGACATGGTGATTTTTTGTGATTAATTAATTAGATTTTCATGGCAATTTTTATTATAATCGAGACAAATATAATGTGCATATTGCTTATTTTGTAGTACTGTTATTTTGAAAAAGTTCACCGCTTATTCAATGCAAAACAAGGCGACAAATATGATGAGCAGGGAACAACCAAAAGTATGATATAATCTATTAAAATTATTCTGATTTATTTGACCTTTTTATTAAATTTTATTAAATAATTTATTCAAGCTTTACGTCCAGAAAAAAATATAAATGATTTATTTAATCCGATATTTCGCTTTCTCAATGGAAAGCTTCTTCAAGGATATATTTAATTAAAAATTAATAATAACAGTTATTGTTTTCACAAACCAATATAAACTTATTCTAAATTTGTTTAAAAAAATAATAAAAAATTGCCAAACAAATTTCATAATGAAATTACACAAAAATACAATATTACTTAAATCTATTACAGTCATAAAAGATATTCAATTTCCTGTTTTATTTTTATAAATCAAATGTCTGTAATTTTGAGCTACATTTTCTGTATCCATTTTAAAGTTAACTCTTTGTTCTGTTGGTGTATTTATAATCTGTAACATTTCTAGCATGAAACGTCGTCTGTAGTTTGTTTCTGTGTTCGAAACTGTTGTGTTTTCAAAATCTGCTGTATCATTTGCACAATATGATGTTAATGCAGTTTTCTAAGTTGATCTATATTTATATTTCTGATCAGATTTATGTGCGGCTAATCTAGTTGTTAGTTAATTTTTAATAGTGCCTATGTATACTTTATTACACCCTCGCTTATTATTTCCCTTACATGGTATTTTGTAAGCTACATTAAATCTGTCTAATATTTCCTTCTGATCCTTCATTTTATTGAATAAACTTCCTAAAGTATTATATGTCTTATGAGCCATGCTATAATTATTAAAATCGTAGATTTTAGAATTCTCCAACCTTCCGGAAATTATCGGTACATAAATCAAAGACTTATAAATTTTTGGTTCATTCCCAGTGGTCGTACTATTTATCCTCTGTCTTTTGTATTGTCTAATCAATTTATTAGAAAATTGATTAGGGAAGTCATTATCTTCCAATATATTTCTGATTCTCCCCACATTCTTCCTATGAAATTCAATGTCACTAATATTCAGTAACTATGAGATTTTTTGCCGTAATTATAATAGCTCTTTTATGATGTTTTGAATAATAGTTAATTATTCTCCCCGCTGATATATATTTCTGGTACCACTCTACTAATAATTTATTACCCTTTCTTATTATTCAAATAAATCATTTATATTTATTTTCTGGACCTAAAGCTTGACTAAATTATTTAATAAGATATAATCTATTTTTTTCTGTACGCCACACAATCATATTAAAAATTTATTTATGAATTTTGGCACCGATTTGTTAGACCATAGTATTGCATGTTTTTTTAAGCTGGGAATTCAATGCATTGTGCCGGCACTATAAAAGCATATCTTGTTCTAAGCGCATATTTATTTACGCTCGGTTAATTGAATTAGAATGGTTCTCATACTGTTGCTTTCGACAAATAAATTGTTTGTGCTTTTGTTATAACAACACTTTTGCTATTTGAAGTGTTTTTCCAATTCTTCAAATCACGATGTGAAATTTTCCATGTGGAACCGTTCTTCTCGAACGAAGGAATACTGCTTTAGCATAATAGGAGGTATCAACTAATGTATCATATCTCTGTGACTACCGCTATAGAAAATGTTTGCGGGGTATATACTTTTATATGTACGTGCAATCTATGAGTGTGGATTTCTTTGCAGGTGTTAATATTTGTTCTCAGTTGATGAGAGGAACCAGATATGTATTACTCATTCACACAGCCGTTCTCACATGCACGTGCCGAATAATGAAATTGCCGAATAAAAAAAAAATTGGAATTCGATGGCGAACTTAGTTGTTTAAAAATTAAATTGCACTAATATTTTTTTTTAATTTCAGAATTAACTGGCTGTTTTTTGCTCAGAAACATCTTCTGTCTAATAAAAAAAGATCTGACTTATTCAAACATATATTTGACACACAACTTTAATTAATCGATAAAGGATTTCCACTCAGAAGATTGAATTTAGATATTCGAATAAGTCAAAAAGATTTAACTCATCCTAAGATACACAGAAAAAAATATATTCCTTAAAATGTTCCAATAAATACTATACATACATATAACAAATAATATATAACCACAAATTAAAATTGTTTTCATTAAATTTCGGCATTGTCATGAATTAGTATTCCTGCTTTTTAAAAACTCATAAACAATCGGAAATGACAAAAAGTTCTAACTTTTTTTGGAGGCAAATAATTTGAATCATGATACAAAGTATAGGCAAAGACAAATTTTTAGATCCCTTTTTTTCCTTTGTTTGCCAACCGATTTTCTTCATTCTTTTACCAAATGGTAAACATTGTTGAGTTTTTGTGACCCGACTATATATTATTTAAATCGGTTCAATATTAAACGAATAAAAGGCTCCTAAAGTTGACACTACTACAAGTGCTAAAAATACACATATAAAATACGTACATTAACTTATGTTAGTATTGGTTCAAGTAAAAACATAAGCAAAGCAATAAAAATGCTTAAGAGTACCTAAAAATGTACATGAGTAATAAGATTTTTCATCTTCAAATGAATGAAGTTGGAAAAGGAAAAGAGATCAGAATGGAAAGAGATGAGAATCAAATAAGGATGTACATGTTCATTATGTATAGATAGGTTAGTGTCAAGCAAAAATTTAACAAAATATATGTGCGTGTTTTTATGGAATTAGGTATTTTTTTCTGTTTAAATGAATGCAACTGAAATAGTTATAAGCTTAAACTGACGGTCGAATTTCAACCAGCAGACAAGCTCTAGTTTATTTAAATACGCTTGTTTCTACAACAACAAAAACAACAGGCATTTTGTTTTTGCTATTTTTCCTGAATTGTCAATTCAAATCAAATTATTTCAATAACTTTTTCCCTTTTCTTTTATTTTTTCGACTATAGAAAACTTTCTCACAGCACAGCAATCTTTTTTTTAATTGTGAACAAAATTTTAAAATTAAGTAGAGATCAGGGGCCTAATCGTCGCTTTCGATATCGAGCTGATACGATCGAATTTTCTTAGTTTGGGATAACAATATAAACACATTATTCGATATCGAATGACATAATCTCAAACTAAAAAAACTCGATCGAATCAGTCCGATATCGAAAGCGACGCTTAGATCCCTGCTGTTGAATTGAGTGTACCACCTCATAATTAATGTACCTTGTTATGACATTAAGAGCCACTCTACCAACAACCCGATTTTACAAAAGGTGTTTGCACAACGACAGCTGATTCGATTTTTTTCTCTATTTAAAGATTATGGTTTTAGGGTCTTCAATGTACTTGTGTATAACAACTCTAATTCATGCTGAATCAGCTGAGTTTGACGTTATTATGTATTTTCATAACAATAAAACACATGCAGTTTGTTGGTGTTCTTGTTTTGTCTTGCGCACCACATTGTCAACAGTTATTGTTGTTGTTTAGGAAAACTAATCTGATAACAGGAATAAAATGTTCGCTCTCTCTCTCTTAGTAAAATTATAGAGAAATCATAATCGAATGGCTGCCAGTGTTGCCAAAAGGTTTTAACAAAATACTGCTAGATGCGGTAGATAAGAATATTAGGCGACTGGAGGAAATGTTACTCAGTTTTGTTGAGAATCAGTGTCGCCAGCAGCTGGTAAAGAAGAAAATAAAGCATATTTATTAAAACTCATAAAAAAAAATAATAATAAACTTATCTTTCTGAAACTGATTTATTCGTTGTGATTATTTTAAGCAAAAATTTATATCAAAGCATTTTTCTTAAAAGCAAAGAGGTTAAAAAATTTTCACTTTTCTGATAATTCCAAGTCCATGTACAAACTAAAAATTCCAGTGAACAAAATTTTCTATTAAAATTGGATATAAATCAAAAAGATCTTTCAATAAGAATTAAGCTTGGGAAAGGAAACTTGTAATTTCCTTGCAATAAAAGAAATTAATCAATTTATAGCAAAGTTTCATGGGTTTAAGGACACAACAAGAACTGGAACAAGAAGGTGAATACAAATCACTCAACTTAAGGAATTACAAAAAAACGTGGATAAGCCCAGCCAAGTAGTGAGCTAAAATGCTAATAAACATATCTCACCCTAAATACTAAAGGGTCACAACTCAAAATTCTTAAATTTTCAGGAGAGCCAAAAAACTGTTTATGTAAAAATGGTATTAATATTTAAACGGATTTATTTAAATGGATTTTTACAGTTAAAGAAGATAGTGATGAGAATGAAATTTTTTAAGTAATTAGAGATGTGAAATGTGAATTCATTTAGGAAAAAAAGTAAATTTTGGAAAATTTTGAGTTGTGACCCTTTAGTATTTAGGGTGCGATATGAAGTATATATTTTTCTTTCATTATTTTAACACGGCGATGTCATTAGAGGCATGTACTTGGCACCTCGGATTACAGATAACGACTTAAAAATGTCAACAGAAATGAAATGTAAATTTTTAGAAGTCATACACACAAAGGACACTAAAAATCAAATGTCTGTGTTGAGTATTAAGCTTATGAATTTTAAGTTATTGTTGTGTTTTATGGCTAATATTTTACCCCCTGGTCTATTGATATTTTATTATGAGTTGAAAGTATATTTTCACGAGCACTCACACACACATACACGGTTGAACTGCTGATCACCTGTATATACTACTGTGCCAATCAGAGAATAATTTACTTTTTTATTTACCAGTAAGTTCTTATATAAGTAGTTTAAAATAATGTAAACGGTATGTAGCATGTGGGGAAAAGTATATTGTTCTTAAAAGAGCTTATTATAAAATTTTTTTGCTGGAAATGTACACGTCCTACAGTGGCACAACAATGCCGCCGACTTTAAAAAACGCTTGGCTTAAATTAGAAATGGGCACCGCTCTCGTGAGTAGCGCGAATCGCGTATGATCGTGATTAGTTTTTGGTTAGAGCCACGTCAGCGTGTATGAGCGTGCATGAACGTGGGTACAAAAAACTTAAGCCTGAGTGAGCGTGCATGAGTATATTATTGGTGTAATTGTTTTGTGATTTTTTTCCTTTATTGTAATTTTTTCATATATTTTTTTAATTAACTTTTGTGCTCTTTTTTGTTTTAGGAATTGTTTGGCGCAAGTTCAAAATCTGACTACCCATTTCTTCACTAATAATAATTAATTATTTTTCTAAGCATCCAAAAAGAGTTATTATTAATACTGCTAAAATCCTCATTGAAAGAATATTATCAGTAAGTGATATTGAATTTCATAAGAAAAATGTAAGTATAATTAAAAATATTTTCAATGAGAATAGTTTTCCTAAACACTTGCTTTGTAAATTAATAAGACAATATAGATATAAAAAGAGAAGTTCAGATATTTCTTCTGAACAAGAAATTTATAAATCTTTAACATATGTACCTGTAATATCGGAGAGATTAGAAAAATCTAGAATTTATAATAATGAAAAATATAGAATTGCACATAGGATGCATCAGACAATTAGCAAATTATTCAGTAAGACAAAATATAGAATAGAGACATTAGAGAGGTCTAATTTAGTTTAGCAGATACCATGTGGTAGCAATGATAGAGAAAATTGTGGTAAAGTATATGTAGGTACAACTAATAATAAATTAAAAACTAGATCAGATAAAAAATACAGAAATAACATTTCTTCGCAAAAGACAGCATTAGTATCACATTGTGTTAATTTTAATCACAATTCTAATTTTAGTAATGTAGCAGTTTTAATTACGGAAAATAACTACAAACGTCGATATACATATGTTAGAGATGCTACAAATTATTAATGTTCTAATGAGAAATAGAATTAATTTTAAAGCAGATACAGCTGTTGTTGTTCATGCATATAGATATTTATTCTATAAGAACGGAAACGGAAATTGAATATTTGGTTATTATAATATTTTATTTTCGTGTACATACTACATATTTATTAAGTTGTTCATTTTTTGATATTTTAATTTTGATAATTTTTTTTTTTTGATTATTGTAAAAAATTTTTTTGGTATTTCCCTGAAGAAGCCACACAAAGAAGTGGCAAAATATCGGTTAACTAATAAAATTTTGTAAAAGTTTTTATACAAAATTGACCTATAGCTCGAGCTAAATTAGATTCATTTAAAAAACAAAAGGTCGGAAAAATATATAAGTAAAATTTAAGAATTATTTTTGATAAATTAAAATTATTTTTTATTAAGAAAGTATTATTGCAACAATTTATTCATCAAACTAGCAGAACGGATCGCTACTGATATCGAGGTCGCTACACCATCTCATCATCATTCTTTGTTCGAATTTACCAAATTAGAATACGAAAATTGCTTCTATTCATTTCTACAAGTTAAACAAATTCCGATTAGTACGAAATTCCTATATCTGATGATTGATTATTCCATATATTATTGCTCTCCCTCATTTTCCAGCACCTTTGGCCGCTGAGATCAAGCTGTTTTCCAATTACATATGTATACATCTTAGGGTCGATTATTTGGCAGTGAAAATAGCAGAAACAAAGGAAAAGTCTTTTATTTTTACGGGATTAAGTCAATTAATTTTTTGACATTAAAAATTAAATGAACTTTTGGTTAAATTTAAAGGGAAAATGAGTAGACCAGTTTTTAAGTGAACTTTCATTTATTTTAAATTACAATTGCAGTTAATTTAACGTACAGAATATTTTGAGTTTATGTTTACTTGGTATTTGTCTTTTATAGTTGAATTTCTTAGTAATTGAATTAACTGTGACAATGTAATCATGGAGTTTGACGGGTGCCCTCGTTGTTAATAATTAATGTGTTTACTTAATTAGTTGAACTGCTTTTGGTTTATATTCACAGGAATTGTTTGGCTCAGTTCAAATCTGACGTACCCATTTCTTTTTTAATCAAGAAACTTTTTTTGATAAATTAACATTATTTTTATTAAGAAAGTATTATTGAAACAATTTATTCATCAGACTAGCAGAACGGATCAGTGATAATAATAATTTTTTAATTATTTTAACTAATGTAGTATATACGTATATTGAAACGATTAATTTGGCTCAAGTTCAAACCCGAGTTTACCCATTTTATTTATGCTAATTTTTTATTTCATTTTTATTAGGAAATTTTTTGGATAAATTCATTATTTTTATTAAGAGAGTACTATATATAGAACAATTTTTAGTATTCATCAGACTAGTGATCAGGAATATCAACTATTTAACCGTATTATTTAACAAATTAGAATACGAGAAGTGCAACTTATTCATTTCTTACAAGTTAAATCAATTTCGGTTAGTACGAAATCCCATCTCTGATGAAACTTTAATTATTTTAAACATTAATTATTTTAAATAATTTTTTTTCATGAGTATTTCGTGAGCGTGAGTTTGAATAACTTTTTTACCCACTCACGTGAGCATGCATGAGCGTGAGCCAAAAATATAAGATCGTGCATGAGCATGCATGAGTAGAATTTTTTTTATTGTGAGCGTGCATGAGCGTGAGTGAAAAGTCACTCACGATCCGATCTCTAGTTTAAATATAAACCCTACTTATTAAATTGATAACTAGAGATATTCTGCTCAATTTAATTTAAAAAATTTTAATTTAAACATTATTTTAATATAAACATTATTAATGGTGAAAACTTCTCAAGATCTAATGGCAACACCGGTGAAGAGACAACAAGAGAGTTCATTCATACATAATTATGACCGTTATCCTTTTTGGAATACAGTATCACTTTTCAGAAGAGCATGACATACATGATTCAAGTCAACATTTTAGTTAGTAGCAGGTCTTAGTCGTGAACGGTTGGTCAAGTTGTTTGAAGAAACAACACGAACGGTAAATGTTGTTCAATAAGAAAATGGAAATTGAAAAGTGATTAGGAAGAGAAATAAATCAAAAATACAAAAAAGTGATAAAATTTAAATATAATAATTGTTTGAGTTTTCTCATGTTTAAATCAAAAATTAGCAAAGCTCAATACTCGTATAATATAACTTTATTATGTAGATGGAAAAATTGCAGACTCGTAAAATAAGCATATTTCTATATGAGTGTGTACATTTATTGAAGAAAATAGAAACACTTTTAAGCACACATCCATACTTGCTGCGTACCACGGCGTAAATATTTTGTACATTGTACATACATACATTCTAATAATGTAAGCGTACTTAACTGAGCTTAAAACAAAAGCTAGAACGGAAGGAAACAAAAATAGAAAAAGAGGGGTGAAGGTAGAACTTTGCTATGCCCTCTTTTACAATTGTTTTGGATTTTATTGTTTAGGTGCACTCAGTCGTTGCGAAAATCGGTTTTATTGTTGACACAAATACGCACACAGGCATAGAATAAATACATATAAACATACATATACATATGTGTATACACACACTCATACAGAATCCAACATTAATACAAACTGTGCGTATTTTATCAAAACATTATTGTTGGCTTTACTATTTTTCCATGTTAATCGTCTTTACATATTTCACGTTTCTTTTTTTGCTTTCCGTTCTTTAAAGTTGCCTCATTTAATATCATGAATTTATTTTCATTGCGTTTAGGGCGCTTAGATGTCTTATTTTTCAATTTCCGGAAAATTTAAATTATACCAGCACTTACTTTACATAAATATAAAGGAACCTTTGCGAGATATTGTCATAAAGCTAAATATTTTAACTTATTTTTAAGTAAAGTTGCTGGCTAAGAGCCACAAAACAGACTCGTCTTTACATACTAATCGCAATCACACGTACTCGCATTCTGCGGTAAGATAAAAAATGTATAAACATGGAAACATGTCGACAAGAATCCTATTAAAACAACATTAAAATATAATTCATAAATATCTATTCCTTGTTCTATCATAAATTGCAAATGGATTTAAAAGCACTGCTTTAATGTTCGTATCGTATATCCTACTGCGGCAAATGTTGTCGAGAGCTTTAACAGCGCAAAGGAAGTGCAAAAAAAATCCATTTTGTTTAATAATTCTGGGAACTCTAAAGTTATATTTGACCAAATCAACAAGATAAATCAATTAAATTAATGCGATGTTGATGATATTTATATGAAGTAGGAACTTGTTACATATACAGTAGTTTTCCGATATAACGAACCTAATGGTTATTAGGCCTGTTCGTTAAAGCGAATTGTTTGTTAAATCCAGTAATAAATTCAAAATTAATATCGTAGTCTATTTTATTCATTACTATAAATATGTATAGTGTTTTTTCTTACATTTTATTAAAATTAAAGTAATTTAAAATAAATATTTCTTTTAAAAATATTTATAAGAAAAGGAAAAATTAATAAAACCACCGTAATACAAAAATATTGTTTTATATATTGAAACTTATAAACATTAATTACAAAAATAATATATTTAAAAAATTTGTTAAACACAGTCTGCTTATTGGAATGGATATCTTTTTTTAATGGCACCTTCTTGAAGCTCTCTCAAAAGCATTTAATTTGTGCTACTAATGTTATTTTGCTGAACCCATTTAATACGAATTTCGAAGTGCTTAATGACATCTTCGTGTTTTATTTTGGACTCAAGCTCTTCATCATTTTCGTTTCGTTTTGTTTTACGAGTACAAAATAAAATTTGTATTCGTAATATAAGGTACTTACTTAGTAGAAATAAAAATTTGGGTGTTCGTTAAATGCAATGTTCAATAAATCGAATGTTCGTTAAATCGGAATACTACTGTACTTATATTTGCTTAAAATAAAAGAGAATAAAAATTTATTCAAATATTTTCCCAGTCCGATTAATAGATTTTGTGCTGAAATTAGCAATCTTTATTAACTTAATTATCAAGTAAGACTTCAGTTACTGAACTTGAACAGTTCGACCTCAAACGCTTCAACATTACTTGGAATATTAAATGACTTTTCCATGAAAGTATAACACCACTTTTACATTGTCTTACTTGTGTAGTGATATTTTTAATGCAAAAGAAAGTTCACATGCACATTGCTTTTATGTCCATTACAAAAGAGTTTCGGTGAGGAGGTCTTAAAAAAAGACATGAGATTTTTATGCTTAAGAAATGGAAGCCATAAAAATCCAATAAAACTAGTTATTGTTTCCAAATTAAATTTTTGGCATAAAAATTGTTTTATCAAGTCAGTTGCTTCCTAATAAAATGTTAATAAAACGAGGTTTACTATATTTTTTTGTTACCAATTCAGTAAGATTTATTAATATACTCGTAGTTATTATCAGGAAAACATTAAATAAGAATGTGTATAGAGTATGAATGAATATTATGTGTGAGCGAAAAGTCTGGGAAGGAATTTAAGCGACATAAAAATAATAACAACTCGGAGTTTTCTTACTTTGTTGAAAGATTTAGTATTTCTGAATTATACAGAATTATAGGAATTAGAAATAAAAAATCTTGTACAATCATAAAAATACAATGCAAAAAATAGGAAACAGTTCACTAACTATTGTGGCGGTTGTAAGTTGTATCGTTGTTGTTAGTAATTTCCGCATAAACATGTTTCTAAGCAAAATGTTTGTACAAACACAACATTTGTAAGACTTAAGATACGGTCACACTTGGCAAACATTTGCCCAAAATATCTTAAACACTACTTTTGCTTACGGTTAGCGTGATTTAACTTAGTTTTTATATCACAAAATGAATTCAATTATGCCGCAAAATGCTATTTTTATATTATTTTTAATAAATGCGAAAAAATATTTTAAAAAATATTGGAATTAAAGAAAATGCAAATTTAGCTTTTCTGTTGGTCACATTTATTTCGGCAAATATTTGGCAAGTGTGACCGTACCTTTACAATTACATACTACAATAGTTTGTGAGTTGGGCAAATATTTCAATCCCGGCCGCTTGAACTAATAATAATGATTTAATTTGGGCTATTTTCAATTAAAACTCAATTTTTGTACATATCGAGCCTCATGCTAGGAACACAACTGAGATGAACGACGAATTTCGTCCAACGCGACGAATTCGTCGGCAGAAATTCGCTTTATAAATTCGTCCTATTAAGCATAATAACGACGAAAAAATAACAGCTGTTATAATTGATAGTTATTGTTTACTGTTTGTGCAAAGAAATAAAATAAAAAATGAATCAAAGAATTTCAAATTTTTTGAAAACTATTAGAATAATTAATATAATGTTAGTCATGGTGAAAGCTTTTTTGCTTGTGTGTAAATAATTACGAAGAAGCCGGTAAACATTAATAGAAACGACCTTGTATTCCAAAGAAGTGGTTTTACAGAACTGAAGTTCAAAGATGAAGAACACTTTTTTAAAGCAACAAGAATGAATGTTTAAAAGTTTAAGGCTCTTCTAACTTTGCTTAAGGAAAGATTACAAAGGTTTTCAAGACGAAAGAATGGTTTGACTGCACTTTCTCTATAAAATCGTCTAAGTGGGTCTATGAAATCAATTCGCAAACGAAATTACGAGTTCATGGATTCGAATTCATTCAGTATCTTGAAATTACTGAAAGATAAACTTTTTTTGAACCGTTTCTTTAACTGCGAACGAGTATATTTCGATTTCATTTCAATTCAATTCCGTAACGGACTCTATGAACAGGCAGATTATTTCGAGTAAAACATTTTCGGTCTTTTTAATAAATAATAATTTTTTATTATAAAAGGCAGATTGAAACAGATTGTCATATAAAATTTATTTAAAAAACCTTTTATAAACTCCAAATATATTTTATGAATATGGCAGTTACGTATAAAATATCTCGTCTTTACCAAGTCTTTATTAGTCTTACTTTGCAAACAAAACCATCAAGTACTGGACGTGTGCTGGGTTACTGCTGGGAATTTTTGAAAAGTCGCACAAAAGGTCGCTTTAAAAAAATAAAGTCGCACCAAAAAGTCGTTTTAGAAAATAAAAGTCGCACATCTTTTTAATTTTTTTTTTTACTAACAAAAAAGCGTAACCAAATAAAAAAAAAACAATTGAAATAAAAAAAGCTTATTGCACAATATATTTTTATAATATTTCATAACATGTATTAGTTGCATTATATATTTTTCTATTCATGATCTCATGTATACTGAACAAATTTACTTAAGTTTAATATCAAATAAGTATGACAAAGAAGTATGACTTCTGTTAAAAACCAAGCCAAGAGAAAGATTATTAAAAAGGGCACTTTGACTCCATGTCTTGCTTAAGCTATTTATACTTCTGTTCCCAGTCTCTCGAACAGTATTGCGAAATATTACGTTTGTTGGAAGAACCTGCAGCGTTGTTAACGTTATCCCTCTCAGACTCCGTGGTCTGTTCTGCCCCTAAGCACGTATTTCTAGCTTCATTTTCTCCTTCGTTATTAAAGAATGTTCATGTTTTACTACAAATTTTGTAAAATAAGCACTTCAAAAAGCAAATTTAAAAAGCTTTTTTGCTAAAATTGTTCTTTAAAACATTTACCGAAAATTTGTGAACAATTTCTTGGATACACTGTGTACATGACAAGGTTGCAAAAAAGTGATAAAAGTGTTCCCAAAAGAACAATAATCTGAAATTTGCTTTTATATTTGACGACGTTTATTTTTGACGAATTTTTTTTATAATTTTCCTGCAATTTAAATGCTTTTTGTAAGAAACTTTAAAAAAAGGGTAAAAAGTGGCAACAAAATTATAAAAGTCGCAAAAGTCGTTAATAAATGACCGCTAAAAAAGGGTCAATTTGCGACTTTAGTCGGATGAACGGTATCCCTGGACGTGTTATAATTAAAAAAATATATTGCTCATACGCCCAGTGGTAATTTGTTATTGTTGTTCTTTATATCAAATAAATACAAAAAAGGTTTTCATAAGTATGTGTTTACACACGTCATGTCTAATTGACATGAGTTCTTCATCATAGGCGAGAGAGACGAGGAGAAAAGAAAAGAGTAATCAGATGCATGTACTGTCATAACGTTTTGTTTTCTCATTCGTAATTTTAATCCTAAAGGTATTTGCAAGTAAATCTCGTCAACATGACATGATTTTTGTGAACAACAATGATAGTTCAAAGAATAAAAAGTAAGAATCTTGTCAATAAGACATGATGTGTCTAAACAGAGTCTAATTACAGTTTAGAATTTCGAAGTTCTTAAAATTTTTATTTTTATATATTTATTTAGATATTTATTATAATTAAAATTACAAAAAATCTTAAAGCTAAAGCACTAGAAACTAAGGCTTGGTGTTCTTAAAATATTTCAAAAGCGTTAATATAAAATGATGAAATTTTGGCAAAACTCCGACAAATTTCGTAGTATTTTTCAACCCTGATGATGTATAAAAAAAGTTTGGTGGGAAGTCAAAAAGGATAAAGAAAAATAAGGTTCAATTGAAATTTATTATCCTTAAAAAATTCGCAAATCCCCAGCAAGCTATAAACGAACTTTTAACTTTCCTTTAGAGCTCAATGTGCAGTTTTTGAGTATACAATTTTAAATTACATTTGCGTGCAAAATGCTCATGTAGACTTGTGTGGCAAATATTAAAAATTATTTATAATATGCGGAAAAACGATACCGCCCCATCATTACTAACAAACGGAGAGTTGATGTAAACGCAAAGTGCTAATAATAAAAACTCCAAAACAAACTTCTTTGTTTAGTTTATTGTCGTCATAATTGCTTTCATATTTTCAAAATCTCTCGGACTGTAGAAGAAAATAATGCAGTTTTTGTACAAACTTTTAAATATTATTGAAAAATCTTAGTCTCTTGATTTTTCAATAATATTCAACAATAATAACATTTTGTTTCATTTTAAAACTTAAACTATCAGTTAATCTTAAATGTTCGAGTATGTATTTAACTAAAAGCCATCGATTTGAAAATTATCGAGCCAGTTACATCCAGGTAGCTTTAAAAATAAATTTAAATTTTCAATTGCATGCCTTTCTGCTGCTGTCTAAATCTTAACTTATTCTATATTCTTTTAACAGACACGACAATCTTCTTCCTCTAGTCCTTAATAAAATAATTAAAATACTGTCTTAAGCCGAATTAAAAGTTATTTCTTTTAAAATTGTCAAGTACGAGTAACAAATATCGATAAGAGTACTTTTACGGTGCTCAGTTGAAAAATATCAATTTTAAAAATATTGGATGTTCCAATAAGAGGTTTCATTTTCAATAACATTCAAGTCAAAGTTTGCATTGCAAAGTTCTAATTCTTTTCTACAGTTGAATTAAACTTTACAAAGTAAACTTTGATTGTGGAAAAGCCCTCTAAGTCAACCTGTTTGCTATGTGACAGATTAATAAAAATGAAATAACATACGCTTCAACAGGGCACTAAAATTATTAAAATTCAATACAAAAATTGTGAAAATTTCGCGGTCACAGTTTGCAAAACTGAAGAAATTTTTGGTCTTCGTGAAGCACTTTCTCGTCCAGCAATAGTGAAAATTAGGAAAAAATTTGACCTGTGTAACAAGTTAGTGATGTAGAGAATGAGCGACGTGCACTCAAGAACATCTGAGAATAATGCTGTTGTAGCCCATATTGTTGAGAAAAATCGAGGTTTTTCAATTTCTCGCTGATCGATCGACGATCTTTTCAATTATACATTCCACAAACGACATTACACCGTATTTTGCATAAAGTTCAGTTAGCATTCTTATGCTATGTGAGTTCTTACTCACGATACCATCGCTCTTTTGCATGAAAATTTTCTTGACCGTGTGACTTCTCCAAGAGGTGATAGCAATTGGCCACCGAGATCTTGTGATGTAAAGCCTTTAGATTTTTTTCTTTGAGGCTAGGTGAGAGATAAGGTATATGCCAATGGTCCACAACCGATTCAAGACCTCAAAGATGGAACTCGTGAAGCTATTGAGGACTTACAGCTGCCAATGTGCGAATTAGTGATGGCAAATTTCATGAGAACAAAATATGGTCCTGCAAGCGTAGCCCTGGCAGTCATTTGGCTGCTATTACGAGTATTATTCTATTATTGGTGGCATATCCTCCTCTTTATAGTTAAATAAACATCCGATGATTTCGCTTAAAAATACTCGTTTTTCTGCACATCAAAATGAAACCTCTTATAGGAAGACCCTCTACTTCCCTGCATATAATATTGGACTACGTGGTCCATTAAAGCTGAAACGGACTAGTTATAACATGGTCCGATGTAATGCAGTCATGGAGTATGTAATTTTCAAACAAGAACTTATTGCTTTACGACAATTATTCGTGCTTTCACGATCGCACTCGTGGCGAACAAACTACTTGTGAGTGGTCCATGTATTAATGGCATGGAGTAGTTTTTGGGTTAGTCCGATGTAGTACAAACCTGGACTATATGGTTCAGTCCGAGGACATCGTAATGTTAAATAGACCATGTTTTGTTCATACTTTTTGGTTACTTTTGGACTAGTCCTAGTCCTTAATGGAGTATACTTCACATGCGTATTTGGACTACTCGCGTTATCTGCAGGGTTGTCACTGGTATATACATAAGTAAAGCGTTGTAACTTGTAGGTATCGAATGCTTGAATCGATTCACTTATTATGCAGTAAGTAGAATACAATAAAAATACAAGCTGTAATTCTTGTTAAAACTGTTTTTTTTTTTTTGTTGTGCAAAACAATCTGTTGAATTGCCTTTAAAATGTGTTGAAAAAACAACTGACAACTAAATTTTGGTAGCGAGCGAAATTACAATAAATTTTATTTAAAACAAAAAAAACATCACGCTAAAAATTGTCAGCACTTTTTTAACTTAAATTAAAAATTTTACTATTAATAAAAAGCGCCAAATTAACATGACTTTGCATTAAATTTTTACAACCGTGAAGAAGCCATTAAAATAGCAAAAGCAAAAAAGATTTATCTACTCTTTATGAGTGTTTATTTCATTTCATATTCTTGGCTTGCTTCTGTTATTGTCGGTTAAAGCTGGCGGGCGGCCTTATAGACACACCAATACACCTGCATACATACTAACATAAGTACATTGTTTGATTCTGTTATGAGTTCATTATTGATTTTTATTTTTTTAGTAAATGTAACACGGCAAAAACACCGTTACTGACGCTTGTTTCTCATTCATTGAAATAGTAAATCGTTTTGTTGCTTCTCTCTTTTTCTTTTCTATGTTTAGAAAATTAAAAAAAAACCATACATACACAAACACAAGTTAAAAAAAAATAAAATAAAAATCCTTGATGGTTTTTTTTCGCTCATAACAGAAATATGTATGTGATTTTTTCAACTCTTTTCCTGAGTGCCACTTATTGCTGTTGTTGTTGTTGTTGTTATTGTTATTATTGTTATTGTTATTATTGTTATTATTGTTTATTGTTATGTATACACACACATACTGCAATATAAGCCGTTATATGTATCTATATGCACATGCATAGTATGTATGTATGTTGTATGTTTTGGAATTTCCATTGAAATAACTGGGTCAGTAAGAAGTCAGCAACAAAAACAATAAAAACACGAATACGAATACGAGAACGAGTAATGCACAGTGTCGTTATTATTGTAGAAGAAGAATATTTGAAAAACGGTGAAGAGCAAACAAGACGATGAACAAGCATAAAAAACACCTTCAGTCATTTCCGTTCTAACACACGTACAAACATACATACATATGTATGTATGTATGTAGATACCCGGCGGTAAAATTCAAAAGGTCTTAAGCTTTCTGCCCTTCTTGAAGGCCTGTTAGGCCTTATTTTTTTTATCCAGTTAAAATATTGTCTTGCTTTCCAAAGATAGGCTTCTCAAAGGCCCTTCTTAGGACCCTTGTAGTAGATGCGATACACATTCCAACTTCTTCTTCTTCGATCGGCCAACACTATATCGTTAATTTTATTCGACATTTTCGGGTGTACTGATCTCAATTGGCCTCCCAGAACGTTCAGCGTCATTTGTATTTGTGCGACCACAATGAAAGCCAGTAAACCACTTTTTTACAATTAAAATCGATGGTGCGGAGTCCAGATAGTATTTATCGAGCTTTTCCTTGGTTTGATTGACGTTTTTTTTTCTCAAAAAATAATGTTTAATGAGCACTGGAATTTCATTTTTTTCCATTTTTAGAAAAATAAACGAGTTTGTATGTTTTGAACAGCTGTTAAACGCAAAGTAAATGACGACACTTGCTCAAAATTTGACATTAGTCTATTAACAGATGGTACTTGTTGGGAACAATGTTGAATTTCATATAACTACGAAGAAAGTTCGAAAAGTTACGGACTTATTGATCTGCCCTCGAAGTACAATTATTACGAGGTAGGGGCAGTTAAAAAAACATGGATATTGTTTGATGGGAGTTCAGTTGTAGACTGTCAAAAAAGAAAACACTTTTACATTGTTGTTTTGACAGAATGTAACAATATAAATGTATTTTAGAACTGCACTTAACCGGTAATTATTGTAGTATGGGCTTTCATTACAAAATCTTCTTTCTATCGTGCTCTTCATTGAATCCTTTTATATTGAACCTTCTACGGAAGGCCTTCTGAAAGACTTTCTTTCTCAAGCCCTCCAAGTGGAAATGAATGCGGAAGGCCAGCGTCACAATGAAAACGTGGGGGAAAAAAGATATGAGTATGTAATGGTATGTGGTGTTCTTATGTCTGCTAAATAATGCCTTCTAGAAGGCCTTTTTGATTCTACAATATACCGCTGGGTGGTTAATATTATCTACATGTGTATGCATAATCAAATATACACATGTTTACACATTTTGTAGAGATTTTTTTCTGCTTAAAAATGTACATACATCGTCACCTAAAATGCAAAACAACGTAACATCAAAAAAATAAAATTTGAGTTTTATTGCTGACGATTTACTACATCATATTATATATGAGTGCAAAATTTCAAGCTTCTGTTAATAAAAACAAAAAAGTTATGACCAAAATAACGTATCATCAAGTGAATGATTTTATTAAACAAAAAATATCAGCACCAGTGTCAACTATTTACATAAAAAAAATACACTGTCCTTTTGCTCAAAATTCGCTAGAAAGCTAAAGATCGTGAAAATATGATTTCATTATCTCAAACAGTTTCCATATTACACAGTTTTTTGTTTCTCCTGTAAACTTATGAAAAGTGGATGTTACGTTATTTTGCATTTTATATAACGACATACTTTTGCAATTGCTTACAAGGTTAATGTTCAAATATATGTATGTTCGATGTTTAATTTACATATAAGTACATACGTACATATGTATGCATTACGTTTTCGAAATCAAATCTATTATATGTACACAACAAACATCTTAAAAACTAATAAGCCAAATGCCACCCAATAGGTACAGTGATTAATAGCATACAACCTAAATAAGAGTTTTCTATTGTAGTTTATGTGCCATAATTTATTTTTATTTAACATCACAATCATTTTAATAGCACATCACTAATGGGATGTTGGAGTTAAATTTATCAAATGCGTCTCAACACTTCTTCTAATCTTATTTTAAGTGAAAGAAATAATATCTCGATTGATTGCGGATGTTTTGTTAAAGTTGTAATAATGTATTTTAAGTTCTTCATTGAGTCAAATAAGTTTTCCAGTGATAGAAAGAATAGTCGACCTTTCAGTGCGGCAGTCTTATCGTTAATAATGTGTTGTAATTCAATCTCATTTCATTGATTTTACTTTTCCAAATCAATGAGCTGAAAAATATTGTACTGTGTAATTTTCAATTATATTACTTGGAATTATTTACTAATGAGGAGGCGTATCAATTTTACGATTTACAAAAAATCTCGTTTCACATACGCTCCAGTTGCCCGATACGCCGCTGTGAAATTCACGATAGAGTTACCAATAACAACACATACATATTGTACATTCTTTAAGAGGAAATTATAGCAATTTTCCTTCTGGTTCTTAGTCTGCGTTTAGACGAGTCAAATTATTTATTGACATGATTCTTACTTCTTCTTCTTCTTTGAACTTTAGTAATCATATCAATAATCATGGCTTGTGTGAACGCAGACTTAGCATCATAACATACTCGTAAGTAGAATTCGTTTTAATTCGAAAAGAAAAGAAAAAGAAGAAATTTATTTTAAATAATAAAATCTACAATCTACAACTGATTTTAAAAAAATTTGATTTTAGAAGTATTAAAATCCGACCGAATTTATATTGAAAACAAAAACAAATTTTCGTAATTTACTCGTGTTATAGTTACTAATACAGGGTGTCCGCTGGGAAGGTATACTACTTTGTTTTGCCGCCATTTTGATAAATATTAGTCTTGAGAGTTCATATTTGGCAGTCGTGAAGTAGACACGTGGCAAATTTATTATGGAAATATTCGATAAACCAACGTGGTTTAATCGTTAAAACATTTTATCAAAATCAATCATCGATTACTGTGACGATGAGAAAGTTACGTGAAATTTTTGGGAGAAACAACGTGCCAACAAAACGCACTATTTATCGTGTAGTGAATGATTTCGAAGAAAGAGGATCTATAGGTGATAGGGCCAAGCATGGACCACAACGTACTGCAAGATCGGCTGAAGTGTTCTAAACAATCCATCAACCTCAGGAGTTTGGCCTTCAAAGAACAACTTTGGCCACAATTTTGCACAATTTTGCATTTGTTTCCATTTAAGATTCAGTTGACACAAGAGCTTCTTCCACAAGACCATTTACGCCGCCGTACATACATATGCCAATAGGATGTTACAGCTCAGCTCGCCCATGACAACCCCGATTTTCATAAAGAAATCATAATGAGTGACGAGGCACATTTTCATTTGAATGGAAATGTGAATAAACAGAATAATAGTCGGTTCTGGGCAATGGAAAACCCTCAAATTATTCATCAGTCACCTTTGCATCTTTTAAAAGTGACAGTCTGGTGAGCAATTTGGTCAGGAGGAATCATTGGATCTTACTTCTTTGAAAATGAAAACGGCGTAACAGCAACTGTGAATGGGGAGCGATATCGTGATATGATTGAAAACTTTTTAACGCAACAACTGCATGCTTTGGGCTTGATTAACATGTGGTATCAACAAGACGGTGCCACATCGCACACAGCCAGGATTACAATGGAATTACTGTGAGACCTTTTTCCACAACAAGTTATTTCAAGAAATAGTGATGTTGATTGATTGGCCTCCACGGTCGCTTGATTTGACTGCTCCGGACTTCCTTTTGTGGGGATATCTGAAAAGCAAGATTTATGCAAACAAACCAGAAACGCTTGAGCAACTCAAACAAAATATTCCTGATCAAATTAATGAAATACCGCGTGAAATGTGTGAAAATGTAATGAAAAATGTACTCAAAAGGGCTCGCATTTTTCAGGCTAACAGAGGCTGCCATTTATCTGATATTGTATTCCACACATAATTGCCGACATTACGTAAAACATTTATCAATATAAGATCCATTCTCTTTCATTTAGTCAAAAATTATAAACAAACAAAGTAGTATACCTTCCCGGCGGACACCCTGTATAAATTCTAATACGACATTTTATTTTTATATTATAAAAACAGGCAGTAAAGCATTTCCCGAATTTCAGTTATTTTCACTAAGAAAGGAAATAACTTCCGAGTTTTTGCTTTTATTTATCGAATTTTATACAATTTTGTACTTTTTTCGATTTTAGCAATATTTTCCAAAATTAATAATTTCTGTAATATTTTTTTTTTTTCGTTTTCTACAGTTTATAAACTTTTGAATTCCCGTTTAAGTTGAGCAGTGCCCATCTCTATTTGAAAGTGATTCAAGGAATTTACTATTTTAATTTCAAATAAAATAATAAATCATTAAAAACATGATGGCACTGCAAGTTTTATCTGGAAGTTTAACAGATCGTAAAATAATCAAGTTTAGTTACAGTTGTCTTATTGTATAAAAGTGTTAAAGTTTAACAATACAAAATAATAAAATTTAATACTAAAAACCAACATGCACACAGAGAATATTGTTTCTCTAGAATTGGTGTAAATTCAACTAAAGTTTTTCTATTATTTTTTGTTTAATTAAAAGTAAAACCAATTAAAATATTTACAATATTTATTTGATAAATTAAAGTGTGACTTAATTGCACTCATATACATTTTATGAAGTAAATTATTAGAAATTTACCTAAAACCAGTCGGATTTAGATTTAGTTAAATAAATTCAATTATTCACATTTTTGTTTTTTTATACTCGTACATTTATTTATCAGACAAAGCCATCTAATGAATATACTTAACCATATAAGGTCGAATAATCTCTAAGAACGATAAAAGAAATTTTCCATATGTTTCGTTTAGCAGAAAAAGGCTGACACCAATTTACTCATACACATCTTAACACAACACATCTCAACACAAACAGTGTAAAGTATTAAAACCGGCTAAATGTATTTGTAAGATAAAATATCAAAGTAAATTTTTAATCTTAATCGGTAAAAAAGTTTGCAAAATTTTAAAAGGTTGTGCAAAATTCGTATTGAGATGAAGGCTTAAAAATTTGATTTTATTTGATATTGATTTGGATTTATTTGGCTGCTTTTATATCTGAAAAAATTCTTTTTGAATATAATCGAATTGAAGAGCTTTTTTCCATCATCTAATAATAAAGTGCAAAAAGGTAAAAACTGAAATTGCAAAAAAGGAAAAAAAATGCTATAAAATATTGCAAAAAAAAATTGTAAGCCCTTAAAGCGATAAAAGGAAAAAGAGTTAATTAAACAAACTGAATACAAAACATTCAAAGTGTTTTGTGGATGCATTTTGTTTGGAAAGGGGCCCGAGAACACAAATACGGAAGGCTTAAGGAGTGCTTTAGCCCGTCTACGCAATAGAACGGGCCCCTCAATTCCACAACCATCTCCACCTACCTCACCTCATCCCTCAGCAGCCAGCTGTCGTGAAACGACTAATACCACAACCAAAACCTACACAACCAACAACACCAATAATGGATCGAATCAAAGCGTAAGTATTTTTATTTAGTTCTTATACAGACACACACATACACATATGCACACACATACACAAATAAATCCTTCACATAATAACTATAAGTTTATTAAAAACATGTTTCTTCTTTTTTTTTTTGTCATAAGTAAAACAGCATAAATGCAAGTATGTGCTTGTATATACTTACAAAAATATACACACATACATATGCATGTATATACATGAGCACATACATACATATATGCATGCATATATGTATAACAAGTATGCAAGTAATTTTTTCCATTAATTTAAGTACTTATGACCGTCATATTACAGAGACTAATTAATACGAGAGCAGCGACAGAAGGTCAGTGTTTTAAATCTGCAATCAATTTAAAGTCAAGATTGAATTTTAATAAAGATTTTCAAGCGTAAGGACGAAAAAGGCATTTACAAAAGCTTTTATGAAATCATAGCTAAATAAATTCTAATTTATATTGATTTATTTTGCACTAATGCCGGTTTTTTTTTTCTAGAAAAAAAGCGTTTTAAATCTTATGCCCTTTTAATGAAAATTTGCAATGAAATGTATATTTGAAAAAGTGATTATATGAAAAGGGAGTAAACGTTGGCAACCGAAAGAAATATGGATATCGATACCGATATTGATTTTTTTTATTTCGGTGCCGGTATCAGTCTGGATAACGAAACTTGAACTCCGGCATATGTATGCAGTTATCGTAATTGAGTACATGATGCTGCTGGCGTTGACTACAAAGCAAATAATGACTAAGAACGTGGATTCCAGTCCAGTTTCAGGCAACTCATCAACATCATAAAGTATTTATAATTGTTCTGATGTACTTTATTATATTATTGTGTCAAATTGTTGTTGGACTGTTTAAGAGATGAGGGCATAGCACTGTTCGCTGAACATTACTGGCGGCAATTGATACTAGTGTATGCTAGCGTACATCACAGCGCCCTCCTTCGTCGGTATTGTAGCGAAATCGCCGGCGAAGTAAAATAATTAATAAAATGGCTACTCAGCTTAAAACATATTTAATGCGCCTACTTGACATCACAGTCGCTCCAACGCTGATCTAAAAACTAACATAATGCGCAATATCGAAGTTGTAAAACAATTTAGCTTTCGAATTTCACCATCTGTCCTCTCTCACTATCCCTTTCCGTACTGGTAGGATGGTAGGCATATTAATTACCTGAGTGTTAGGCTGCTTTTCCACGGTCAAAGTTTACTTTGCAAAGTCTTGTGTTTGATGGTGATAAGGGAAAAAATTTACATGCCGCATATGGCAATTGAGCAGTTTTCCGCGGTTAGCTCAGATATAAGAGATTTCGGGTCGTGTGAACTCAACCCTCACTCAATTGCTCGGACAGCAGCAAAATTATTAAAAAAATATCAACAAAACAAATCATCATTCACTCTAAAACGAGCACATTACCTTTAGGGAACACTGATGTTGTAAATTCCAGCCGCCCAAATCCCAACCGTGGTCATTTCCTTTTCCGGATGAATTTTCCTATGACCCCTAAAACACTGATATATTCACACTTATCTTACCTTCAAAACCAATATAATTAAAATCTTAGCTATTAATGATAACTTTCTTTTAAATCAACACATAATCTTCTATTTATTATATAAAACTTTAAATCTAAAATTAATAAATACAAAACATATAATCTCGAACGTATAGTGTGTACAATCAATTTCTGCAGAAAAATGAACATAAGAATTAATTATTTTTAAAAATGAATTTAACTAGAAAAATTTCTCTAATTTATATATTAAATATCTGTTATAAGACCAAATGGAATATTTCTCCTGTGCAATAAAAAATTTAGGTTTCTACCTTATACTAATGTATGGTAGTGTTTTAAGGGTTTTAATATGCCTAACGCAAAAATTTCACAACAATTGTGGACTGTACTACTTACTGCATTGATCTGCCTGAAGAAGCTCCTTCGCAAAGTTCCTTTCTACTTCCTTCGTCGTTTACACATACATATTTGTATTTGACTGCATGTGTGTGTGTGTGTTTGGTTAGCATGTTCATCCAACAAACGAACAAACACAAAGTTTTTCAAAGTAAACTTTGCGTGTGTAGAAGCGAAAGAAAATTAAAAGAAAATTTAAAAAACTTTGTCAAAGAAGACTTTGAACTTTCTCTAATATGAAAATCTGATTAATACAAAATATATTTCGAAGCAAACTTTACCTTTACGGTGCCCTTTCCGACTCTTTAAAAATCTGGAGACAAATTAAGGCATAAAAATTTTTTTGAATTTTTATTTGAAATCTCGTTCGATATCGAATGCCGTAATTTGCCTCCTGTAATATTTTTGCATATATGTATGTACACACAGAATTAATATTACTAGAGTACGCCTAGTGGTCGAAATTCGACCGCCAGTTAAAACGTATACCTATTTTAGTTGCATTCATTTAAACAGAAAAAACTACCTAATAAACCAAATAAATTTGCATATAAACATGCACATTTATAAAAAAATCTTATTACTCATATACATATCTATGTAGATACTCTTAAGCACTCTCATCACTTTGCTTGAACTAATACTTACATAAATGAATGCGTGTACGTGTGTATTTTTAGCATTTGTAGTGGTGTCAACTTTATGAGCCTTTTATTCCTTTAATACTGAACCGATTTAAATTATATATAATCGGGTCACTAAAGCTCAAGAATGTCTACCATTTGGTAAAAGAAAGAACAAAATCGGTTAGCAAACAAAGGAGAAAAAGGGATCTAAAAATTTGTCTTTGCCTATTTATATATAGATTACATCTTATCATTTTATAATATTTATATTTAATATTTATTGATGGCGCTGTCTTAAAAGAACACCAAAAATTAATTTAAATAAACGTTGATTCAATTAAGCTATTAATTGAAAAAAATTTACTGAACAAACAGATAATTGAAAAAATAGGACAATCGTTTTTTCTGTGTACAGAAATAGTATAGGGTGTTTTTATAGAGTGATACCACTTTGAGTTGGCATCACTGCTTTATTTGACCACCCATTTAACAGCTGATAGTTGCTTTTTGTTTAGTTTGTTTTGACATTTCATTATGGATTGACTTACACCAGAGCAACGCGTGCGAATTGTGGAAATTTTTAATCAAAATAATGGTTCTGTTCGTCAAACTTATCGCGCACTTCGTCCATTTTATGGCGTATAGTTGAATGGGTACGTAAATAAACAGAATTGTTGCATTTGGAGTAAGGAGAATCCACAAGCTTTTGTCGAAACACCATTACATCCACAGAAAATTACTGTTTGGTGTGCTTTATGGGCTGGCGGAGTTATCGGCAAGATACGGCCGCAAATGCTGCGAAAAGTTTGTGAAAATTGGTGTTCCAGATTGCGCCTTGTACGCGCCAGCCGTGGCAGCCACATGTCCGAAATCATATTTAAACATTAATGTCATAAAATTTTCTATCCAATAGAGACCGTTTCATTGATATCAAAAATATATTACTATGTTTTATTATGATTTAAACTTGTATCACTCTATAAAAAACACCCTATACATACACATTTATATACAAAGTTCATTTGTTTTGGCGTTTTTCAGAACTGATAATTCTCACAAACAACACATTTTCAAATTAGACTTTCTTTTAATGCGCATTTCTAAGAACCTCTTCAGAATGCCGCCTATTTAATAACATTAAACAGGGCATAACACTCCTCTATGTATGCATGTATGTATGTGTGTATGTATGCGTGTATGGCTGTGTGTGTATACGAGAATAAATACCACATGTTTCCAACCATCCACATATCGATAATGTGCTTGTTGTCCTACTTGATGAAAGTTGTTTTCATTTTATACGAGTATTACGGTTACATCCTCCTTAACTATTTATTTCTATCAATAATTAAATTTTTCTTTATTACCTTCATATAAAAAACTTCGTCAAGGCTGGTCTGCATTGAATGTATCATTTACGAGGGGAACGTGATGATACGTTCTTAATGATTTCAAGCATTTAATAATATTAAGCAGCCTACATATGCCAGAAAAACATTGACCCATGACACGTCACTGACTACTTCCGAAATTGATTTACTTAGAAACACATGAAACACATACATACTCGTACATGTAACGCATGAATGTGTTGGTGCAATTAAGAGAACACTGCAAACAAAACAACAACAAAAAAACAGTGAAACTTATAGACCATTTACACTTTTTCTGCTTATTTATTTTCTTTAATGCTCATATCTCAAGCATTTTATTATTACATTAGTAGTATCCAGACAGGACAAGTACACTACTCTGTAGAGCTTTTGACTTAATAGTTTTCAAAACAAGCTTAGAAAGTCTTCGCAAAACAATTTCATGAATATGTGAACGAACACCAACCAAGTGGCAGCACAAGAAACGTGTTTATGAAAAAAAAGCGTAGAAACAAAAATGTGAACAAAGTGTCTTCATTTAATTCAACTGCAAAAGTTTTTGCTCGTTAGAAAATTCATTGTCAAAATTAATTTATTTTTTTTATTTTTTGCTTTTAAAAAGTTCATTCAAAAGTTGTCAAGACCTTTTAAACAATAGATAAATGCGCACAAAATATAGATGTTAAAAAGTTATTTCACAACTCAAGCATTTATGTCGTTGAATATGTCTTTTTGTTTTAATTCAATATTAATTTGAGAAGTTTATTACAAGTTTGTGTGCAGTAAAACAGGGTGTTCAATGGTTGAATAGAATTATTGATTTTCCATAAATAATAATTGCTACACAGTATTATTTTATTTTTAATAAACGTGATATTTCAAACAAAACTGCCTTCCTTGTGGCCGACTTTTAATGATCATTATTCCAATCAAGAGATAATTTCTTTAGTTTATTTCTTAGGATATTAGAAATTATTAATTGTTTTTTGTTGTTGTGTTAATGTTTTGCTTGCAGAAACTAGCAAAAAGTTCTCTTACAAACCTGCTGGTGGTGAAAAATAGCAGGAAAAGTTTGTTGTACAATTGTTGTGTATAATTTTCTCTAAAAACAAATATTTATATAGAAATTATCAACAAGATTTATACAACATACAACTCCTACAACAGGTTGTGAAATGGATATTTGTTTTTGTGCAGATGTTTCAATTTGCTTGAATGCTGTGGCACAACATAATTTCAGCAGACTTGGTTGACTTTAAGGTGTAACTGAGTGTCCTTACCTCATGATTGCACAGACTTCCGCCTGAAAGGCATCTCGTGGGACAATTCCGTTTCAATTCTTGCATATAAAAACTTCGAACAATTTAAATTGTTACAAATATGGTCTGAAACCATAAATAATATTTTTTTTAGATTTGGCAAAATTTTTTATGCCTTAAATATGTATTTCAAGGATGTTAATCAATAGCTGCATAATAGCTTCATATAATCTTTTACTGGCATTTTTATTTATTTTCAATGTTGCCACTACAACATTATTCTAATGTTGCTGGATATGCAAACACTGCAAATACAGTGGGACCCCGATTTGCGCAACAAAATTGTAGTAAAATGATAGTCACTTTGGATTAAAAAAAACCACTAACAATAAAATTGTTCGAAAAATAATCACATTGAGTAAAAATTAGCTACTGGCATGAGCCTTGCAATGCTTACTGTCACATAACTGGTTAAAATTGATCAAATAAATCAAAAAAACTCAACTAGTTGACAAAAAAACAAAAAAGCAATAATACCTAAGTATTAATCAAACCAGAAAAGTTTGTCTTAAGTAAAAAAAAATTAGAAAGAAAAATGGTACATGAGATAAAACCAACGTTAATTAGTGATGGTAAAATTTGAATATTAATAGTGGTAAAGCAGTGTTTACTGTAAAAAAAACAACTATTAATAAAAATAACTCTCGTATGCTTTTTCTAGACATTATTTGTATAAATAGAAATTTGAAATCACATTCAACCGAGCCACCTAAACAGTGGCGGATGCATGGAAACACACATGAACACTGATGATGGGAGTGTAGCGGCTCCCGAATGACAACGTTGTTTCTGTTCTGCCGTGTAAGTAGAAGTTAATTGTTGTTAAAAATTTTACCTTGTTGCTTTGGAATATTGTCTCATGTCCAATTCTTTCTGACTAAAAATGTTACGAACTTTAGCCAAAAATGATAGTCACTTTGGATTAAAAAAAAAATCACTAAATTGTTCGAAAAATAATCACATTGAGTAAAATATTATTTCAACACCCCGATTTTCACAACAGATTATGTTTTTGCTTAAGAGTCTGGAGAACTGGAACTTCTTTCTAAAAATTCTTTTCATAAGTGCAACATTCTCCTCTATTTTTTAATATTTAATTTCATTTACTCTTCAGGTTGTATCCAAATGCGGTTTGATCTTTAATAATTTATAAACAAATTTATATATTGAAAAGTGTTTTCTATATTTATAGGTCGATTACGGATAGTAGGCACATTTCAGTTACGTTGCCAGCCGGCAATTACAAATCTGTGGTTGCCACAAAAACACTAAAAAACAGCCAATATTGACAACTCTAATTGGCAGTTGACATTCAAAACATAATTTTCAACAACTCACAACACAACTATGGTTTAGTTGCCATGCATAATTGACCTCTTAATCTCATTCATGTAACATAAAATCTTTTCTATTTTGAATATCAATTAATTTAAATGTCAAATCAGCTTTGCGACAAAGAATCAAATTGTGTCAAAATGTGTAGTTTAAAAGATTAGCTGCAACTTAAAACACAAATTTTGTTGTCTATCTCATAACAAACTTTGACCTTGGAGTAACCAAAATAAAAACTTTAATTTGGCAACCAACATTGATTTTGTACAATCACTTGAATTTAGAAAACCTAAAAGCCTTACAAAATTCATAAACGTTGAGAACACAAAAAAAACAATAAAACACTTAATTGAATTTCTCTAATTTAAATACATAATTGTGTTTTTTTTGTTTAATTGCTACCGCAATTAATCATACATAATTCAAAAACATCTTGTTTAGCTCATCTGCTTTTGGTCATTTATTTACAGACTAAACGTTGCCTTTTCCCCCTCCACTGTACTGTAATTAAGTAAAAGAGAAGCATTAATAATAAATTTTCTGTATGTCACACAATCAGTTCCTGTATTCAGATTCTCGTTGGGAAACAAATATTTATGTAGTCTAACTTTGTCAAAGAATCCTGTTTAAATAAAATGTTTCCACCTCAATGCTTCAACAGAATGTTTTAAAGCTAAGAGACTGTTCACATAATGCGGTGCGCCGTAAGGAGGAGGAGGAGATCGTTAAAGTTTTTTTTATTGAATTTATAATTTACACTTCAAAAATTTTAAAATACTTCATAAAGGACGGGAGGAAGTCTAAA
This sequence comes from Gymnocheta viridis, assembly GCA_956483585.1. Lineage (NCBI taxonomy): Eukaryota > Metazoa > Arthropoda > Insecta > Diptera > Tachinidae > Gymnocheta > Gymnocheta viridis. Next base: position 85,078,525 of record OY101443.1, on the reverse strand, counting down.
TACGCTCGCATGGCGTTACGTAATATGTGAACAGCCCCTAAATGTAGTGTAGGATTTAAATATGATAATCTGCTTGGCCCACGATGTTGAACGATGTTGAAATTTAAAAAAATCAAAATTTTAGAAATTGTTTTTGTTTCAAATATAATTTTACAAAAGAACGATATCGTTCGACATCGTGGGCCAGGCAGTATATTTTTGACTGCTTCGTGCTGTTTATCATGTTTAGATATTTTGTTTAGCTTAATAAGTGGATTTTTAATTTTAAAACAATAAAATAAAACTTTTCAGACATATTGTTACGTTTCGACCTTTTCCATAACGTTTACTTGCTTGAGTTCTTTTAATTAGTCAAAAATAAAATAAAAACACAACGAAAATTGATTTTGAACTTAATGATGTTTTATTTCCTTTAATAAAATACACGAAGTAATTTGTTTAGTTAACACTGCAAAAGCTCTTTGACATCTGATCTATGCACGATGTTCAACATGCCGTAGCTTAGACAAGACTGACTTCTATGTGCCAGTTATACTGCTACGGTTGTCGAACGTAGCAGAAAAATCCTCACCATGACAAATAAGTTTTCTTGTGTAAGCCTTTGTTGCTATTTAGCTGTGTTATGGCTGCGGCATGTAGATGGCAGTAGCAAATTTATAATGTGGATGGCGAATCAAATAACCAATTCTATGTAAATTTTGACCGTAATCAAATCGAGGGCATTAGTCTTTGTTTACAATTGCTATGAAGATTTTTCATACAGATTCCTTGAACAATCTAATCGATTCTCGTTGCCGTTTCTAGAACTTTCTTGAATGTTCTGTTTCCGTTAGTTTGAATTTGAGTGCTCAAATGTGCATACACACGGTTGATTAAACTGTGCTTAATCACCGCTGCATTTTTATGTCCGTTAAATTTGAATCTACTTTTAAATTTTGTAACAATATTAATTAGTGGTTGGCTCAGTAGTTTCGACCACCCTGATTTTCTTTAAGTTGCGGAAATCGATTAAATAAATGGAAGGTTATGAAAAATACAATTTTGTATTTAAGGCTTTTAAATTAAATTTGCAAATGTTTATCCTTTCTAACAATGTTGACAACAACAGAAATTTGAATAAAAAAAGTTCTGCTTTTGATCAAACTCACAATAGAATTATTTTCTCAAACCATCAAGAGATTCGGTCAACCGATGATTTTCATCCAGAAGTTAATTGTGTGCTGGTGTATGGGAACACATGACTGACTGAATATGCACGTTCGTATATACATATGTATTTATAAATAGTTACACTAGGACATTTCACGCAAAATATTTTTTTTATTTTTTTATTTTTTTCATTGTTTATCAATTCCATACCACTTTTGTTGTCCATATTCTAGTAAAGCGGTTCATTTTCAATAGCCAGCCATTTCAAAGGCCTCAAAATGCTTGCTATGCACGGTTATAGTATAAGTGAAAATTTGATAGTATGTGTGACACCAACGACGCTTGATGGAAACTCAAAAAATTTAGCTTTTTGGCATGCTTGCTGTCAGTTGTTTGTACATGTATAGTGTTAACCCATCAAGCACGAACTAATTTTCAATAGAATTATATTTTCATTGTGAACAGTTGTAAAAAAAATCGGAATTAAATGAAAATTAGAAAAATTACTCGTATAAAAAAAGTGTTAGAATTAAAAGAAAAACAAAGAATTGACAGATAAGGAAAAGAGAAGTGTTCAAACTTATTAAATAACATGTTTGTTATTAACATTTTATTATTTAGCAATATTCGCAGCAGCCAATGGCGCTGAATAAGCAAGAGAGACTAGAATATATGCAGTAGTTATTCATCAGAGATGCGATTTCGTACTAACCGAAATTGATTTAACATGTAAAAATGAATAAGTTTGTACTTTTCGTATTCTAATTTGTTAAATAATACGGTTAAATAGTTTATATTCTGGATCACTAGTATCCACCGTCAAAAGTGGTAAAATTTAACAAAGAACGCTGAAGAGATGGTGTAGCGACTTCGAAATCAGTACTGATCCCTTCTGCTAGTCTGATGAATAAAAAAATTGTTCTAAAAATGAAATAAAAAAAATTAGAATAAATAATAAAAATGGGTAAACTCGGGTTTGAACTTGAGCCAATTTAATCGTTTCAATATAAATATATACAATATATAAGTTCGACTAATTACTTACAAACATTGTTTAGCGACATTGTTATATTTTTTTAGCTAAACGAACAGCACAAAATCAAAGTAAAAATTAATGCTTGGTGGGTCATCAAGCGTGGTAACATCAAGCCAGCAAGCACACGTACACGAACTTGACAGCAAGCATTTTGAATGTGTCTGAGGTCCTTAACAGTTGTCATGACTCAACCTGTTAACTACTTGACAGATGACTAGTAAAACCTACGACAGGAATTAAAATGAAACGGTATGCGCTTCAACGAAGCATTGAAATCATTAAAATTCTCTACAAACTTTTTGAAAATTTCAAAAACTAAAGCACTTTTAGGTCCTCGTGAAGCACTTTCTCGTCCAGCAATTGCGAAGCTGGTGGAAAAATTTGAGGTGATGGGACAAGTTAGTGATATGAAGTATCGAACTCGTGCACGTGTGCAAGAACATCTGAGAATATTGCTGTTGCAGCCCATAGTGTTGACGAAAATCGAGGTTTGTCAACTCCTCGTCGATCGATTGACGATCTTTTGAATTATATATTCCATAAACGACATTATACCGTATTTTCAGTTAACACAAAATCTCACGATACCATCGCTCTTTTGCATGAAAAGTTTCTTCACCGTGTGACTTCTCGAAGAGGTGATAGCAATTGACCACCGAGATCTTGTGATGTAAGGCTTTTAGATTTTTTTTCTTTGAGGCTAGGTCTATGCGAATAGTCCACAACCGATTCAAGACCTCAAAGACGAAATTCGTGAATTTGTGAAGTTATCCAGGACTTGCAGCAGTAAATGTTCGAATTGGTAATGGAAAATTTCATGAAATGAATATGGTCGTGCAAGCGTAGGCGTGGCGGCCTATTATTGTTCTATTATAATAGAAACAATAGATCCACTCCGCTCATGGCCTATTTCCAGATTCCCAAAAATTAAAACAAAAAAAAAAGCATGGTTGACATTAAATATTTCTGTATTATGTAGTTCGTGTGAGTATTGGTAAACAGGCTGGTTGGCAAGGACACCACCCCAAGACCCGAGCTTCAGCCGGAACAAAACGCAATAATGCCAGCGTCGCCAACAGTCTTGCAACAGCTTCAGCACCAGGTGGTATTTATTTAAAATACACAACAGCTACACGACACGACACTTGCAACATAATACGAATGGCATATTCTCATCTTTACAGTTAAATAAACATTCGATGATTTCGCTTTTAACATATCAAAATGAAACTTCTTATTCATGTGTATGACAAATAGTTCTGCCAGAAATCCGCAGCCAAAAATGGCTTAATATTGAACAAGATGTCAGCAGAAAGTAGCAAAAAAATTAAAAAATAGCTAAACAACAATGAATAAAAAAACAACGAGTATCAAGCAAAAATAAAAATAAACGTCTTGAGTTCATAATTGCAATGCAATCCTTTCTAATGCCTAACAGTTGCCAAATCTGTGCATTCTGAACACAACAAGCGATGCACACGACAAGACAATTATGCGTTCACAAACGTTTGACAACTTCTTTGATTTGTCTTGTAAACGTCTCTGTTTGCCGTGTTTTTTTTACAAAAGGCATTTATGAAGTCAGCGAGAACATCATTTGGAAGCAAATAATTTATAAGCAGTTTGTTGCTAAAACTTAATAAATTTAATCTTAAAAGATACAAAAAAAAGACATAATTATTTCTCAATAATCTTTTGAAATCTAAATAAAAGATTCTGTGAGACATCCTAATGTACATGATCGACCTTTTTAATGTCACAGTCTCATTAAAAAAAATTGTTTATTTCATTACAAATTCAGAAACATAAACACACAGCCAAACAAAAATATTTCAATTTGGTGTTTCTTTAGATATAAGTAAATATTGTTGGACCCACACAAAGCAAAGCTTGTCATAAAAACACGCAAGGACAAAATGTTGGGATACAAACGGATAAATAAATACTGTGGTATTTATTAATAAAACATTATAAAAGTCTTTTCTTTGGCAAAAAAAAACAAAACAAAAAAACAATAATGAGTATAAACATATGATGCTTATTAATAAGCATATGTAGTCGCACATATCTGCCGTCTTGTTTATCTATTAATTAACACATGTAAAGAAGATTTACGTAGATAAGCAGCCACTTGACCAATAACTTCGTTTATGAACGTATCTCGTACTTTTTTACGTGTAAAACATTTGAAATCGACAAAGACTCGAAAAATTAATCGAAAAAATTTTACCAGTCGCTCAGTTTTGTTTCAAAGATCTATCGATTTCTAAATTCGCTCATGACATCAATAGCGAGTCTTTAGCAATTTTAAAAGTGAATCGCAAACGTTGTGAAATCGAGTGGATCCCGATATCGTAAAATTATGAATTACAAATAATTTTTCGACATTAATGGTGAAACAGAACAAATCTGCAACCTCAGGAACAATCGCTGATGGCTCATAATAAAATTGACGGCAGTAACTTCAAATTCTGTCTTTTTATTGTTTGGTTTTCTTTTGTTTGCATTTTTTCGTATGAAAAAGGTATGAGTTTTCATGAAAACACGGTAACTTTGTTGAGAGAATGAGTCTCTTAAATTGAGAGTATGAGAAAAAACGCTGTAAAAATAAAATAGATTTTATTTTACGACCACATTCTCTGGCAAAATTTTATGTCAAACTTTATGGAAAACATTGTTCAGCCTGAAGTTGCAGATTGTTCTGTGTCAACATTTATGTTGTGCTCTTTTTATATGTATTTACCTAATTGATTGTTTAATCAAATTTCAAAAAGTTTTTAATGTTACAATTCAAATTTATAATAAGAAGAGCGGGAACTTTTGCTTGGATTCGAGACGATTCCATTCAACTGACTAGAACATAACCAATAAAGCTACCTACCTACCAGACATTTATTTTCTATTTGTTAATTTACTCACCCTTATTCCAGTTGGCGACATCGACGTCACGTCAACACAATAGCAAAAAATCGCAGCTTATCTACTCGCTCTCAAGAACAATGTTGTGCCAATGAAAGTGTACTTCTGGTCTATAAGGTCTAGAAAATAACATGAGCCTATCAATAGTAGTCAGTTGTTTTCGACAACGGGTGGACAAGCGACAAGTGTTTGCTATTGTATTGACGTGATGTCGATGTCCCCAACTGGAATAAGGGTGACTGCTTAGTATAAAATAGGCATTCGCGAAATTATCGAGACTTGTTCATATTTTGCCAAAGTTTTCGACATCTTATCGAATGTGTGTTATCGCTAAATTGTCGAGAGTAGTTCGTTGTAACGAACGTTTGCAAAATTTTCAAATTTGCAAGTAATTATCGAGTATTTATATCTTGAAAATTCTTCGCTTTAGAGAACATTCATTTGTGTTTGAATATCGGTAGAAGTTAATTAATTATACTATGAATTTAAAAGATATTACAGCGAACATAAACACAAGTTACAGGATTGTTTTAAAATAATAATTTAACTATAATATTAGATGTAAGATGTGTTCAAATATTATTTATTTACAAATTCTAAAATTTATTTGTAAAAAAAAACTCCCCAAATTATGATGCCTTCAGAAAGTAGACTTATGAAACATTGGGAAAATTGTTACTTAAAATTAAATTTTATTTACCGAGACAACTTCAGGTAACAACTGTTAAACTTATAAAACTGACCGTTCGTTCGCGCTCATTTTTCCCTTTTTTATTTTATTCTTCGTCAAAATAATGAACGTGGAGTCAAACTAGCAAACATCAGAATCGATTGGTATGATGCGACACATGATTAAAATCACAGAGCCAACAACAACCGCATGATTGGAATGATTAAATAGCAGCAGCGAATATACTATATATGTGTTGGAACAAGTTTGATTGTTTGAACACAAAGGCATGTTTTTAGGATCTGGATTACATATGAATATTTTTGCAATCAGATTTTGTCGTTCTCTGTCACCTAAAAAGTTTTAAAGCAAATGTTTGCTTACTTGACAAGAAATTATTCTCGATTCGTTTTTGATCGCCGATTTCGCATGTCTCGAAGATCAAGTGGTATTGCGCTGGTGCTTACCCCTCGCTCAGTTTGTGGCATCTCTTAGGTTGGCTTATGGTATTAATTTCGAGCCTTTGGCAATATTAAAAGTAAACGCTTAACATTACTAAAACGAGGATAAAAAATATTCTTGCGACATTAAGCTCTAAACACTTAGATGACAGCAGACTTCACAACTTCACGGCTTCAAATGCTGCCCACTTCAAATGCTGCTCTGAAGTCAGCTTCATAATTATTTTGAAGACAGCAACAACATAATAATCAGGGATGCCGCATATATATTTTATAATGAATAAAATTAAAGTTATTGATAAAAAATGTAATAATATCACGTAAAACTATAAAAACACATAAATTTATTTCTATATTGCATTTTTGTAATGTTCTTTTATGTTTAATATTAACAAAAAGTTTTTGTTCTTATTTTTCCAATTTATATATTTATTGCTGCCCGTCAAAGAAAATAGCCTAAGTTGGCAGCAGCAGCAAATGCTGTTGTGCAGTCCTGCTGCTGTGTTGCCGTCAAAATAATCCTTTTCATTTAAACACATCGTCTAAGTGTTTAGAGTTTTAAAAGGTGCTCTCTCTGCAATTTTATTTCAATTATATTTTAAATGTAAATTGAAAATGATACTTTTAATTTTTTAATGATGCAATTTAATAAACTTAATTCAAATTCAAGCTGTCGCTAGAAAAACAAAATACTTGCTGAGAATCGAACGCGTGACCTGCACCCTGATAGATCATCACACTACCAACAACACCGTCAGAGCATTTGCGTTCGATTCAATCATTGTGTATAAAATAAGCATTGACAAAATATGTTCGCAAAATTATTGAGCACAGTTTCATGGAGCGTAAACATACTCGTTTTGATATACAAAGATTTCGTAAATGTTCATTTATTAGTTTTCGCGAAATAATTGCGGGAAGTTCACTGAAGTGAACAATCACATTTCACAAGCATTTATCGAATTATACTTTTGTACCGAATACTCTTCGTCTTTGCATAGAACGTTCTTTATTTTCTAATTTCAGGCCAAGTGGGTTACAATGTAAGTGAGTTGATGTGTGTGTGTGTGTGTGTGTAATAAAAAACATTTTTACTTTGGTGGCACTCAAGTGTGTGTTGAAAGTTTTAATTCAATTTTATACTTAATTAAGTGCAAAATTCGTTTGATGCCTTTTTCAAAGGGGCAAAACCGTTTTCATTCTTTTCTAATTTAATGGCGAATAGAAACGAAGAAAGACTGTCATTGAAAGGGTGATTGTGACAGTTGTTTTAACCGTTACAACGAGTGGCGGATACAACGAGTTTGACAAGAAAATGGTTTACAAACAAGAAAACAAACCATCAAACAAACAATTCAAAGAGCTGGAAATTATTTTAGGTATTTCGATTCGAAAGAAAACATTTTCGAAATATTTTATATATTCTTTATATCGTTGGGTACAATGCAAAAAAGCGTAACTAACAAAAATTGAATTTTACAAGAGAAGCAAAAAACTTTGTAAAATGAAAACTGTAAACACTTTTAACGAAATGAAAAATGTATTTCAAAAATATAAATTTTATTATATTTTTTATTATTTTATATATTATATACAATCGTAAATAAAATTCACCGTAGTTGCACCGATATGTAGCACAGCACGGTCAATAATTTGCGTTAGAAGACTTTTGACAAAATTATTTTAATGTGATGGTTTCCGAACGCTAAACTTCGATTATTGCACAATTACTGCATTTAAGAATGTACCCTATATGGCTGGTATTAGCTTTTCAGTCGGTATAACTACGGTTTAGATTAAGATAAGTTTCTGAAAATTTCTTTAGTCTAAATCACCAAAGGCATTATTGTTTTAATCAGATAATATATTAATTGATGTAATCTATGACCATAAATTAAAAAAAAATAGAAAAAGATACTTAAAAGTTTTTGCTCCCGAAAACCTTAAAAAATAAAATGTAAATCTTCCCATGCTGCGCAGAGTGAGAGAATTTTATAAGCAGTTTTGTTTTAGTTTCGTAGTACGTTCTCTTTTCACCAGTCACGACGCAGGAACTTTTTGTATCATTCCCATTTTTACCAGTCATAGATAGACAGATACGTTCAGGACAATTGGTACAACGTTTCCCGTAGGGATCCGATGTATTTCAATTTATAACAACTTGCGGACTCCTGGGTCAGTTAAGCAGTTTGAGAAATACAATGCTATCAACTTTGCATTATTATTATAAAATAAATTATAATTTCCTATGTGACCACATTTTAAGATATTCCCGTTTTGTCAACGTTTTTTCAATGTTTTTTCAATTTTGTCCACTCAAAATATTCTGTACAAAAATTAACTGAAATTGTAATTTAAAATAATTGAAAGTTCACTTAAAACCGGTCTGCTCATTTTTCATTTAAATAAAAGTTTTCAATGTTAAAAAATTAATTGAATTAATCTCGTAAAAATTAAAGATTTTTCCTTTGTTTCTGCAATTTTTACTGCCAAATAATCAACCCCAAGATCCCTAACAATAAGAAACTTTTCAAGTGGTTTGGGCGTTTAAATTTTTTGCCGATCATTAAATGAATACATACATGCATGCAAGGCGTATTTAGCCAGGTGACAGCATTACAGCAGCTGACTATTCGTTGCGAATGTCAAAATACATACAAAATAATTTTACTTTTTTTTCTGTATCTGTTTTCTTTGTTTTATGGATTAGGTTTTTGACATACGCAATGAAACCACACAAAAAAAAGCCTATTGTTCTTGTATTGTTGTAATTGTTTTCCTAATGCTGTCACCTAGTTAAATACACCTTGATTGCATGTGTAGAAGAGGAAATCTCAAACAGAATAAATCAAATAAAGCAAGCAAAGAAAAAAATAGCACTTGAAAACAACGAACAATATTGAATTGAACCGAAAATCAGTATTAATATGTCCTTAGTTTTTTTTTAATGAATGTAAGAATCAGTTAAAAATAAAATTGCGTAAAATTTTACATGTTTATTCTTTTAATAATTACTGAACGGATTACTTCTTGAATAACGTAATAATATTGTGAGTGTCTCTTTGGAGCCATCTGTTGAGGTTGAATTTTTATTATTGTATATGACACCAAACATTTTTCAAGTAAGGCGATTTAAATAACATATATTTTGATCGCTTTGGTATGGGACAGTGGTTAATATTACTTTCCCCCACCCTCTGAACAGCTTATAGTATCTCTAGGAAACGCTTTTGAAAGATTTTAGCAAATCTTCGCCTTAAAAGCATTCCATGAAAAAATTAAAAAAACAAATTAAGTTTTATTCTTAATTTTCCTCTTAAGACTTTAAAATAAAAGGCAACAGAACCTACCAGAAGCGAAAGATGGCACTTGCTATTGCAAAGACTCTTGAAATGAATAAATAGTACAATTTGATTTTCTTTGTTTCACAATAAAGTAAATGTACCCAAAGGAATTGCTATTCTTTAGGGATGTGGAATAAATTTAAAATCATTTAGTTTGTTCGTTTGAAATGCTTATTAAAATTTGATTTACGGCTGTCCCTCAAAGCTGTACGAATGATGAAACTAGACAAAGAAAGAAACACATTTTTCCATTAAATATAAAATTTGCATAAATCCTATATAAATCCCTAAACATACTTAAACATCATATTCATATAAAGTCTAATACAAGCACTCACATTTGCATACATAAGTACATATTTATGTATGTGTACATGTGTATGTATATATGTATGTTTGCATATGTATGCATATCAAATGTTAACAAATAAAGTTAAAATAAACAACTTTTAAGAAATTTAAGGAATTGTCATGTGCGCAAAAAAAATTTTCAAATTCTAACACACATCCACACCCGTGTATAAATAGAAAAGCACACAGCACTGAAGGTTTTTAAACTTGTTTATTTACTCTAAGCTCCTTGCTGGCTGTGTCCTGTTAATAAAGTAAACACTCAAAAAAAGAAACAATAAAACATTATGTGGGCTAAAAACACTTTAATAAAGCTGACTATTGACCGAGTTCTTCCAACTGGTAGCCGACTTTGAAATACATTACACAGGCCGGCTCAATTAGGGCAACAAAAATACAAAAGCTGAGTGCTTAAGTGCCAAATTATCAGAAGCCAAAAAATTTGAATATTTCAGGAGAGGGTTTTATTTTTACTAGTATTAACTATGACTATGATTCTACTGCGCATCTACGACATCATAGAAAACAAATGAGTGTTTGTTGTAAAAAGCTTAAGAGATTTTTGGTGCAACACTGGAAATAACTAAATAACTTCTAAACGGGTGCATCGATTTGACTGAGATGCAGTACAACTTTTGAGTTTGAGCTTAAAGCTATTTGAGGCAGAGCTTCCTCGGGCTAAAAAAGTTTTACATTTCGGCTTACTTTCCATACGCAAATGTACTTTTATTTACAACAAATATTCTACATCTACGTCACTACCATACACAACAAAATAACGGACCTGTGCAATACGCAATCTTGTTTTCTTGATTCATGGTATTATATATAAGTATGTATGTAGGTACTCTTAAACATCGATCTCTCATTGCTTTCCTTATTGTTTTACTTGAACCAATACTTACATAACTGAATGTATGTTTGTAGTTTTAGCATTTGTAGTGGTGTCAACTTTTAGAGCCTTTTATTTCTTTAATACTGAACAGATTTAAATAATCTACAGTCAGGTCACTAAAGTTTAACAATGTCTACCATTTGGTAAAAGAATGAAGAGAATCGTTGGACAAACAACGGAGAAAAATGTATCCAAAAATTTTTCTTTGGCTATTTATGTATATAATAGATTTTTAAATAAATCGCTCATACGTACATGTGTACAGAAACTGTTGTTTATTTGAAAAGTTATAAAAAATCTTGACTATCTGAAGCTATCCGTAGGTCGGTAAAATTAATATTTTTATGTTAAAAAAAATGGCGCTCATGATAATTTGGGGCTAATAAATACATAAATACGCAAAAGAGAAAAAAATTTAAAATTTTACATATGTACATATCTCAAGTATTTTCGTTACAAGAAATTCTAAGGAGACTTTTCTTAAATATATATACAGGGTGTTCCAATAGGCTGTTTTATTTTAAATAGTCTGCCATTTTAATAATTTTTTTTACTCAACCTGAAACTATTTGGCTAATCAAAGTTAAAAACTACGTCAGTAATAAAAATGGAACGATATACGCCTCAACAAAGCATTGAAATATGACAAGTGAAAAGTCCGCCATTACTAAAAATTAAACAATATACGCTCAAGGCGAATTCATACCAGGTGAACTCGAAAACACAGCTGACTCATTTTGTTGTATCATTATTCATTGTCAAAATGTGCTTCATTTGCCTTGATACACGCTTTAACAATGTATTGAAATTATTAAAATTCACTACGAAAATAGTGAAAATTTTTCGCAAGTCTAAAATATTTTTCGATCGTCGTGAAGCACCAGTAATTGTGCAACTGGTGGAACAAATTTAAGCAACAGGACAAGTTAGTGACATAAAAAATAGAACTGGTGCATGACGCTTCAGAACAACTGAAAAATATTCCTCAAATTTTGTATTTGATTTACGAAAGATGCGGTAGAAATATACAATTTGTTTCCTTTTTATGTCTTTTCTCAAATGAATTCTGAAGCAAGGAAAGCTATTTCCTCCACCAAAAATTATGTGATAAAAAAAACAATTAATTAATATCATACAACCGATACAACAGTTAAAACACCCTTGTAAATTCCTTTAATTGTTCTGAAAATTTTTGCTTCCCACAAACAACTTTTTTCGCCAAAAAATAATTACACAACATCTCGTTCAGCAATATATTTTGTTTAAGTGACCAAAAAATAAAAATAAACAGTTTTTCAGTATTTTTGATTGCATCTCATTGTTAATTTCATTTTTATGAAAACAGATTTTTAAGGGCAAAATACTGCTTACGGAAGTCGTAATAACTTTTTTACGATGTCCCACTTGAAATGTTTTTATTTATAGGTTTTTTTTAATATATATTTTAATGAGGGTTACGCTCGTTTGATATTGTCAAAAAGTCATTAAAATAAATAAAAGCTAATCGACAAATAAAAAAAAGTAACCGCTTAAATATACGCAAACTAGAATGGAATTTGTTTAGAATTCAATGAATCTCGCAAATAAGGCCACAAGAGCTTTTAATTTCGTTTTTTATGTTTTAAATTTTTAGGAAAAATTGCACTAGAAACATTTTGCGAAAAAGATATTGAAATTTGCACAATCTTTAAAATCTCCAAAAAAAAAATTCAAAAGTTAGTTGAAGAATACCAAAACTATATAAAAAATAAAAATAAATAAAAAATAAACAAATTTGCAAATTATAAAAGATTTTTCCAAGCTTTAGGTCAATTTATATAAAAAATAAATAATACACATTTTTTATATAAATTTTTAAAAAATTAAAAAATAAATACTACACATTTTTTATATAAATTGACCTAAAGCTTGGAAAAATCTTTTATAATTATTAAAAAAAAGTCGAAAAAATAAGAGAATATTATCAAATTTGCAAATACTATAATACAAAGTAATTTTTTATTATTTAAACAATTTCGCTAGATCGAGGTCCAAATATCACAGAAATAAAACAAAATTTGTTTACAAACATCATAAAATACAGACAAATTGACAATTAATCGTTACACATCGTTTAAATAACAAATACGACTCTGAAACAAATTGCAAAGGAAATTCTTAGGAATTTATAAACTAAAAACTAATAATGAAGAACAAACAAAATTACATTAAGATTTACGGATCGTGTCGCACATTATTCTCAAGGATTTGCTGTTTGCATTTTTTTCTTAATTTGTGGAAAACAAATTCCATTATGGATGGATGACACTTTTCGGGTTTCCTCTATTTTTTTTTCTAGCTTTTTGGCTTCAGCTCATACAGGAGCTGTTACAATCACGTGTTTTTATACGGGATAACTTTCCTGGCCACTAACACATGTTTTTGGAGGCACAATTACAACAACAACCATATCTGGACAAGTTATCCTTTAAATGGTTTTATTAATTTATTATTATTTTTTAAGTTTTCTTATTTGTCTCTCTTTCTCTCTCTCTCTCTCTCCTCCGGTTTTGCAGCAATGCGACGAACCACAATAGATGGATGAATAAGTTTTTCATCTCCGGTTCACACATAATATTGTTTACTTCTTTTATTTTTCTTTTGCTCTACTGGTTACTTATTTTAGTTGGAGAACTTTGTAGGGAAGTCGCTTAAAGGGTAAACACTTAACAAATACAGGTAATTTGGTAAAACACTTTCGAAATCTTAATGTTTTAGCTCTGGCGAAATAATTTGTAAAATGAAAATCGAAAAATTAAAATCACAATTATTTTAAAATATTTTTCCCACAGTTGTAGACAATTTTGTAAGGAATTCTGTAATTACACAACACTTCCTTGTTGACTTCATTCCAGCAATGTTTTATAGTTTTCTAATAGATTTTGTTTGAATACTTAATATACAATAAGTAAATTCTGTTCATTGAAACCAGCGGAATGGCCAGCATTTCGAACAATAAAACAGGAGCCATCGAAATGCATACGTTTTTCATTGCGTCTAAAATGAAAAATAAGAGTGTTAAAATTAATTATTAACAAACACTTTCGTTTGTTGAGGGTTTTTTAGCTAGTCTCAACAAACAAGTTTTTGAAAATCTTTGAAAAAAGTTATCGAGGCAATCTCGATTAATAAATTTAAAAAAATTAATTATTAACTCAACAGTTGAAATTTTTATTAAAACTGATCAAATAAATTTAATTCAAAAATATGGTTTAAGGTCTACTGATGATTTGGCATTAGCACCAATCAAATGCGTGTATATAGACTAGCTAAAAAACCATCATCAAACAAAAGTTATTGCAAATATTTGAAAGAAGATATCGAGGCAATCTCGATTAATAAATTTAAAAAAATACTTAATATTTATTTTATTTTATTTAATTGAAACAAATATCGCTCATTTACTCATACGTCATAAGTCAAAAAATCTCGTTTTTCAGAAAATTACATACAACTCAATGGAAAAACTAATAATAAAATCTCAAGAGGCGCAGCATAAACAAGATATTTATTTGTATTAAATTTTTACACAATATAAAGAACGATACGAAGAATAATTCTGCATTATAAAATCAAACATTAAGTTTTTTGAGTTATGACGTTGTATGACTAAATGAGCGATATATTAAAAGTATTCACATGGCGTGCAAACGCTAACGTTTTTCAAAACTTCTTAAAATAACGGTTAATATTCTCCATGACAAAAATGTTGTGGGGGGAAACTGCCAACAACAACTCTTCAAGCTTTAGCACATACAAACGTTACAATAGTTAGTACAGCTTCACAACATTATTACTTTATTTGATTACTTTATTCGTTGTAGTGAATCAGACCTGGAGGGCTACTCTGTAATTCGATTCGAAAAGAAAACAAATCGAATTTGTATGTTATTTCCATTACAATTCGAAATTATTTTCTTTTGCATCGAATTACCAATTAAGCTCAAGGTAAGTATTGGGTTGGAATAGTACCAACGACTACCACACAGATAGGTTAATGAACGAGGCGAGGGGGTCACCGATTAATTAAATAAATATTCCGGATTTTAAAATATTAAGTGACCCATCAGTAGACGTTCAATAAATATCGCGACACTGGATCACAGTCAATATATATTGGACGTGTAGCACGATGTCGGTTTAACCAATAACATTTATATGAAAAGTCATTAGTTAAGCCACGGTCATTAGTTAACTAAAGAATGTAAATACATTTCTTAGAGATAAAAAAAACTTTGTACAATTTTATGCTTTTCATGAATAACCGCTCAAATTCACTTTGTTCAGCAGAGCCAGAAAAATTTCTCTTGGATACTATGAACTCGGTATTACATTTTCCAAGCTTGTTGTTAAACACACACGTAAATAAATCATAGAATTTTGTATAAAAATTTCAGGAAAAAATATAACAACGATATTCCAATAAAAGGGATTTCGCAGCTAAAACCACTTATGTCAATATAGATGGTTTTTATCAAAAAATAAAATAATAGAAAATTTTTTAATACTCTTCTTTCTCTGCTCTGTAACAAATTTGGTCTCTTTGTCGAATGAAGATTAATTAGTTCGCGAGATATCGCTGTAATCAAAATTAGTCAATGATCGAATTTTTCATCGCTTTGAAAAATGTTTTAGTTCTAACAAATAAAAAAAGTTTCAATATTGAAAAAACAACTTTTCAAAAATAAGTTTAAAGTTAAGCTGGATTCATGGTAGAATAATACAGGTAGTGTCGAAGCGTTATCGGACTTTGATTGTGTATTACTAACACACACCCACACTACTAAAAAAGCGCACTTTTACATTTGTTTCAAATGCAAATAAGAAAAGGAAAAGAAACAAAATACTTTATAGAACAGAAAATGCAACCATTTTGCCATTTTTCTTTTATGCTTTTTGACAGCTTCGAACCTAAAAGCAGTGTTGTTGTAGCTTCGACACTACCTGTATTATTCTACCATGGTTGGATTCAACAATATGTAGTTCGAGGGCTCTCTTCTCGAAAGAATGAAATGATTATGGTCGGACAACTCTCAACTTGAATTGGTTTAATTTTTATTTTTGTCCGGACAATTAATTCTTTTATTTTTTAACCTAATTTGGTTTTTAAAATAATTTGGTTTTATTTTGTTCATTAGCTATTAATATTTGTCACTTGTCTTTTTTTATACACAATTTGTCACAAATTTATATTTTTTATTTGTATATTTCAGAACAATTTTTTCAAGTGAGAATATCGTGTTGCAGAATACTCTGTCAACAAAATTTTATATGGAAAAAAATTTTGTTCGAAACAAATGGGTGAATCCACCTCTAGTTTTCAAAATAATAGTTTTCATACAATCACGAGGATGTCTCTGTAATTTGAGGCGAAAGAAAATACCTCGAATCGCAATGCAAATAACATAAAAATTCGAAGTTTTCTATTCGCATGAATTTACGGAATCAATACACAGCTCTCTTTATATATATAAATATATATAGCCTTATTCACAAACGATTAATAAAGTTATAGTAGGTTTAATGTTGGATTTTTATATGGGAAACCCGGTTTTAATGCACACATTACCTTTATTAATTGTTTATGAATCGGGTTAGAAATTTTTGAAGAAAAAATATCCTTCTTTTGATACTCATTGAATTACCTGACAAATAAGTGTGAAGTTTTGCCCAAAGATGCGGTACAATGAATACCAGGTGTGGTCAAAGTAGCCGAACCATTACCGGGACTAGTACGTATGAGACACTTGTTATGAGTACGAGTTAATCTGAAATATTAAAAAAAAAAACATTTTCATTTCAATTAATAAATAAAAAAAGAAACAACTCTTACTTAACAAGACCATCAGCAGCCTGGGTGATGCGAAATCCATTGATGTCATATATTTCAGTGCCCTCATCGGTGCAAGAGTACGAAGAGTTTTGAATAACATCATTAGCATCTTGCACATAAGAAGGACCATGACGGGAGTCACTTAAAGAAAAGCATTAAAGCTATTGTTACATATATTTTCTTTCAGTGTTCATATTAAATGACAACTCACTCATAGAAAACTGTTAAAGTGTAGTCTTTAGTTAAATCCGTAAAAGTATCGGTAGTGGTGCGAGTACCAGCCGTATCAACCAAATAAATTAAAGCACACGATTCACTAGTGAAACTGACACCTTTGTACCACATCTTGGCATAACGACTAAAACGAAATTAAATAGAATATAAATATAAATTCCCTTATTGTACAAAAGAGCATAACTGACACATAATTATTTGTTTTCATGCCATCGTATGTAACGATCTCAACTTTGGAGCCACTTTGTAATATCCGTCCATTGGGATGAATCAAAGCAGAGTTACTGCAATTGCGTGACAGGGCTATGGCCACCATGCTGCGTTGATTTAAAACACGTACTGCTTTATCTAACGTCATGTCAATTCTAGATTTAAATAGAAATACATTTTTAAATTGCTTTTATTTCACACTTCTGCTAAAAAAAACAAAAGTCTTTCAACACACCGTATGCCATCACGTAAACGTAATTGTATGGTGCCATTAGTCATTGCAATTGGTCCAGCGCCAGGACAAGGTGGTGGTGTAGGATTTTCATAATCTAAGCCGCGATGACTGGAACTCAAACGGCCAATAGCATATGGAGGCGGTGGCATGGCTTGCGGAAACTGTTGTGTATGATGTGACGGTGACATATTGGGTGGCTGTAAATAATTTTTTCGTTTTCAAAGAAGCTCAGGTCATTAAAAAAGATACTTACCATCCTGCAGACATCATTTTCATAACCATAAATTGGCGAAGGTGGTGGACCCATCGGATAACGAACATTAAAAACGCCACGTGTCATACCACCGCTACGGCTGGTTATAGGTGAGTCATAGCTGCCGTAGTGATGGGGTGATGCAGTGCTCATATGAACCGGTATCGGTCTTGTTGGCATTGAGCTTGATGGCGTGGACGTGTCTTTTGGTGCCATGACACTTGATCCACAGATGCGATTTTGTTGTGAAACAAATGGCGTTGCGCCAGCATTAAAACGGGTTGGCTGCGAATGAATAGAATTTTAATTTTTAATTTAAAAAATAGTTTCTTTTTTCAAAAAAAAATTTGTTCAAATGTTTATTTTTGAATGCTTTATGAAATTATTGCGTTTTAAAGATCGTCCGCTAATTAATTTCAAAATTTCTCTTTTTTGCGTCTTTAATCTGTGTTTGTGTAAGCAAAATTATTTGTTTAAATTATATCTCTCTGCGCTGTAAATTCGTAATAACCATTACACACAGTAAATAACAACAACGAATGAAGATTTTGTTGGAATTTTTAAGGTGCGCATTCGAAATTAACTGCCATGCCCAGGACGTTGCATGTATTCTTTCTTTCTTATAATTATATTTAAAACAAAAACAAAATTTTAGAATTTTTGTTTGTTTAAATGTAATTTTTTTAAAGAAAGAATTCGTTCGAAGTCGGAGGCCAGGCTATGCTGTATGTTCGAGTAAAATATTTTAAATGTCAGTACTGCAAAGCAGAATAAAAGTAACTCTAACAAAAGGTTTTCTTTTAGTAGAAATAGTTTTTAGAGTCCTTTCGATGTAAAAAGAGGATTTTCTCTATTATTCGTATCCAAATGCAGCGCTATTGAATTTTCATGTGAATTTCATACAAAATTTTAATAGTCTTATTCTCGATCAGAGTTCCAGAGTAAGCTTTTCTATCCTGCAAGTCAAGTCGTTTTAAATGAAAAGAATTATAAAAACATTTCCAGTAAAAGTTTAACTTTTGCGGAAATTTTCTCTTTTTTAATTTTTTATTCGAACGTCAAATCGAAAGTGTCACTTTAAAAACGCCAACATGATCTGACTCGATTTACAAATACATACCCGAATTACCGAGCGACGAATTACTCATTAATTCGATCTTAAAAAAATTCGTTCTGCTTTTTCCTATTGGACAACATATTTCTTTTTATTCAAATTAGAAAGTAACACCCGAGGTTTTTACATCAACGATAATTCCGAACGTTTTGCTTCCCCTTTCAATACAAATGATATAAAACTATCAAGTATGTGATGGAATACTATCGATTTCTTAACAATAGTTTTCAAAGAGCGTATCAAAGAGCATATCGATTGATTTTGAGAATCATTTTTGAGCCAATCTCAGGCTATTGACTGTAAAAAAAAGGGCACTTACCAATACAGAATACAATCAATATAATAGAACTTCGAAAACAAAATTATCAGAAACGATTGAACAAATTATTAAAAATATATTTTAAAATGATCACATCACATCTTTTGACGGTTTTGAATCGTTCCGTTTTTTCAAAATGGTTTTCCCATCACATACCTGCACGAGTGCATCCTCTTACAGAAATCAAAAAATAAAATAAAATCTTAAAAAACTTACCGCTGCTATGGATGTGTATACCGAACGTTGGCGTGTGCCATTTGTTGTTTTTGTTGGCGAGCGTAATAAAAAGTTAATTTTCTCATTCATATTGACACGAGCCAAAAACTCTTCGGTATTAAAACCATTAATACTAGGCACCGGAAGTGCCGAAATTTTTGGTGCTTCCGGTGGAGTTTTTGGTTTCTCTTCCGCCTGTTCCACAGACACAGCATTCGTATCACCATTTTCTCCGTTCATTATTTTCTAAAGTTTTCTTTATGAACTTGACAGAAAAAATTTTTATTTACTATTCGTTCAAAATTTGTATTACTTTGTATAGTAAATATAATCTGCTAAAAACCACAGCGCGAAGATGTAAAGAAACTTTGGAGGAGATATTTTGGAGGGTTGGAAAAAAAAGAAAAAGAAATTTTTAATTTTTATGACATGCGACTTCTGGCTTAAAAAATTTTCAACTGATTTGAATTGTTGAAAAAGTTGTTGGAAAAAACAGCAGGTAATTTGACAAAATATTCAACGATTCAATATTTAAATGTTTTTGAAAGGTTGCAAACGATGGGTGGTGGGGCTTTTTAAGGAAATTTATACCATAAAATCAGATAAACAGCTGATTTGCATATTAGCAGAAAAATCCCAAAGAATGCCAACAATAGTACACAGATTCATTTTTAAATAGACTGCTTTTTAAAAAAAAAACAATTATGCAAATTGAAGGGCTCGTTATAATTTATTTTTCTTTCTCGAAATTTTGCTGTTATTATCCTTGTAGTTTTTTGAGTTTTTAACTTTTTATTGCTAGCAAATTAAATTGTCTTATATTTATTTATGTTGATTTTTCTTCTTTATTCTTTTGCCACATTTAATTTAATTGAAGAGCAAGAATAAGAGAGAGAGATTTGCCATCCACTCCATCCATCAATTCAATGCTGAATTTATGAAGTACAGCATAGTTTTAGGCGTAAAGTTTTTTCTTTAGTGAACGTGAACGAAGTGGTTAAGAATCATTATAATAAATTATTTAAAAATACGACTTATTGAATTGCCCAGGAATTGCCGGAAATAGATGAAAACAGGAAATTTATGGTATTGAATTTTTTATATTGTTTTTATTTTAAAATTGAGTGCACAAATTTTAATCCCAAACACTTTCAGAAAAGTTCCCTGCCTGTAACAGTAATAAACAACTTATTCTTCTTAATGTTTTTCCATAAGAATTTGTATATTACCGACTTAAAAAAGCAATCAAAATCAAATCGTTTGTGAATTTTTTTTTCAAAATATGTTCCTCTAAAACTCCACCATTTGTGAAGCAATTTGAAAAATGTTTGATTTATTTGGAAGTACTCACTTCTAAATTAATCTCATAGTTTTAATGTTGTATTTCGGTTTCAATGTCTGTCTGTCCACTAGTTTTAAAGTCAGTAATTTTTGTCCAGAAAAATTTTATCGTATTGATATTTTAACTGATTCATAAGTACAGAGTGATGAGAGATGAGTGCTGGACCTATGAATGCGCTCAGAAATGAGTTATGCAACTAGTATGTACTGTTCTTCCGGAAATAAATTGAACTTCTATGACGACTGATAAGCGTTTTATTTGCTGCTAAGCAGACGGCACATTTTTTTAATACATAATTTTTTTATACTTCAAATTTAAAATATAGTTAATATTTTTTAAAATAAATCTTTTTTAATTAAGTTGGCATTATCCATGGTATTATCTCCCTTCAGTTATTCTCTTCCCTTTATAATCATATTTTCTGAAGCTCCGAAATTGGGATCAGCATTTGTAGCAGAACGTTTACCGTCTGAATCGTTACAAAGATCTGATGAACATGAACGAAAGTACATTTTATATGTTGTATCCGTTTTAACCGCATTCAGGTACTAAAAAGAAAAAGTTCAAACATTTTGAATACTTGTTTCCATCTTGGATGAGCGCCAAATTATATTAAGCTGTCATGGATCAAAGATTTTCAAAAAATTTTGCTTGTTGATGGGTTTTTTATCTAGTTTATATACATATATATGTACATGCATTTCATTAGCACCAACAAACAAAAGTTTTTGAAAATCTTAGAAAAAAGTTATCGAGACAATTTCGATTATTAATTTTAAAAAATATTATGGATCAAGTTTAAAATGATCCAAGCGATCAAAATATTAATATTGAATACACGTTTAAAATTTTTTATTGTTTATTTCGTTTAATTGGTTTAAAATTCAGAGATGCCAATGATTGGGCCACGTTCTCCTATCCTAGACGAGGATAAACCGTTTGTTATGTTATTGTTTTTATAGAGGATCGGACCACTCCTTATCTCCAACACTCACCAATTCACCGGGCTTGTGATCGGCTCCCCTGTACGAGACAAGATTCCAAAATTTATTGTTTAGCAATCAAGCAGATCTCAGAAGAGAGAGGCTGACATATTTAAAATTAATAAAAATAATACCATTTCCACAAAATTATTATTTTGTCGCTTACGATAACTTGGCCCTATATTCAGTTGACGAAATCGTATCGAATATTTCGCAATTGACCATATGATACTTTTTTTGAGTTTGCTATTTTTCAAATCCACGAATTTTGATTTAATTTTTTAAGCTATTGCATAGCTTTTATCGCGGGCTTTAAGCGCGGCGACCGAATCAAGAAATTTCGTAACGAAAAAACCTAACAGTAAGTTTGTTTCTTAAGTCTTTTGTTTTTTAAGTATGTGAATCGCCTAGCGTATTTTAACCCCTAAAGTATGCTATCGATTTAATTAACATACAGTATTGTTAGAACAGATTTTTACATGTAGGGAAACACAAAATGGCGTACTAACGATCAATCGTGATATACATAAACAAACAGACAAGTCGCAGGCTTCTAAGCGGTATTTTCCAGATATTTAGAGGATATCAAATCTCAAACTTGTGTTTCTTATATCAGTTACCATAAACCTATAGTTTCAATGATAAAAATTCCCGAATAACTTACATGTATTGTAAGATAATAAAAATATTTTAAACGATATTAACCTGTCATTTATTCAATAAAAGAAAAAAAATTGTTTTCTTATCGGTCACCACGCTCAAAAAGTGTAACTTGAATTAATATTAAAGAAAAAATAATACTGCATAAATAAAAAATAAATAAAGCTTAAGTTGATAAAAAATGTTATGAAATAGCTTTACCGCGGCAGTCCCCGAGTGCCACATGTCTTTTTTTATGAAATATTTTTATTTTTCATAAAGAATTTCTATTACGAAATATTTTTTATATATAACTTTTAACAGCTGCTTGATAATTTTCTTTAGCAATTTCAAAACGGTCGACGAAAATTCACAATTGACCTTTTTGTGAGAAAAACTTGATTTCATGCAAAAAAATGCGTTTTTCTTAAATCCTGTTTAATTATAATTTATTTATAGCCAAATTTATCAAATGAATTAGTATTAAAATAATATCTGTATCTTCTTACCAAAGGCTTATCTTCACAACTACGTGAAAAGGAAACAACTGAACCGGCAGGATGCTAAAAATTTGACATCAAAACTTATTCCATTGTATTCAACAACACAAACATTTGAACTCACAACTAAATCCTGTCGTATTATTGTACAATACTTCTTCGTGCAATTTATACTGTGATGGGGCTCATAAATACAAGAGTCATTAGATCCGCTGTTGGCTGTATAACTGCAGGTGTAACATAGTAGTGCTAAATTATAAGAAAAACAAGGAAGATGCAGCAATTAAAAGTTAGAAATAAAGGAAATAAATAGTTGTTGGTTGGCTCGCAGCATGAGAACAACAACAAGAAATTAATTCAGCACTTTAGACACAAAATCAAAGAACTAAAAACTTTTCCAATTCGGCCTTAATTTTCTTCATTTTAAATGGATACACATTATTTTTGTTTCTCATTATTATCTAGATCATGCAGAGCTCCGATGCAGTGCTGCAAAAGAGTTAGTTCGTTTAGAAAACTGAATATTGAGAAAGGAAAATATTCAGGAAAATAAAATTTTCTTTAATTGTGCCATAAATTGCTGCTTGATTTGTAAACAATAGGTGTGTTCGTTTACTGTACTAGTAAAATTGGCAACGAGAGAGTAACAAAAAATTTTCCAAAATTACTCTCAAAAATGTGAAAAAGTAAATGAACACTTTACTAGCAAAAATTTGCAAGTTAAAGTAGTGTTGTAATGTATTAGTATATATGAGTGCTCAATAACTACCCCTATATTTTTCATTGTCGTGACTGGCATTTTTCTAGTACGGCTTGTAATAGAATAATAAAAGTTTTGCAATTTTAGTTAATCTAGTACTAGGCGTAGTCGAAATACGCTGAGCACGATCAGGGTGATTAGTGGCTTTTCATTGTAATAAAAAGCTTTTTCCAAAATAAAATATCATTTTGCTGCCAGCATTACACCTCAAAAGCAGTACAAAAGTAATTTAATAAATTATGTGTCAATTTAAATTCATTTGCAAATATATATCTGAACTAATTGAATTATTTGCCTGCTTAGTGTAAATAGCCGAGTAACTAGGTACTCATAATATTTACAACACTGAAAATAACAGCCACTGATGTACCAGATACTGTGTTGCTTAATTCACTTCCATTAGACATCTTCTGTTGCTCCTAAGTTACACAAAAATAAATTTGTTATATTTTCATACTTTTTATCATTTTAAAAGTTTAAAAGTTTACTCACAATTTCTTAAATTTTCTAAAATATTTTTATTTTCAACTTAATTTAGAAATACAAAAACGCAAAACAGCTGTTTGAATAGTTATTGCAAGTAAAAATTTTACTTGTAAAAACTTGCAAGAATTTTTCTGTCTCTCGATTTTTTACGCTCTTTCGGCGCGCTCTCGTTGCAAATTTTCTGTCAAAAAGCACAAAAGAATAATGCCAAAATGGTTGCATTTGAAACAAATGTCAAAGTGTCCTTTTTTTAGTAGTGTGGGTGTGTTTAACCAATACATAATCAAATTTTGATAGACCCGAACCCAAAAAATAAATTCCGTTAACGCTTCGTCACTACCTGTATTATTCTACCATGAAACGTACAACTAATTCTGCCTTAAGATTTAACTCTCTAAAATACTGTAGCTGACATTTAAAAATGTATATGAATTTATTTATATGAATGAAAACAACAGAGAGCGTAACGTCGTCACATCACCTTTAAATACAATAATGCTTTTCATTAAATGTTTGTTTCATATTTATTCAGGAAAAAACATACTAAAATAAACAAATAAAAACACTAATGTTTTCAAAGATTGTTCTATGTTCTGACTTTATAATATAAACATTAATATAATAAATGTGTATATTTAGTAGTGTGTATTTTTACACTTAATCAATTCACTTCTTTTCCTCCGTTTGTTTACAACACAAATAAGTCTACTTCATTTCGTTCAAACAAACACTGAGCGGAAAGCAGGAAGGCAGACGCACTGACAAACAAACGTTCACCTACAAAATATTAAGTCTTAAGAAAATAATTTCAATTCGGCAGAAGAATCCCCTTGGCAATACGCCATTTAGCAATAAAAAACAAAAACAAAACAAAACACAACATAAATTAATCTTTTTTAATGCACACGTAGTGAAAGAAAACGTCACACACTATTATGAAAAACTTTGTCGAAAAGATTTACAACGAATTCGTGTTTGTAAAGAGTGACTTTTTGAACGGTTTACTTTTTTAATTAATTACAAGTAATAGGGTTGAATTCGGCTGCCACGAATCTTAAATACCCTTCATCTAAATATCAGCATATTTAAATATATCAATTATTAAATAACGCACTTACAGGAAGAATATTAGAAATTTTTTTCATTTATACTGAAACCATTTTCAAATACGTTACAAAAGGGGAGCAGGGTAAAAACGTAAATAATTGCTTTACGTAACATGTAACTACCCATAATGCTCCAGTTATATTTTCTTTTTGTATAGACATTTTTTATCAAATGATATTAATTTATTTATAATATTTTCAATATTTAGGTTTTTCCGAGTTGAATATTCTTTTTATTGCGCGACGAAAACAATTTTATTTGATTTACCGCCTTTTTAAAATAATTTTCTAAATTATAATAATTTGTCAATTTATAATATTTCCCTGCAGAGGCTTCCCAATGTGGGGGCGAAATATCTGACTTTAATGAAGTTGTTTAATACAAAATTTTGTAAATTAAAGATCTCCAAATCCGAAGACCTCTCTTAACAAATGAAATTATTGAAATTTGAAAAAAATGAAACACCGATTTTCGAAATTCAGTTAAAATTTTGATTTAATTTATTTATACATGGAAACGCACATGAACACTGATGATGGGAGTGTAGCGGCTCCCAAAAAACAACGCTGTTTCTGTTCTGCCGTGTAAGTTCAAATTAATTAGTGTTAAAAATGTTCCCTTGTTCCTTTGGAATATTATCTCATGTCCAATTCTTTCTGACTAAAAATGTTACGAACTTTAGCCAAAATAATAATCACTTTGGATTTAAAACTACTAACAAATATATAATATAATCACTTTAAATAAAAAAAATCGCTTGTTTGTGAATATGAGTATTTAACATTATTGGAAAAAATTTAAAACTCATTGGTTTTGCTCGATTTCAAATCCCGGGGGCAAATTACGGCATTCGATATCAAACGAAATTTTCATACAAAATAAAAAAAATATCGAATGCCGTAATTTGCCCCCAGATTTTACTAATTTCTTTTGCTTTATTTTTTGAAAAAATGTTAATTTTTAATGAATAAAAATTATTTTTATTTATGTTGGATTCACCCATTTGTTTCGGACAAAAATTTCGTCCGGACAAAATTTTGTTGCCAGAGAGTTTTCTATAACACGATTCACTCATTTAAAAAATATGTTCCAGAATATCAAAGCTACCATATGAAATATGTAAATAAAAAATAAAAATCCCTGACAAAATTATAAATTATAAGTGCTTCTGTTAATAGGTAATGAGCTAAATAAAGCGAAGTTATTTCCAAGGAAAAAAATAAAAAATTAAAGAATTGCTGTAAAATCGCTTTTGAAACACTATAATGTAGCAACTCAGTTTAACTTTGTCCGAACAAAAATTAAAATTCACCCAATTCAAGTTGAGAGTTGGACGAACAAAATCATGTCTCTCTCACAAGAATAGAGACATCAAACCACATATAAAAAAAAATTGATCCGGACAAAAAGTCTAAGTCATCGGACTAGCAGAACAGATCAGTACTGATATCGAGGTTGCTACACCTTATCCATGTTCTAATATTACTTGAAAAACAATATTTGAATTTATCGAAAATAATTAATAAATAAATATTAATATTTTTTTTGGTGAATTTTGATCACTAATGGTAACTTCAGATGCTGGACCTGTATGGGACCTAACACTAAATATTGAGTGATGGCAATAGGGGAATTTGTGTTTAAGTTATACTTCTTTAACCCTAGAGTACTAACATGATTTTTTTCTACATTAATACTAATTGTTAGTCAAATCGGCTAAAATGAATATAACTCCGATTTTTTTTGTTAGCTTCACATGAAATAATTTTAATATTTTTTTAATTTGATAACTTATTTTGTCCAGTGTCTAAAAAAACAGTAATATGAAGGTTTTCCGAAATAATTTATTTTTGCATTTATTTCATTAAAGGTGCTCTTCTAGGAACACTTCCGTAAACACAAATTTTTCAATGAAAATTAAAAGTAAAAAAATAAAAAACAAAAAATTTTTAGTTCATTGGTAATATAATAATAATTGGTAATAGAAAACATGTCAAATAATACTGAAAAGGCAAAAAAAAATATTTTTTAGAGTTTTATCTACATTTGTGAAATGCTCCTGTTAGTCATTTTGACTAACAAGACTTCAAAAACTCAAAAATAGCATTACTTACTGCAGCAAAATGACCGTTCAAAGCAAGAGCGTACCATCAACTGAGATTACAAAAATGAGATCTTTCCATAGCAGCAAAAAAAATTACACGCAAAAATAAAAACAGTATTAGTCAAAATGACTAACATTAGTACTGCAGGGTTAAGCCAAACTGTTTGATAATATCAATATATTTAGAGGATTTATGATATTCAAAGGCCTATTCCGGGACTACCATTGTACTGGAACTAGTATAAATCGTTGGCCGATGTTCATCAGTTTCGGCAAGTATGGCCCGTAGCTAAAAAAAGACAATCACAGGAAATTCTTTTACACCACCTTTAAAATTACGGGCAGTCCCTAGATAAGTTTTAATGGATAATGTATCGCTTCTACAAACGGACGAACTAAAACGGAATGGAGAATATTCTCATATTTAATAAATGTAATAATTATCTTATTTTGCGTTTGTCATTGTAGAATTTAATAGACAAAGACGACAGAAGCAATTTCCTGTTCTTCTTAATGCCGAGAAATGTCTCTCGATTTTTCAGCAAAGAAGTCAAATTGAAGCCTAAAAAGTCATCTTTTCTTCAACAAGAAAAAGCCGCACTGAATAATTTTAGTTCTATTCAAAGTTATAGATATTTTACCTTCTTTGCGCGAAATGTCCCACAGCGCAACATGTACAAAAACACATTCTATATGACCTAAACATGTCGTTTATAAGCACTTTAACACAGCATGTTTGACTTTAAGACATGCCGGAATGTATAAAAGGAACTATCAAGAAATCGTACAAAAATCTTGATTTACTTTTACAAAAAAATTTACAAAGATTTGTTATTTATTTATTCCCTGTTCTGTAAATCGAATCGTTCTAGCTCCATGGATTTTTGTAAATAAATAATGATCCTTTTAGTGTTCCTTTTGTTCCACAGTTCAAACAAGCTTCGAATAAAATATATGAAATATTAAAAACATATAAAATAGAAAAACCTACAAAAATTACTCGATTTACAGAACAGGGCTGGCGGCATGTTGATGCTGATTTCATTGTCTGTGTGTTAAAATTTCATTAACGACAAATTCAGGCGAAATAAGAACAAGTTCTTAGAAATCTAAAGATAGACAGGTACCTGGTACTTGAGAAATTAAAATAAAATAAAATTTATGCGATTTGATGAGATTCTATTTGATTTGTTTTTATTCAAAGTATTCAAGTGAGTGTGTGGTAAAAGAAAATCATGCTGAAATCATGAATAAGATGATGAGAAGAAATGATTATAGACATGATGTAGAAGAGGGCCAATTTCAAGAACACAAAGCGTCATATTTTATATTAGTTAACCTAAACCTCCCTTTTCTGATAATGTAAAAATCTTTCAATGGATTATTTTGTTTGTTTTTGTAAGAACACAAAACGTGACGGGGCACTTGGCCTTAAATGTGACATTTCTTTTTTTTTTCCTTCATCGTTTTTGGTTTGTTTGACCATGATTAATAATTTTCTTGGAAATTATAAACTTTTGGTTTTTTGGTAGTAGTTTTTATTTCATTTAATAAGTCATAATAAAATTTCTGGAATAAGTTTTCTTACAATGCACAACTCCACATGGGCTCTAATAATGTTGCTTGTCAATTTTTATTCGGCTAAAGAACCTTTGGCTTATTACAATTTTTATTAAATGAATCCGATTTGTTTTTATAAAGCAAGCAAAGCAATTATTTTTAATTATGTATATTGAAAATTAATAGATTTTTCTCACTAATTTTTTTTGTGGCTGGAGGTCAAACTACAAAATGTAAACATTTTATAATTAAATGTAATTTTATTATGTAAACTATAAACCAGCAAGCCTGATACAACTAAGTAGATACTATATGCTACTATTTAATTTTTAAAAAGAAATACCGGTTTTCGAATTATTCGAACCATGTTTTTTTTAATTTTCCGGACGGTTCTCGAGTTATTCGACAAACTTGGGTGCAAATTACGGCATTCGATATCGAACGAAATTTCCATTCAAATTCAAAACATTTTGTATGGGGTTTCGTTCGATATCGAATGCAGTAATTTGCCCTCTATTTTTTTTGTCTCGAAGTTGTCGACAAAAACGAATATTTTTGTTTATTTCTTTATTTCTTTATTTATTTATTGGTATATATTCTGCAAAGTAAATTTGCAGAATATAGTTGCACAAAAATGGCACCGGTAACTAGACCATATGCCCATGACGTTATTAACAGTATCTTAAAAAAGTTTTGTGACTGACTATACACGACCTATGCCTTCACATAGGAAGTAGTAGCAACGTGGTTGTCAACGAAATTCCACAAAAGAACCGTAAGACTATACGGTTATCCGTGGCAAATCAGTCAACCAGTGCGAGCGAGACGAAAAACTCTCGAAGGCTAAACAACACACGCAAGCCTGACCGCACTTAAGAAATAATTACGATGACGCGAGAGCTGTTCTTCAGCCCAGAGCTGCTTAACTACTGATTTCTTTATTTATTTTCCTTTTTGTTATAGATTTTATGCGATTACTTTTATTAATCAGCCAATAGGCAACACTGTTTTTTATGCAAAAATCATGTTGTAATAACTACTCTTTTTCGAAAACCGGGTTTTTGCATATGTTGAACATTTGGTAACTCTAATAGCGGTTCAATAAAAAAAATTGTTTAAGTAGAATCTTTCAAGGTTGAAAAGCTTTAAAACCTTACAGCGATATCTAAATCAGAGCGTTGAGCGTCGCGTTATAAACAGGGTACTTATTTGCAGTACATTCAAAGTAAATTTTCTTTCTTAGAATACATTGTAAGTCCGTGCCCCGTTGCTAATGCTGTTAGCCTGTTCCCGTACGCACATGACCCAAACTTACCGAAAAGTTTTTTTCAACACACATTTTTGTAGAGAATAAAAGGGCATGGCATGACTACAACAAAATCCTAAGAACCGGAGATTTTCCGGATTTTTATTATTAGTTTTAAAATATTAAATACATATGTGTGTATGCATGTATGTGCATATTTCTTTATAAAAAATGACACGGGCTGACTACCGACTGACTGGCCATCGCTTGACCCCCAAAATTTTTTGAGAATCATCATATAACAAACCAGTCTATAATATCTATACAAGGTGAATCGGTCTAGCATACGTACTTCGATATAGCGTTAGCTAAAACATAAAAAGCCCTAACCAACAAACATGAAAAAAATCTGAATTTTTATAATACCGGTCAAGGTAATATATACCATGTGAAAATTTCAAGAGCAGGACATGCTAAAGGTTCACACAACCGTTTTAAAAAAAATATAAATACTTCCAACTAAAACATTACACTTCATAACTAACAAAAATTTTAAAATATTAGAAACAAACATATTAAAAACCCATACGGAAATGAGCTCGTCATTGTTCTCTTTATTAAATGGGAATAATTCGCTTTGAAAACCTCAATGCTTTTAATATCGGCATGTTATTAGCTTCTCCTGTAAATTTACTAAAATGTTAGTTAGAGCCTTTTGTATTTCAGACGTCGATATTTATGTATACAAAATTTATGTTCTTAAGGGCCATTTTTATCACACCATGATCGCATAATTTGTTGTAATTAAATTTAATTGCTTCTAAGCATTACAATAAATTTCAGTTGAAGTAAATCGATTGTCATTGAATGACAGTTTCATTTTTCCCAATGACATTCATCACTTTCAGCTGGTACCATTGAAAATTCAATGGCAAGTACAGCGATTGATATTTTTTATTTTTAGTTTCTATAAACAAAATATGTAGTTGTAACCTGGTGTATTTCGCTATCTTTGTCCACCGCAATTAGCTGAAATTAAAAAATTGTTGAAAAATTATTTTTATTTATTAAATCATTAATTTTTTTGCTTAATCGCCTACTTGCACGCACCACGCCCATAATTTGAAAGCTCGCAGGGTCACAGTATTTAAGTAATAAGATAACAATTATTTTCTTTGTTTGGGCGGTACTTTTTGATTTTTTTCTCTTTTATCCTGAATTAATTTCATTTCAACATATTTTACGTTGTTTAAACATGTTTCATGTTTCTTTAACATTTAGGAATTTTATTTTAATATTATTCGAGTCATTATTAATATTTCACAAATTTAATTTAGCTTTTTTAACATTTTGATTTAACATAAGAGAACGTTTGTTAAAATTTAAAATTGACAAAAGTTTTTTCAAAGTATTTCAGTGTCATTTTTAATGTTTATAGCAATGTTGATTTTATAATAGTTAATATGTTTCAACTATATGCGATGTTAATTTTACATGAAAAACTGTAATTATTACTACAAAAACGGAATTTACAAAATTAAACATTGATTAATGTTATTTTAACTCTGTAAAAGGTAAAATTTAAAACGTCCAAGGTTATTTCAATGTGATTAATTTTAACATATTTTAATACTAAATTAAAAATGTTAACCATTGATTTAACTTAAAACAATGTTTAAAGTAAATTCAATTGGACTTTTTTCCACATATTAACAATGATTTGATATCAACATTTCTTCATGTTGATTTCAATTGGGTTTTTTTTCTGTCTGCTGTTGCTTGTTTAATGCTCTTGATTTTGATGATGTTGTCATTATAGCTGTTGCTATAATAACCATTGTTCAAGACAAGCATATTGTCTACTCGGCACACTAGCAACAGAGTTACGAAAAGCACAAAATATCCTGGCTCTCAATTGTTAAATCTGTCTAGATATCGGCTCGATTTCGCAAAATGATCGTAAGCGGCAAAACAAAAATTTTTCAAGAGAATGCTTCCTTATAATTATTAAACATGTTTTATATATCGACCCCTGTGTGCGAAATTAACGTATGTTACACTTTTTTTAAAAATCTACGTTTTTTATGCAAATTGGTTCTAAGTCCATTAATTCATCGGTTGACAAAATATTATAGCGATTAATATAATAGTTATGGAGATAACACAATGTACATTTTATCGTATGGAACAGTTTCATATTATATAATAGTTATAAAAAAAGTAATAAAACTGCTATCCTGTAAAATTAATTTTTTGTAACATACAATAATATGGCGCACAGGGTTTGATATGTACGTACATAAATTTTCGCTTATGATGAAATCTTAAAGCCAATATCCTAAAACGGCTCTCAAACATACAAATGCCACCACATTTATTTTTATTTACACAAGGATGTGTACGTGTACATGTACATATGTATAAGTGTAAGATATTTTCAAAAGACACTTCTCTGATAAGAATATGCAGACAGAAATAAGAAATCAGAAAAAACAATTCAAATCTAAACGTCATCTATTTCTACGTGTTTGCAAAATGATGTTGCTTTCATATTTTCTTTTTGTGACTCAAAATACAAAACTAAAATATTTTGACACGTGTTAAAATATGTGTTTTATAAAAAAAGGTGAAATAAAATTACATTCTAATGTTTCATATTTATTAATAAAAAAACTTATTAGCGTTGAATGAATCATTTATATAATTTTTTTTTTAAAAAGTAAAAAATAATAGAACTAATTTGTAAAACATGATTCATTTATTAAATTTTAATTTAATTTAAATCTTTCTAGTATGAAATTAATATTATTATTTGTTTTTAATTTGTATAAGTATCACTAGACATTTATTTAGCATTCATAGAGCCTAATGTATCAAGATGGCATTTTGAAGGCTCTTTGATGTGAACAATTTCCCCAATACTGCCAATGACAGTGATTGATATAAAATATAGCGAACTCATTATTCATTTCATTTTTCACTTCAATATTTTAATGTGAATTTTGAACTTTTTAAACTTTTTGCATTCGTTCTTGATTTATTTATTTGAATGGATTTCTTTTTTTAATATTGAAACACATACAAATACATCAAAAGCATAAACATATATATTGTGTGCAGGAACGTATGCACACTTTTTAATAGAAATTTATGTTGTATGTGGAAATTTATTTTGATTTGACATTTTTTTGTTGTTTTGAAACCAAAAAGATCATCCAAAATTAATTTAGTCATGGACCGAAATTACATGAAATATATTTATATTTTTAAAAGAAATTTTTGTAAATATGTAAATATACATATTAATATAACAAAGTGCTTGAATATTACGTGGAGGCTTTGAAAAACGAAATAGGATTTTTAATTCAATTTCTATTTCAATACAATATTAAGTGCGTTCGAGTACCCAAAAATTTTTTTAAATTTTTACTGAATTTTACTGCATTTTACTAAATTGCGTTCGTTTACACAAAATACAATAAATGAGAGCACAAATTGAGAGCGTAAAGTGTCAATTCATGACTGAGTATTTATAAATTTTTACTGCAGAAATATCTTGTAGCAAAATTTAGCAAAAAAAACATATGATTCAAAAGGTAAACAAACAAAAGCAAGATAACGAAAATTATACAATTTGTAAAAATATTAATTAAGAAAAGGAAAACGGAAATAAAATAATAAAAAATAATAACTGAACTATTATTGTTAAGCTATTCGTTCGTTAAGCATGTAGATGCCTTTTAATAGGAAATAACTGTTGTACTAGAAAGCATTCACAATATGATATGTGCCAAATGAGGGAAACTTTAACTTCAAAATAAATTGCAGACGTAAACTTCCAAAACGCCAAAACATGTGTATTTTTCTTTTGTCTCCTCTGCCACAATCAGTCAATAGAATCTTGTTATTTTGGAGAACAAATCTGATTTTATTGTACATTGTAATTTTTAAAATCTCTTTCTGCCACTTTAATTAACAATGTTATCATTCCTAATCGAGTTTTAAAACAAAAGAGAATTTATAATTAAAACAGTTTGACAACGATCACAAATTAAAACTAGAAAATTGTGCAAAGCAGAGCGCAATATGTTTAATTGGCAACATTCTGTTTGATTTTTTCCTTAAAATATATCAGTTAAATTTAAATGCCTAAAATAATCTGAAGATCTCTTTGATTGTAATTAAAACACTAAATTATATTACTAATTTACTTACCATCTGATATACCGAGCATTAAGGCAACAAGAACAAATAACACTAATAAAGATTTCTGAAGGAATGAAAAAGTCGCACACTTCCACATTATAAGACACTTATTCCTGTTTTATTTTAAATCAAATAATATGTACAGAAATACTTATAATTTATTTTTAATACTCGTATGTAGATGTTTTGTTGAAGCGCCTTTAACTTTAATGACTGGCTGACTGGCTGACTGGCTGACTGACTGACTGGCTGACTGACTGACTGCCTTATTCAACTTTAAACAATCTTACAAAGCACACTAAAGTCTTCCAGACAGACAATCGGGGAGCAAAATACCCATTTACTCATAAACCTTGTACATGTGTATCTTATCTATTTTGTTTATCGTCATTATGTTTCTATCGAATACAATTTTTTATTTTTATTTCAGATTGATAAAATTGCAACTACAACAACAGATTTGGATGGAGAATGCCACAAGGTGCCGATAACAAAAACAACAACAACAACAAAAGCAACACCGCATGCTGGAAAAGGTCTGTATAAACAAAATATTTTTCTCACCGCCCATTATAAATAAACTGTACAAAAAAAACATTAAAAAAAATAATTAATAAAATTTATAGTAGATGATTTTAGAATGATTGTGAAATACCAAAAAAAACCGATAAAAAACCTTGAAACATCTAAACTAGTAGTACGTGCAATAATTGCGAATACGTAAACTAATTTTGCATGCTCGATATCTAAAAAAAACTAAATATTCCATTTTGCAGATGCAGGCCTTTCCGACAATACCTCCCCTACCCATTTCCAGGCTTTAACAAATGCCCAGCAAAGTAGAACTATAGTAACAAATAAAAAATCTTCGCCCAAAACCCTTCCTGCTACCTATTGTACCAGCACACGTTCCGCAGCAGTCATGGCTTTGGCACTACGTACTCAAACACCCTCCAGTCCACAGAAGACAAACAAGAACTCTCATAACTACCGGCCATCCGAATGTACTAAAAACTCGGCCGAATCAACTTTTACAAATAAGACGTCAAAGTCACCGAACTCGGCAGCAGCGTCCCATCAACAGCAGGCAAACCGATCGCCAGCACAACAAATCAAGTCCAGAATTTTAAATGATCGTCCTAATGGCATAGGAGATTTGCATTCGGGCGGTTCGAGTAGCTCTGACAACGATGGTGTCAATACGTCCTCTTCCTCATCGGCCACTGCCTTAAGGCGTTTGTATTTTAAAAGTGGTCGCAGTACGAAAACGAAAGCCAATACGAATAAATCTTCCATGTCAATGACCCAAATAACCAAAAATGCTATTTGTACAGCAGCTGTGCTGTATCATTCTTCGGTGGAAGGTACCCTAGCCGGTGCCAACAATAAGTCCAAAACGAAAAGTGTTCCCAAGGTCAGTCCATATTTTATGTACATATGAATAATGTCCTGCCGCAAAAGGTATCGGTATTGAAAAAAAAATATTGTAATTTTTTATCTGTTTGTTTGTTTGTTTGCTCCTCTAAAAACTCAAGGTTGTTGTAATGGGTTCTTCCACTGCTTCGACGAGCGATACTATTATTAATACATCCACAGACTCAGCATCGACTATGATTACGAATGTTACCCTTACTGACACATCAGAGACCTGCGATTCTTTAGATTTAGGTAATTTTATTTCTTTTCTTTTTGTATATATGTAAGTAAAACATGGAGTTGCGATTGTTTTGACAAAATTTTTAATAATCCTTTAAGTGTTTTTTAATTTAATAATTAATTTTTTTTGTTCACAATTGCATGTTTTGTAAATATTATTTATGCACGGTTCAAAAGAAAGAAAAAAAAAAGGATTCAACGAAACGGAATGTGTGTTACGAGTCTTAATAAAGTTACTGTCAGACGTGGCAAATATAGGGTTTTACAATAAGTGGTTTCATTTTGATATGCAGGGCAAGTTTTTATATGCACAATAATTATTAAAATATGCATGCAAATATTCCAAAAAAAAAAAAATATTAAAATATGCACAAAAATATGCACCCGAAAAAACACAGACTAATAATTTTTAATCTGTTTTATTCACACAAATGTTTATTAGAAAGTATAATCACATACTTTTTCAAGTTTTCAAATTGAAAGGATCTTCGATTATCGCACTAAATGTTCAATATCGGTCGATTTTACTGTACATGTTTGTTTTTAATCTTGGTCAACGTTTGAATGCCAACATTTCGATTAAATAGTTTGTTAAGTTTTTCAATAAAAATTTTATTCTTAATATTTTGCAGTTTTTATTTTAAGTTTCCTATGACGCATAAACTTTCATGTAAAAGGAAGTCTTTTGGTTTAAAACTTGATTGTACTGTGGCAAATACGTTCACAATTATCTTTAAGGAATGCTAAATCTGTTTTTATTGATGAATTCTTAAATAAATCTTTTTCATTACATATCGACTCTGCCTCATCATCAGAAAGCTCCCTTAAAACACTTCTTATTTCTATAAAATTGTCACAATAATAAGTAGCAGCCTTTAACCACATAATCTGGTGGCAAAATCATGGCAAAAATTATATGACGAAAACAAATTATAGGCATATACATATTCAATTTTAATATTTTTGGAAAATTATAATTGAATTCACTTCAAAAAGAAAGATGCAGACGTTTAGACTTTTATTTAATGTGATTATTTTCGAACAATTTTGTTGTTAATGGTTTCTTTAATCCAAAGTGATTATTATTTTTGGCTAAAGTTCGTAACATTTTTAGTCAGAAAGAATTGGACATGAGATAACAAAGCAACAAGGGAAAATTTTAACACCAATTAATTTCAACTTACACGGCAGAACAGAAACAACGTTGTTTTTCGGGAGCCGCTACACTCCCATCATCAGTGTTCATGTGTGTTTCCATGTATCCGCCACTGTTTAGGTGGCTTTTAATTCTGCTGATATATTTTCCTATTGAATGTGGTTCTTTCTGTAAGTCGAATCATCTTTAGAACACGTGAGTAACTTTTAATACACGAACATTCATGTTCATGACCAAAAAAGTTTACTCATGGACGATACATGTTTCTTTTTAATTTTCCGTGAGTGTCAAAAATTAGTCACTCTCATTATAACTTGCGCTTATAATACATATGTATGTATGTATTTATGTACATATGTATGTGTATGTTTTAGAATTTTAAATTTTGCTAACAGAAAATATTACATCATTTTGCTGTGGTATATTTTTCCTCTGAACCGGTTCTCTGAATTTAAAAACATGAAAATGGCGTTGGGAGCCGAATTTGTAGAATAAGACGCGGCAACAATTCGAACTCAACTCCTGTTTTTCGCCATGGAATCTGTACAACTGTCTATCTGCGAATCAACTTGGAAATGTGTTTCCTAAATTTTTTGCTTTAATCAATACTCATGAATAATATTCCCCATTTAACGATTTTCCTTTTCCCAAATTAAACAATTGGTAAAAAGAACTTTAAGGATGAATTTCTCCAAAAGTATATCGTTCATCTTTTGCAACTTAACATTTTTGAAAAACTTACTTTACTTTAAGTTTTTCTCCAAAGAAACAAGTCACGCTAAAATTCAACTTATGCACGTGCATGGAATTAAAGGAGACAATTTACTCACGATCATGCATGACTCGCGCTGGCTATGTGAGCGTTGCCCGTCTCTACTTAAATGAAAATCGAAATTTATTTACAGAATGGCGCTGTTACTGCTACACATGCAAACTTTATCATTGTCTTATTTGCAGACAGACTAGCATTTTAAAGGTCATTAACTTATTACTTTTCACACAATCGGCGCACCATTTGGCATTACAAATATTTAATGTAATAAAAATGGCTTTTAATTTTATTCATGTTAAATAAATTACTAATTTTATTGCTAATTTTCAAATAAACTCAAAAATATTTAACAGAAAACACAATTTCGTTTGTTTGAACTTGAATTCTTTTTTTTCGCTTGTAATAAAATTTATCAATCTCACAATTTTTACAAATTCACTGGAAATAAATAAAAAACTATTATCTCAAAAACTAGTTGAATGTGTTTCAGGTGATAATTCGGGTCAAAGTGAGCCATTATTTAGTTCCTTGGAAGAGCCATTACTAACAGCCATACAGATGGACTCCGAACAAGAAGGCACCGAAATTGAATTGACTAGTTGTTCATCCTATTCGCGACCCGATATGAATTTTCAGGACAGCACCGAGGTATGTTTTATAGAAATATAAAAAAAAAATTTAAGTCATGTAAACTGTTTATTGGGATTGTTTTTGTAAGAAAAATACAACCTTACTATGCAATCCAAATGCATACAACTATGCTTATTAGTATAACACTTTTTGTTATAACTCTAATTTATTCATTCCTTTTAATTAACTTTTGCCATTAACATGTATTAAATAAAATCGTCTTAATTTATATGAATATATATTGAATTAAACAAATTGATGCAAGAGTAATTTTGTTCTCTTGGGATACCACGTTAACTTCCACTACGTAAGTAAATTGGGAAGAAATAAATCTAACAGTTTTAATTAATGATTTGCTGGAAAATTAACTTTGAGTCTCTGATTTTGAAATATCATGTGCCTGCCAAAGTTATTTGTTTTAATTTATTGGTAAAATGCTGTTGTTATTTTTTTTAAATTTATTAATCGAGGTTGCCTCGATATCTTCTTTCAAAGATTTTCAAAACCCCTCATGGAACAAAAGTTTCTGTTGTTATTTTTATACAATTTTTTATTTTTATAAAATTTTTTATTATTATAAAATTTGTTATTTTTTACTCACTTAAGGTAAAAAATACGAAAATTAATTTAAAACTACAAAAAGCTGGAAGACGAACTCATCTACTTTTGAATCGGAGGCAGATTCTCTAGTAGTGTTGTAAAAGTATTGAGTATTTGAGTACCGACTACTCAATACCGTATATCGGTTTCGAGGAAAGTTAAGCGCCTTTAACACATTCACTGCCACATCGGGCACATATGTGTGACACTGCACTATGTTGTTTACGCCACATCGGGCACATATGTCCGACGCGATTTGCATTATCTCTAGCCATGTCACATAATAGTGGCTGACGATAAATAGGATTTTATTGCAGTAATATGATTTATGGCCGCCAATGAAATTTCTGTAATAATGGTTTCGGCGCAGCTCAAAAATTAATTGAAAAAAAATTGTTTAAAAAAATGTAATTCATTTTATTATACACCGTATGAAAACCAGTAAAAGAAAAATTATTTTACATATTATTTTTATAATGAAAATACACAAATTAACACGTTAAACTTGTTTGTGGTGATTTCCAAAACATTCTAAACACATAAAAGGCTCTTGCAGACAGTCCGGGCAATACGTGTTGTATACTCTTTTTGCCTTCTTTCTTCTAGTGCTAGAGTTTCAAGAATTTTTTTTATGTTGTCTGCAAGTTCCTCATCTTCATCATTTTCCGAGGAGTCTGGAGTAGGATCAACTGTTCTTGTTTGCTGAGCACGTAACAAGAAATAATATAGAGCGAACCCAATTTGTTACAGTTTTGTGAGAGTGTTTTTGTCCGACATGGCCCTGCCTTGAAAAAAGTCATGAGGCGCCACGTCGGACACATGCGTGCGACACTCTTATTTGTAAAAAACTCTCTGTTTCTAAGCAGTAAATATAACTGGTAGTTGCATAAATTCCAATATTGACGTTTTAGAAGAGATTACGAAAAAAAATGCTTTGGCCCCCAGCATCTTATATGCTGAAATTGCCTTGGCAGTCAATGTGTTAAATCATTTGCAACAATAAATAAGCCTGGCCGTTTAGTTAGATATTTTTAATGGATTATTAAGTTTGCTAATCCATGAATTATTATGGAGTGAGTAAAATCTAGTTTTAACCTATTAAATAATTTTATTTTGAAATAAAAAAAAAACTTTAAAAGTATTGAATAATATTGAGTACTCAATTGAAAAAGTATTAAATAGTATTGAGTAGTCAAAAGTAGCCGCTCTTTACAACACTATTCTCTTCTCACTGACCCATTCACTACCGACTTATTTTGCAATATTTGAAAACTTATTTTCATGTACAAACAGTATTATGAAAAAATTTTCTTGTTTATATATTTCATTAGTAAAGTGAAAGTAGCCAAGATAACATTTTCAGATAATGATATAAATATCATCGGGGCTTAAAGTGTAAATCTTCTGAAATTACCATTTATTTTATATGACACATACGAGTATGTATGTTTTACTACTATGAATATCATATTTACCTCGAAATACTTATGTGATTACATGCTACTATTATTTTAAATAATAATTAAATGCCTAAAAATATAATGTATAACATATTAGAAAGCCATTAGAATTTGATTTCACAACACGAACAATCTAGATAACTCAATAATTGACATACTGCCTTTAATTGTTGTTTATCAAAAATCAGTAAAATGTGATTTACTGCTTTCATAGTCTAAAACAACAACATATTTCGACAATGAAAAATGATATTAACATTATTTCTTTACACACATGCATACATGCATACATATGTGCACATGTACATGTAGAATAGTTCTAAAAAGAAAACAAATTAAATATAATGGCGTGTTCTTTTTTTAAAAAAGTGCAATTATTTTTGCCTTTTTTATTGAAAATTTGCAATATAATGATTATTTTAAATAATGAGTTTATTAGAAATTATTTTACTCGTATCATCACTTACTCGTACGAGGCAAAATTTTTGTCTTAAGAAAACTTTGAATACCAATTTTTTTATAAAAAGTAAAAGAAATCTTACATTTTTTTTTAGAAAAGAAAACGGCATAAGTTCTTAAGTGCGCATCGCATATGACATCGCATTTAGCGACGATAATAGAAACAGTAACTGGCTCGTGTGGGGATTTTGCATTAAAATCTATAATAACCAACATGAAATGCATTTATTAACTCCGAGCCTCTTTCCGAGCCCGTTTTAGTTCGGCCTTTTGCAGATGTGTTATTTTATACGTTGAAGAAGCATTTTGAATATAAATTTTCCTGTGACAAAATTTGATAAAATTTATGAAAATCGATCAACGCTTAATACTAGTGCCGGTACAAAACTTTTCTCGTAACACGATTTTGAATCACATAAATATTCTAAATATATCGATATTATGAAAAAAATTTTCCTAAAGAAGTATAATTTAAACCCCAACTTTTCTTTTAAATATTGAAGCCATTTGTTCTTATTTAGCCTTGAATCCCAGATAAGTCCTGCATGTGGGAACAGCTTTTTAGTTTTCATAATTCGCCAACAAATCTTAATAAAAACTAGAGTACGCCTAGTGGTCGAAATTCGACGGCCGGTTTAAACGTATACCTATTTAGTTGCATTCATTTAAACTGAAAAAACTACCTAATTACTTATTCCCTTCCCCATGGAAAAAACAATAAACCAAATAAAATTGCATACAAACACGCACATTTATAAAACAAATCTTATTACTCATACACACATGTATTTAAATAATCTTAGCCACTCTCATTGCTTTGCTTATGTTTTTACTTGAATCAATACTGACATAAGTGAGTGCGTGTACGTGTGTATTTTTAGCATTTGTAATGGTGTCAACTTTATGAGCCTTTGATTCCTATAATACTGAACCGATTTAAACAATATATAACCGGGTCACTAGAGCTCAACAATGTTTACCATTTCCTAAAAGAATAAACAAAATCGCTTTGCAAGCAAAGGAGAAAAAGGGATCTAAAAATTTGCCTATTTATATATAGATATTAAAATTAACTGTTTTTACAAATTCCCCAATACAATATTTTTGACATGAGTCCATAATAGTATCTACACCTATAACCAAAAATACACGAAAGACCAAGAAAATCAAAAAACTCAACTAGATGACAAAAAACAAAAAAGCAATAATACTTAATTATTAATCAAACCATAAAAGTTTGTCTTAAGTAAAACAAAACTTAGAAAGAAAAATGGTACATGAGATAAAACCAACGTGTAACAATGGGTTAATTTAACGTTAATTAGTGATGGTAATATTTGAATATTGATAGTGGTAAAGCAGTGTTTACTGTAAAAACAACTAATAATACAAATAACTCTCGTACCATTTTTCTAGTCATTATTTGTATAAATACAAATTTGAAATCGCATTCAACCGAGCCACCTAAACAGTGGCGGATACAAGGAAACACACATGAACACTGATGATGGGAGTGTAGCGGCTCCCGAAAAACAAACGTTGTTTCTGTTCTGCCGTGTAAGTTGAAATTAATCAGCGTTAAAATTTTCCTTGTTCTTTAGGAATATTGTCTCATGTCCAATTCTTTCTGACTAAAAACGCTACGAACATTAGCCAAAAAAAAATAATAATCACTTTGGATTAAAAACTACTAACAACCAATTTGTTCGAAATATAATACCCTAAAACCAAGAAAATCGTTCCATATATACAAAAATATGTGCATTGTTTTCAGCTTTCGATGTTTATCGATGTTGTATCAGGTGTGCCGCAAAGACA
The DNA here is from genome assembly GCA_956483585.1 of Gymnocheta viridis. Lineage (NCBI taxonomy): Eukaryota > Metazoa > Arthropoda > Insecta > Diptera > Tachinidae > Gymnocheta > Gymnocheta viridis. Next base: position 85,035,763 of record OY101443.1, on the reverse strand, counting down.
GCTAATTCATACTCAAACGTTCTTTATATATGGCATGCAAATCATATTCTTCTACATCAGGACCTTGATTAGGTGCTTACTTCTCATCTATTGATATTTTAAGTTTTAATCTAATCTGATACGTAATAGTTTGGAAGTTACATATCATCGTTTACATACTTATGTATATCAGAAAACCCCCAAATCAAAAAGATTAAGACTTTGTACATAATATTGAAACTTTAGACTCAGTTTTCCAAAGAAACATTTTTTTTGGATACACGTACGTGAAGATAACTTCGAGACGACGTACATGTATTACCATTTGATTTGCGCTTAGCAACAATATTCAAACAAAATAAATGGAATTTTTACATAACAAAAACATTAGTTGTACTAATGGAATTTTTTCCAAAAACAGATCTGATTTTAAAAAAAATAAAGCAATAAAGTAGTTGCCTTAATGAACTCTAATAATAAAGAACGTACGGATTTGTTTTGAAGAAACAATTAAATTCCCAAAATCTATTTACACGCACTAATGAACACGTACATACTAATGAATGATTCTGGGATTATATATTTTTCTAAATTGATTCGAATTGTATGTTTTACCATGATACAATCGTTTTGTTTATTGAACAGTTTCACTTTTCTATTATTTTATTTTATTTTTATTTTTTTTTTGTATGAATTTGTCTACTTGCCTAATATGGAATTGATATTATTTCCTTTTCTTTTTATTTATTTACATCAATCTCTTGAAATCATCAATTAGAGTCAAGAGTCCTGCCTTTCGATCTTAACGGGCGAACCATCTTCGACCACGCCGCTGTTGTCATCGCACAGAAGACACTCTCCCACAAGTACCAGCTGCACAGATAAAGAAAGTATGCCAAGTACGGCTCCCGCCCCCACAAGTGGCGGTAAGCACTTTACATTTGACAAACCACAGTCCCCGAAATCCGCACGTTGTAGTGATAAGTCACGTACTTGTTTTACATTTAAAGATGAAGTCGAACAAAGAAACTACAATAAACAGGACAACCAGCAGTCACGATTGACGAAATGTGAGGCTGATAAGGCAATTTCACTTAAGGAACAACACACATATGACAAATGTATCTCATCAAATGACAAATTTCCATCACGTTCCTATCCCTCGCAAAAGAATTCTAATTCAAATGGACAAAGTGCTGCTGATGCTGGTCATTTTAGCAGCAGCAAAAAGTCCAGAACAGATGTGGTTAATAACCAAAGCAGCAAAGACCGTAATCGCTACTCAATGGGGGCCACAGTGGCAGTTGTAGCACACAAAACAAGTCCAAAACGTGAGAGGCGACGTTCACCCTCTTCATCGATGTCCAAAGTCAATTCAGCTCCGCCCACAATGAAGGATAGCAACTTTTTCGGTAGCAATCCTTCACCGACCAGACTAAATAACAAACAACTCTCGCCTACCTCGCAGAGCTCAGGTCAACGTAAATATTCCTCCAGTTCTTCGTCGGGTGGCAGCGAGCGCTACAAGGACGCCATACTATTTCCCTTCGATCGTGAAGCGATCGATTATGAACGCATACAGCGTGAATGTTTTGCTTTGAAAGAGAACTCCAGCTCTTCTGCTACCACCAGTGATTCCGATGAGCCTGAACCTTGCTCGGTTTATGAGAGATCTAAGGCAAGCATTTCACCAAAATCCACAGACTTCTACAAACAATATGCGCTATTTGCGCAAAAGGAACAACAACAGCATCAGGCATCATCTTCATCATCATCATCACGTAAAACGTCTAAGCGTTTACGTTCTAATTCTTTAGCACAAAAATACATACCCAAATCGGATGCATTTAGTCCGAAATCAAAAACAAGCTCTCCCACCCACAATGCCCATCATTCGCCCAACTCACAAATAGAGTTAAACAAATTCGAGGATATCGCCTCCAAGTTTGATCAGATGCCACCCAAATATGGTTCGGTTGCAAATCTATCCACAAAAACCACTAGCCCGCTGTCCAGTTGCAACCAACTAACGAATTTGAAAAACAACAACAATAATAACAACAGCAATATAAATAGCAACAACAATATCGAGAGCATCATCTCATCAAATGCCAGTAGTCCTAGCAACTCACGCAGCACCACACCCCCGCTGCCCAATTTACGTGTGGACTTTTTCATGGAAAAGTCAACAAAATATTCGCGCAAAAAATCATTTAAAAATAAACCCAACAGCGGTGGGGGCACGGCGGGCGGTATAGCTACCTCAGCTATCGAGGAAGTGGATGCGATCACAAGCGCAAACACAGCACACGACTTTTTGGGTGACTGCCAATATATTGTAGGTAGTAGCAATTCTTTAGCGAGCGCTAATTTTGTCGTTAATTCAGGTGGACCTATTAACGTGACAGCCAATCCCATGGAGGTGGCTGTCTGTACGCAGCCGAGAGCAACAATTGTCGTCCAGCAAGTAAGTTAAGCAAAAGTATTATTTACCACAATCCATTTACCATTTAATTAAACAATAAAAAATAAAAAAAGAAAAACAAAAATAAGCAATTATACGGAAGAATTTATTAATGTTTAATTTTAAATTAAAAATAAACAAAAAATCATCATCATCATCACCTCATATCAATTCACTCTATTCGGTGAGAAAAACAACACAAAGGGCTTTTAAATCGAAACAAAAGTGAGTCAATTAAATACTATTAATTTGTACAACTAAAAGACAATAAACACAGACAATAACCAGAACAGGCTTTTAAATTGACTTGAATGGAGAATGCACGGATGGGCGGTTGGTTGATTGGTTGATTGCCTCACACCTACACAAGGAAGTGCACTATATTCAACCTGGCGGGTGGGTTACTGGAACGATAAACTCATTAATATTTGTGCGTTGTGTGAAATACTTTTCTCGGAATCTTTAACCAAATGTACAGTTTCTTTTTATTTACAATATAGATCTGAGTTTTTTATATTATTTTATCTTTCAAATCTTATCGGCAAGTCTTATCTCTTCATAATCTCTTCAGGTAAAATCTATTACGCCGTCGTATACTGCTGTATAGTGGGTTCCGCTGAGTCGATTCCCGCCTAACAGTTCCGCTTCTCGGTGTGTCTGGCGGCAAACCAAATACTCTTCGCGCACAAAAAATAATAATTTCAACTCCACTTTACACAAATTTCTCCCAAACTTGAAAGCCGAATTATTATTATTATTTCTTTTAGTAAATCCACAACAGCCAACATAAACGACTTTAGAATTCCAATCTCAGTTGCCAACATTATTTGCCAAAATTTCCCAGCAAATGCTTAAAATCATTATTGATTATATAAAATAAACAATACTGGCAAAACAAACAAAAAAAAAACAGATAAAGACACACAAAGCGAAAATGTTCCTTTGAAATTACATAAACACATACATACATACAATTAATTTTCTAGTATGAGTCAACAATTTCTAAGCACAAGAACCTTCTCAACGACTCATTCCCCAAAATGCAGACAAAAATTATGACTAAAAACCACAAGAAATCAATAAAAAACAAGTAAATTTGAAGCTTTTAATAAGATTAGAAGTATTTAGAATTACTTCGCAGTCGTATAAAATAAAAATTATAAAATTCAGTTGATTTATATTTTCAACAACAATGGCTTTCGATAAATTCATCAACAATATTTCCTGTTTAAATTCGTCTGTCAATTAGCGTCAATTTTTCCATTTTGATTAACTTCTGCTTTTGATTGTGGTTGCGCAATATGAATTGTTTGATTTTAAAATGTTGTTGTGTTACTTGTCAGCTCCAGTATTGTATGTACCACTACCGGGTGTAACCATTAACAATTGTATATGATTTTAAAATGAAAAATTTTTTAAATACAAATGTTCCTTATTGATATCGAATGGCGTAATTTGCATTTCTGGTTGTTATGAAATTGGTGCACTTTAAACTTTTAACCGTTCAAATCAACGTTTTAGTTTACTTTTCTCTGTTTTGTTTTTCTTTATTAGAATATTCATTTCAATGAACAATATTTACGATTTGTGTAAAATGTCCTGTCAAAACAAACATTCAAGTTGGGAAGAATTTTGGCTCGAGGGTCAGGTTTCTTGTACACAGACATGAACAATATAAGTTCTGAAAACTATTAGAGTTTCAAAACTATCCTTGGTACTTCTTATGATAGTTAAACAATTTTTTCATATTAAATTAAGGACTAAGCAAGGACTAACATTTTTTTCCATAAAATTGTATATTATAAAAAAAAATGTTTTCAACTACATATCGCTCCTTTATTGAAAAAAAGCGTGATGCTTGAGTTAAGAATGCAGAAATATTCGTCATATCGCTCTTCATTTTGTGTAAAAAATTTATACAAATGTCTTGTTTTATCAGGGGAGAAAAATTTTTTCTGTATTGATGTGCTCGTTTTCTGAAGAACAATTTTTTTGAGATATGACTATGTTGCAATAAAGGAACGATTTGTACATTATACATACACATATCCTCGCACAGTAAATTCTCTCCTCCATCAATAGACATCTAAGTTCTTTGTGGTGCTTCCAGGGCTGCCAGTAACATTTTCAGAAAAATCGTTAAATTTTGTAAATAAATCGTCGGCATTTAAAAAAAGTCGTCAAAAAATGTCCCTCAAAAAATCATCTGTTTTATACAACAATCTTTCATTTAAAAATTAACAATTCAACAGATTTATTAAAAACATCAAAATCTTCGAACATTTTATTCAATTCAAAGCCAAATTTGAGGAGATTTTGTGTCGAAAATAAACGTTAATTTTTTATATAATGTTTTATATTTTAATTTAAATAGAAATTCATAAAATATACTATTATACAGTTTTTCATAAACTTGAAATTCATGTGAGGAGTCGAATTAATTTTCTGATTTATTCGATTTTACAAAATAAAATACTTTACATATCATAGTTATGTTTTCTTATATTTTTTGTAACATTGTAACATTCAGAGGAATTGTTTTTTAAATAATCTTAAGAAAAAAGAATCCCCTCAAGTGTTCCTGTTTCCAAAGAATTTCTTATCGTGGTTTTATTAAGATTAACTTTGCTAAATATTCTTTCAACATTAGCTGAAGAGTTTGACAAAGTTATTTACAAATTCACATAAATTGGGAAAAACACATTTATTTTTTGGTAGATTAATTGAATTTTCTCTTTTATAAAATATATCCACATTTAATGAGCTGTCTCTAAAATCCAAAAATCTTAGTTCTCTTATTTCGTGCTCAATATCTTGATATTTTTCTTTAGAGACTAGATTAGGAAAACCTTTTAATAAAGAAAGAATTTCGTAGTTTTTTTTTCAAAATCACAGATAATGTAATTAAATTTAAATTTTTTATAATTTTGTCATCGAAATGAAACTTTTTTTTATTTGGTAACACACAATTCAACGTAAACCCTGCAGATAATATTGGACTACGTGGTCCATTATAGCTGAAACGGACTCGTTACAAGGTGGTCCGATGTAATGCAGTCATGGAGTATGTAATTTTAAAACAAGAACTTATTGCTATACGACAATTGTTCGTGCTTTCACGAACTTACTTGTGCCTAACAAACTTCTTGAGATTGGTCCATTTTTAATGACATGGAGTAGGTTTTGGATTAGTCCGATGTAATGCAAACCTGTACCACATGGTCCAGCACTAGGAAATCGCAATGTTAATAGACCATGTTACTCTTGGATTAGTCCTGGACCTTTATGGAGTATACTTAACATGCGTGTTTCGACTAATCGCGTTATCTGCAGGGTAATGATAGACAATTATCAATAAATTTATTGAAAGTTTCAACATCAATTGTTTATTGTCTTAACATTTCTTTTACAAACACACCAATATAAACTTCTTCCTTTTTTTAAAAAGTTTTTACGGTTATTGAAGTCATTTAACAAATCATTTTAGAAAAGTTTCGCCATTTCATAGTGCATGTTGTGAATATGAATTCCTTCAATTTTGTTTAGATTATTCATTAAATTAAGCATATATTTTAAGAAACAAAACATGGATTAAACATGAAGTTTAAACTCCCATTTGGTGATGCTTCAAAATTGTGTTGAGTTAAGCCCTGTGGGAGCGGTTGAAGCGTATGCCTCTTAGGGAGGCGGGAATGGCGTAAAAAACAAAAATAAAGCTCGTTAATGCCATACGTAGAGGTTATGTTGAGCAAAAAGTAGCGAAGTCAAAAAATCGCCAAAGTATAAGGGAGGATACTAACAAAAATCGTCAAACGACATTTTGTGAAATTCGCTATAAAAAATCGTGAAAATGACGTAAAATCGTCAAGCTTGGCAGCCCTGGGTGCTTCACCAAATCAAGTATGTAAATACTTCAAAATGATTGCATATAATTAATGGTTGATTTAAAAATTAATTACAAAGACCCAGGATTTTTTAATCAACCCAAAGCCGCTTAGGAAATTTCCTTTTAATTACTCATGACTTTGGGCGCTTTTGTATATCAATATAAAACTTTGAAAAATTTCCAAAAATTCACGTAAAAAAATTATTGCGAAAAAAAAACGTTTGTTTCATATTATTTTCGTTTTCTATTATTGTTTTTATTTGGTTCTATTAATATTATTCGTTTGACTTTTGTTGTAGTGTCAAAAGTGTTGACTACTTAAGAGACATTAAAAAACGCTTAAAAATGTGTCTTATGATGGATTTTTTTATAGCAAAATAATGTTTTTTTTTTGGTAAAAAATATTGAACTCATTTGTAAATGCATTAGTGCAATGCAACTAAAGTGCAAAGCCTTCGTGAAAGCATCGCTCGTGTATTATATATAGAGCAATGAATTAAAATATAAACGCTCTCAAAGATAATCGGAAAATAATTAAGTACACTCATGCGAATCATGGAAAGGGGATATTACGAACAGGGGGCAAATCACGGCATTCGATATCGAGTGAAATCACATACAAAATTTTTTGAATTTGTGTGGAAATTTCGCTCGATATCGAATGCCGTGATTTGCGCTCCCACAATAATTTTTTATTGATTTAAAATTATTTCATTTTAATTAATAACAGCCTGTCGCTGAACTCTCACGAAAGTGATAAAAAAGACGAAAGGTATCTCAAGGACACGCGGTTAGGACAACATATTTGTCTTAATTACAGTTGTGTCGTTCCCGAAAGAACTAGTTCCATTGAACGATTCCCTAATTGAAACGGTGCGGACCGATCCAATCGTTCCTTTTTTATCATTCCTCGTTGCGTAATTGTTCTGATAAATGTAAAAATCATTATAAAAAGTCAACACCAATTTTATATTATTTTTTTATGTATGATGCTTGACGGATGTGCGAGCAAATCGTTAACGCATCAAGACTGTTGGTTACAATTATTTCGTTTAGATATTCTGTACACTGAGAACAAAGTTGATTTTTTGTATCGAGATCATTGTTGCCGTCTTAATGGACGTCTTGCTATATTTACAATTTATTTTATAGAAGTTATTATTTTTTACAAATATTTTACGAAAGGACTTATAGAATTTTTAGTATGGCCAGGAAATGAAAACAAACAATGACAAATGTTTGTTGACGTATTTAGGAGCGACAGATAAATTCACTCGTTCCCCGTTCCTACACTGTTCAAAGTAAAAAAAGAACGATGAACGAGAGGAACGACCTAGTTCCTTATATCTTTCGGATCGCTCGGAACGATTCCACAAAACGAACAATTTTTCCCAACTCTAGTCTTAATGATGAAACAGAACTCGAATGTAACGTAGCCCAAAAATCACTCTGAGGGAAGTAAAACCCATAATAAACATGAAAACAGTAACGACAAATTTCTCATTAATTGTTATTAAATTATTGCTCTTTCCCCAGCCGAATTCACAACAGGTGAACTCTACAGCTCAGCTGATTCATTTTGTTTTATAATTTTTCGTTGTCAAAATGTGTTTTTTTTTTTGTAAATTTTTCTGTTGTTAAATTCACCTCGAAAATTTTATTTTGATGATATTTTCCCATTTCTTTTCCGTTTTCAGACTTTCTTTTAACAAGAAATCTTATTTTAAAGAATGTTCATGTTTTACGGCAAATTTTGTAAAATAAGCACTTCAAAGCCCACAATTTCTTTGTTTAAAAAGTTTTTTTGCTAAAACTGTTCTTTGAAACATTTACGGAAAATTTGTGATCAATTTCTTGAATACACTGTGTACATGACAAGGTTGCAAAAAAGTGATAAAAGTGTTCCCAAATGAATAATAATCTGAAAATTGCTTTTATATTTTATATAATTTGTGAGAAACCAAAAAAAGGGTAAAAAGACGCAACAAAATGAAAAAAGTCGCAAAAGTCGATATTAAAAAAAAGTCTCACAAAAAGTCACAGACCGCTAAAATGGGTAAAATTGCGACTTTAGTCTGGTGAACGGTAACCCTGATTGTAAGTGTACTGGGAGAAATTTCGTGCTACATACATGCATATGTTGAGCAATATTTCTTCTGACTGCATAAAAGGCATTCTTACTGTTCACATTTTAATATACGAATAGAATAATGCAAAAATATTCAAAGTGTACTAAAAAAAATTTAAAATGTTGACACAAAAGACAATGTGTTTTGTTTTTTTTACCATCAAAAAAGCGCCAGTGACTTGCTTACTTGGAAGCTAGCAGTGTTTGTGGTATAACTGAATGAAATCATAATTTTTTACACCGTTTCTGGTGAGTTTCATCAACAATCGTGCTGTGTATTTGAAAATAATGAAAATTACTCGGCTCCTTGGGGCATAGGGTGAAGGTGTTTGACTTGGAGTCTATCAACTAAACTAAGTGCACAACTAAACTCCCAACAAACAAAAACATGTTTTTTTAACTGCACCTACCTGGGAATAAGTGTACCATAGTTTTGTTAAAAAAATAATTCAATTTGTTTAAAATGCTTGTTTAAAAAAGCACAAGAAAGTACGACCTCAAAATAATATAAATCCAATTTTAAAAGAAAAAGCACAAGAAAGTACGATCTCAAAATAATATAAATCCTATTTTAAAAGAGCTACATTAGACGTATTTGAAATGCAATCTTTATATGAAAATTACGTCACAGTCGTGCTCTGTTTCATCATTTAGCTTTATGAATACATATTTCAGGTATTAAATAGCAAAGCAATTTAATTTACCAGATAACTTTTTTGTATAGAACATTTTAGCACAATTTTTTTGCTCTAACGGCAAAAGTGTCGGTGTTTTGATTGTTAAGCATTTTATTCTACCTCTTAATTTACAGAGTTCTAAAGATTCGCATTTAGTTTTGCTTCCTCAGCTTTCATCAGTTTTCATAAAAACTTTCTGTCACATAAACTTCACATACCCAAGGAGCCACTTTAAACAACTATTTATTTCTCGACAGCTCTGTCTCCGAGGTTGAATTCAAGAAAATGCTTCATTCACAAAATAAGCTAATTTCAACAATTTATCTGATATTTTTAGTTATCAAGATTAAAAGCCAGTCAATATCTCTGAACTAAAGCATATGTACGTTCTCGGCAGCATTAGCCACATTTTTTGAGGGACCTTGAATATTAACCATTAATAATATATAGGGAATTTGGTATTAATGACCTACATAAAAAATTTTAATTTGCTCATAAATGCCTATTAAAAATAGATGAAGAAAAATGTAAGACATTGAAAAACACTTAAACAATTGTAAGATTTATATAAATCTATCATTTTCGCATTTTACCTAAAAAATCGAAACGATTAAATATCGATTATATGTTTGTTTGTCAAAGTCAACAACTAAATGAAAATTGTATTTTAATGATCGAAATATAAAATTGCTTTGAAAAAAAATTTTTTTGATAGTATTTATGGTTCAATGCCCAAAATAAAATATAATTTTTGTTTATACTTTTCCGCCATTAGTGCCCTCGTAACAGGTGCACAACAAACAATTTACGTGATATCTCTCTGATATTTCCACTAAATACACCTTTCGCATAAATTGTGTGCTTCTTTCTATTATATACGAGTACAATCATACATACGAGTACATATTTACTTACACGCACACTTACAAATTATTTTGGGTGAACATATAATTTTTTCTACGAAAAATATTGTATTAATTTTGTTTTCAGAATTTTCTTTCTCTCCAGTGTCTCTTGGTTTTTGATGAAAATCATTTTCTCTTTAAGTGTAAATTTTCACACAATTTTATATATTCTGTTTTTTCATATTTTCCTTCTTGTTTTAGTTTATAAAAAGCGATGTATTGTTAAGATCACTTATTATTTGTTTACGATACGCTTTTCAGAGCACAACACAAAATTCAAATTGAAAACATTTTCATGCAAATTAAATTTATAGAAAAATATAAAAAGCCAAAGAAATAATATTTTCGATTACAAATAAAGTGTTTTATGTGAAAATAATTTCCTTTACCAAATGGACTTTACTTGGAAGAAAACAATTAAACAAAATAATATTTACATGTGTAATTTAATTAAATTATTTATAGCTATAAACAATCTATTGTTTATTTCAAAGGCAAAAAGCTTAATTTGTGAAAATAATTAAACCTTAAAGCTAAAGTTTTATAAACTAAAAAATATTATTAATAAAGAGTTTTGTGAAGCACTGAAAAATTTTGTTATACACAAAAAAGCCAAATAACTTTCGAGTAACAAAATATGGATCCTTTATATAAACGGCTTTGCAGAAGATTTGCAAAGCAGCAAAAAGTAAGTTTAATTATTTGAAGGAACACATTGAACATTAAATTTAAATTTTTGTTGTGATATTTATTTAAAAATATTCTTATATCTTTATTTTAAATTAATTATTACTTTACAAGTAAAGTAGGTAATATCAGCGATCAGCTTGTTTCCACGACATTTCTGGACAGTTATGACAGTGAATATTTAAATTAAGTCATATATTCATAATACAATAATTTATTTCAATTTAACAAGATAAATTTTGTATTCATTTTTCCGTAAAAGTCATGTAGTCACTAAAATATTATTAAATTAAAAATAAAAAAAACTCGTAAATAAAATAATCCTTAATATTTGTTTGGCATTTTGAGGAAGTACATGATTATTATATTAGCTTTTACTACTTTTGATTCCACTTGTGATCAGATTAAATAAATATTTAACGAAAAATAGTCCGACCGATGTCTTGGAGACACTCAACAATAATAATATTTCTTGTATGAGCATATTTCTGCTCGAGAATATTTTAGCATCATTTTGCTTACCTATTTATCATTCTACCAGTTTCATTTTCTGACAGCACTGACAACGAACAATTAAAAGAGAATATAAAATTTAAATTAATTATGATCTTAAATTTTTCACAAAAAATCGAAATATATATGAATAACAACAACAGCAATAACAATGCATTAGTGTAACAGTAAAAGTGTCGGTTGTTCTATTGCTATGTTTTTTTTTCTACTCCCTTATTCAGAATGTCCCTTAGAACTATGTATGCGTAATCACTAAATTAGTTTTAAATAAGAGGCAATATCAAGGTGAAGTCAAAACAGGTGAACTTTATACTACAACAAGCACAACAAAACAAAAAGAATTTTATTCTACCCCTTAATTTACAGATTCGCATTTAGTTTTGCTTCCTCAGCTTTCATGAGTTTTCATAAAAACTTTCTGTCACATAAACTTCACATACACAAGGAGCCACTTTAAACAACAAATTATTTCTCGACAGCTCTGTCTTCGAGGTTGAATTGAAGAAAATGCTTCAGTCACAAAATGAGCTAATTTCACCAATTTATCTGATATTTTTAGTTATCAAGATTAAAAGCCAGTCAAAATCTCTGAACTAAAGCATATGTACGTTCTCGGCCACATTAGTACAACAAAACAAAAACCACAAACATTTTGTTTTTGTAAAATCAAAGTACATTGTCAAAAATATTTGACTGAGGCGAAAAATAAAATATTGAAAATTATTATTTCAAAAAGTTTTGTTTTTAAGGGTTGTTTTTTTAAATCCCTGGAAATATTTAACAAATATTATTTTGTTGAAGAAATCTGTTGTGTGGAAATGTTTTAAAGATCCGCTGATCAATTATTGGTTACAGTCATCTGTAATGCCGTTCAACGTCGTTGTCAATCGGTGATTGCCTCACCACACACCCAAAAAAATTCCACACATTAAAATTCCATTGAGAAACAAATTGTTAATGCTTTGATGGCCTGTGCTGTGGATGCTGAATCGGAAATTAGTTTTATTTTGCACTGTAATTTAATTTAAGAAATATCATATGATTGAAATTTATTCTTTATAAATCTTATCACTACACATGGCCACAGCACGATGCTTCTTCAGAATTTATTTCATCAACTGCAGCTGCTACTGATGTGATATGAATTCAGTTTTATATGTTTTAATTTTTTTATGTTTTTATTTAAATTTTCGTTTAATTGTTCTTTGTTTTCACAATTAAATTTTTTTTCTTTGTAAATTTTCAACTTGAATGTAAACAAAAGAAATAAATCAGTTTTGACATCCAACTATAGTTCGCCTTGAATAAAACTAAAAAAAAGTTATCAGCTGCGCTATCAAGTCCACCTTTTATGAATTCGCCTTGGGCAATATAATATCAATTTTATATTTCGATTCGCCTTGGCAGAATCTCAAACTTCACGCATAAAACCTTTTTATTATTTTTGTTTATAGCTGCTGTCACATTATCAAATTATTTTTCAATTCTCATTCAAGATTTTTACACATACTGCTTTGCAAAATTCACAAAATTTGATAGCTGTGACGTAGGCTGCACGCAAACTTAAAGTAATTTTTTTCAGCAATATGCCATTTAAAATGTGGATGAAAAAACTGCAATCAGTTGTTTTCTTGACTGTAATTTGAAACACTTTATGGAATAAAAATTTGTAAGCAAATTCTCGTGAATTGGTAGAAAAAGTGAGAGAGAATTTAAAATTTGAATGAAAATTTGATCGTGTGACCACGAAGTATATTAATTTTTCCATACTTCGTACGGAGTTTGACAGTTTACGTACACCACAAAAGGTGTGAGGTTTTTGTATTGTTGTATTTGTTGATGCGATGCTATCACATTATAAAATAAATTCACAAAGAGAGAAACAATTTTTATACAGTTTTCTAAATTTGATTCGATCAATATGCGACAAGTTTTAGCAAGACAAAACTGTGAATTCTTTTGCGGAAGGACACGGACTATTTGGTGGGAATCGAACATGTAACCCCAGTCAGTCTAATTCGGTAACAAATTGCTTACAGGAACAGGATAGGTTTTAATCATGCTAGGAGCGGTAAAAAAAACAAATGTATATTGTCATAAAAACTTCGTTTTAACTCCCAGCAAAAAATTTACATGTGTTTTTGTACTGTACCTGTCTAGTAATATTTTTTTTGTTTCTCACAAAAAAACATTTAATTTGTAGTAATTTTATTAAAAAAAGCCGTAAAAAAAGCAAATTTCAGATTATTATTCATTTGGGAACACTTTTATCACTTTTTTGCAACCTTGTCATGTAGACAATGTATTCAAGAAATTGTTCACAAATTTTCCGTAAATGTTTCAAAGAACAGTTTTAACAAAAAACTTTTTAAAGTAAGAAATTGTGTGTTTTGATGTGCTGATTTTACAAAATTTGTCGTAAAACATGAACATTCTTTAAAATAAGATTTCTTTTTAAAACGAAAAGAAAGTATGAAAACAAAGGAGAAAATGAAGCTAGAAATACGTGCTTAGAGGCGGAAGAGACCACGGAGTCTGAGAGGGATAACGTTGACAACGCTGCAGGTCCTTAAAAGAAACGTAATATTTCGCAATACTGTTCGAGAGACTGGGAACTGAAGTATAAATAGCTTAAGCAAGACATGGAGTCAAAGCGCCCTTTTTGCATTGTTTGTAAACAGTTTTTAGTGAACCAAAATCATAATCTTTCTCTTGGCTTGGTTTTTAACGACTTATTTGTGGAACTTTATTTTTTTAAAGCGACCTTTTGTGCGACTTTTCAAAAATTCCCAGCGGTAACCCAAGTGGGAACGCTAAGAAGCACAACAACAATGATCTCGAAAACGTCATGATGTTATGTTCGAACCCGTGTTCTCTCTAAAAGTTATCTCTGTAGAATTCCTTTCTGAATAAAAATAATTTAATTGAATAATTCATTTAATGAACTTAAGCCTGAATAATTAAATATGTTTGGATTAAAAACCATAGTTCGACTAAAATTCATAACTTAAATTGTTAGAACAGAAAAGTTAATTTGAAAAAATTGTATGAACAAATTTTTTTTAAAGTGGACAGAAATAACTAAAATTCAGTTTTTTAATACGAAAGTAAATTGCCTAAGAGCTGAGTTAGAAAAAACTACGGAAATTCAGATTGGTAAATTTCTCAAGGCCTTCAAAATATTTTTTCCATAAACTGAAACAAAAATTAATGTTTAGAAAACTTTTGTTCACGGATTTCTTAAGATTTCGTTCTGTTGTGATTTGTACATATTTTTCAATTGTTTGTCGCATTGAAGCGTAAGAAAATAAGTTAACTTGAGTGAATGCAACAGAAATGTTCTACTCAAGTCCAAACGAATATTTTTGCGAATCAATGCAAAATTTCGATCCTTTAAGAGTTGTTACAGTTGTTTTCTTTCCACATTTTGACTGAGTATTTCAGGCTGAAGTTTGTTTTTTTCTAAAACAATACTTATATACTACATGATTCAAGGACAGGCGGACTGGACTGATTCCTTCTTGATACCACATAAACATATTCATCATTTAAAAAAAGTTTTAATTTACATATAACGAACCTAAAAAAATTTAAATTTTCTATAACATACAAACTTAATTTACATCTAATTTGTTTCCCAAATTAATATAATGAAATTCATTAAAGCATCTCGCACCACAAAGTTAAGGAGACAAGTTTTCAATACTAAAGAAATACTTAACATTCAGCACAATATTTAATAACCAACAATTTACTGTAAAAAAGAAACTAATCTTATAATCTTGCTCTTTTTTTCTCTATCTTTTAGCCGTCCCTTAGTTTAGATAATACCATTGAAACGTTATTAATTAAAAATGAAAATGATTTCATAAGTGTTGAGCAAGACAAGGATCCTCAAAATATTATTTCATTGTCTGCGCGTAAACGTCATTCGCAGCAATTTCATCAGGCACTCAATGCAACAGCAGCTGCACAACATCAAAATTATCAACAGCAGCAACAGCAACAGCAACAAAAACGTGACGAAAATATGCGACAATTATTGGATGTAACAAATACATTGACTTTTGAAGAATTAAGAGATTTTGAAATGCGGTCAGTAAAAATAGTGACACTTAAAATATCGAGTTCTTTTTGTTTTAATTAAAAGACACATAATTACAGTTATGGCTCTCCCCATCACAGTCGCTCGCAGTCTGTTAAGACACCTGGAAGTAGAGCGTCAGGTCGTCCAAATCAATTGTGTTTGCCACAACAAAGATCAAGGTAATTCAACATTTGCTTTCAAACATTATATATATAGAATAGATTTGAACAAACTGTTTTTAGAGTGGCTTCTATGCCTAATACCGGTGTGGAGGAGGAGTATTATAGATTAAGACATTTTTCTATAACCGGCAAGGGTGTAATTAATCGCGGTGATTCCTTAAAAAGTAGACGCAGTAAATCCAATAACAGTGTGGCCAGCTCCAATTCAAGGTAAGCTGGACTTTAAGAAAAAAATGATAAGAGAAAAATTTTAAAACAAAATATTTATTCAAACAATAGCAATGAACATTTAACCACCCAACTTCAGGCCTCCCAAGTACATTCAGCACGGAATTCAGCTACTTGCAGTTTGGCCTCAAGTCGCGAAAGTAGCACTTCAAATCCGGGCAGTGGTCCTTACAGGTAATTGAAATTGTTGACAAAACTCTTGACTGTTGTACTCATCCATTAAATATAAAATAATTTTGTAATTTTAATTATAATTCAGAGTTCTAATGCTGGGCTCTACCGCTGTGGGCAAAAGTTCTTTGGTCTCGCAATTTATGACATCGGAATATTTACACGCTTATGATACAAGTATTGGTAAGTTTTATAAGTGATGTAAAACTGCTTTGTACATACAGAATATATTTTTTTATTATTATTATTATTCGTATCTTCATTTAAAACCATTTTATTACCCATAAGTTAAATTTCTAGTTTTTGCTTTAATTTTTTAATTTTTTGCTGAAATACTTTTATTTCTTGAAGTTCTTTTCTATTCTAGCAGGCTAATTATTTTATTATAATTTTTCTGCTTGGCAAACGAAACAGTATTAGTAAATTTGTTTAAGCTTTTGGAGCTCTACTATCTGCAGGCATATCAAATTACCAGCATTTTACTAATTTTCCCTAATAAATTATAATAACTCAATATAACAATAAATTCTATAGTCCGAATATTCAGTTAATAATTTTGGCCCATGACATTTCATGTGAATACCATTTGTTAAGTCATCATTATTTATTAAATAAAGACTGTCAATTTAACTATTATCAATCACTTTTAAAAGCTGCTCCTGTAGTGCTTCTGTTACTGCATTATTTTTAATAATTATTTTTGGATTTCGCTAATAGTTTTCTATTTTAAGAACAATTGAATTATTTTATTCCAACTGGCGTTTCCCATACTCCTGCTTTATATATGTTTTTTTAATTGTTAGTGTCATTTTTTTGCTATGAAAAAATCCAGCATATTTTTAAAATTGCAGAATGTTGGTGTTTTTCTCGCACGCTTCTGTTTCCCAAGCCTGAGTAATTTTTTAACAAAAACTTAATAAATTGCATTTGGAAAATGTCGTTGTTGTCTCTGTGTAACAAAACCCGGGCAAAGTCTTTATATTATAATTAAATATCAGCAGAATGTGCGGTATATTTTAACTATACGATTCCAATTTTGTGTAATCATTTCCTTGCATTTTTACCACTGCAATCTTTAACGGAATACTATCTTATTTCAGGCATAAAATAGCTGTACACACACTAGTCAGTGTCAACGCACCAGTTATCAAACTCAAAAGTGTCGGTTTTAGGTCTTACAAGCTGTTTACATAATACGTAACGCTATTTTTCCGATTTTAGCCCAACCGCTACTTTTCATGACGAAATTATAAATTAAAAAACTTTAAATAAAGTTTTAAACTCCCCCTTGGTATTCTGCGTAATAATTGAATGATCCTTGAGGGGCAATGTTTCTTCATATTAGCAATAAAATAACTACTATTTCATAATAATAAATTGCTAAAGGAACTTTGGGCCGGATGACATAATTTTAATTCTCAAAACCACCTTGTATTAATTACGATAACAATAAACCTTGCCATATATCTCTTAGCCTCAATAATGCTAAATTTTTTACTTGTTTTTCTTAAGCAACAAATAACTTCTGATACACAAATTGAAGCCTTGGAAAAATTAAACAACTTTACTTTCACACGTCACGCACATACAAATAGTTTCCGTTTGCTTTTTATTTTACCTTGTTTTTTTTACTTTATAAATTACCTTTTTTTATTACATTGATAAAATTTCTTGAAAAAAAAATTATCAAAACAAACAGATAAACAAACAAAAGAAACTTTCATAATCATATTTGCCATATACCGGAAACAGGAAATTTAAGTGTTTCAGAGTTACCAGCCTTAAATGGAAAAGATGTACACTTTTCATTGCATACTTATTTGCTTGTCACAATCATTATTGGTTTTATTTTATATATTTCCTTTCCATGAAACATTTAATGAGTTTGTTTTTAAATATTTTTTTTACATTTTAATCCGATTAAATTTTGTTTAATTATTAAAACAATTTTAAAAAGTATATGGAATATTTTTTATTTGTTTTTCTTTACGTTTGCTACTATACGAACATACATTGTTTTCGCTTCTTTTCAAATGCATAAATTAATATTGAATAAAAATTGTTAATATCCTGTACAATCTATTTTAATCCAATTCCAATTCAACACAAACTTACAATTAATACAATACGATGGACTGACTGCAGGCAATAATTGTAACATTCGTATACATATTGAAAAACCCGCTGACGGTAAACTAATAAAAAAAAATATTGTATTAGTAATCCAAATAAAGAAGTATATCTAACCGAACAAAAAATTCAATATTCAAATTCATTTGGTTTTATACATGATTTTCTTTGCCTTTTTCTCTATTTTTAATCACGTTTAATGCATCTAAGTTAAATAGCTTTGTTATATTTCAAATCGTATAAAAAAATTAAATCTAACTAGTTACATACATACATATATTCACACATGCATAAGTATCCTTTACACATTTACTTTTATAATTTCGTAATTGCCAACTATGAAACAATATAAAACTATACAATGAAAGGATATAAGAACCAAAAATAAAAGCTTTTAATGCACCAGCCCACATTCCAACATCACATATTCGCACACACATGCATACTCGCATATCAATTATTTGCAATTCTCAACATTGCACACAACACGCACACATACCGATGTCTATATGTACATGTGTATGTGTGTATTTTGTTCAATAGATTTTTATTTCAACACCGCACCTTAAACTTGCGAATCAAATCTCTTTGATTAAAAATTTAATATGATACTTTGTTCATTTATCAAAAACAATCAAACAAACACAAACATTTGTTTTTTAATAGAACATCCACAAATACATTGTGAAAACTAACAATGAGTCATGCAAAAGTACAGAAGAAAGGAAACTCATTTTTTTGAAAAAAAACGCAATGAACTTGACACATTTTTAATTGCTTTACTCCCATCAATACTTTTTCATATTGTGTAGAGCAGAGCAGGGTTGGGAGATATAATTTGTTCGGTATCAAGAAAACAATATAAAGGTTTCCACAGACTAAAAGAAAATAAAAACTATTCAAAGTACACATTCTACGAAGTAGCAGAGGTAAAACGCGTTTAATAGAATAATAAAACCAAAAGGTCAGCGTGCCGGTTAGTTGATGTAATCGGTTAATGGATACCCGAATAATCGAGGTTCAACTGTACTGCATGCCATTGTAATTCTTATTATTCCAGTTCTTTCAATTCTTAAAAACCCCAAATGTTTTTTTTTAATATTTTAAATATAATAAACAGGGAAATCGGAAATATGTTTTAAAAAAATTGTTTTATGCATATTAAATATGCAGTAAAAAATTTAAATATGCCCTCAAAATTCAAAACACAAAAATGGCTTTTTTGAAAATATCATATTTTTCTCATAACATCTGTGGCACAGCGGAATACGTGCTTAAGTCAACATAAGTTAAATTTGAATTAATACTTTGTTTATAATATCCACATTCAACCCTGTTCAAAGTTTCAATTATTTTACACGATTTTTCAGCAAGTTTTAGGGTAATGAATTGCTTCTTATCTTTTTTCGACTTATAACGTCATATGGAGTAACAGCTTAACTTAACATATAATTTAATATATTTCAAGTTATAGAGTGCATTCCTAAATGGAAGAAAAAAGCAATGAATTTGGCAACTTTAACTAAAATGGGAACAAATTTATAAAAACCCACTTGAAAATTAAACTGTTTTCTCTCACAAAACAGTCGAATATGACTTAAGCACTTTCTCCTTATTCCCACAGATATATTTCAATAATATTTGCATTTAAAATAATATAAAAATGAAATAAACAGAACAAAGAAAACAATTGAAAAAAAAACAAAAATTTAACTAAACATTTTGGAAAAAATAAAACAAACCTTTTATTGGTAATTGTTATTGCGACAAATAACAAAATATTGAATTAAGTTTTCATATAAAAATCGATGTCTATAATATCTAAATAAACTTTTTTACATTCAAAATGTTCTTTCAACGCATGAATCAAGAAAACAAGAGTGGGCATTCAGCCGTACAGAATAAATTTCTACTGAGGATCTACGTCATCATAGAATACAAGTGTTTGTTGTAAAAAGTGTAAGAGATTTTTGGCACAAAACTGGAAATAATTAAATAACTTCTAAACGGGTGCATCGATTTAAAAATAAATTTTAAATGGACAGAAAAGAGATGCAGTCTAGTAAAACTTTTGAGTTTGGGCTTGAAGCTATTTAAAGAAGACCTTCCTCGGGCTACATTTACTTTTCGGCTTGCTTTCTATACAAAAATGTACTATTGTTTACAACACTTATTCTATGTCTACGTCACAACACAACACAATCACACACAACGAAATAACGGACCTGCGCAATGCGCAATCTTGTGTTTTATATTCATGCTTTCAACGTCTACTGATGTAAAAGCGGCCTATTTAAAAGTTAAAACTTCTTTAAAATTGCTTTGGTTTAAGCAAATTTAGACTGGAAATGAAGCCTTGATTGTGTAAATGTAGCAACACGTTTCAACCGACAGAGATACGGCCACAACCGTTTCCATATTTATAATATTAATATACAAAAATAATTTGTGTTTAAAATGCATTTCAAAGAAAATTTGAATGAATAATTTGTCGTAAAATACATATCATATAGTTATTTTTTATAAAATTTGTTAATTAATTATTAATATAAAATTATTAATGTTCTGCTCATAGAATCCAAGCAATCGAATTCATTGAACGATTTGTATTAAAACCACTCAGTTATTCGAGTGGTTTCCATACATATTTTCTACTTAAGCCGATTTTACTTGATTTCTATGAACAGTACATAATATAATTTCTTCGACTTTTTTGTTTATTAAAAAATGTCTGAATTTGAAATAGATCATGAGAACACAAAACTGTTACTGCAAAATTAACATTATGTTAATGAATTTATTTATTAAAAATCACTTGTCATTACAGTAACAGTAACAGTAACAAAAGTAATAATGTTAGTAACATATAGAGAAATTTCTGTAGCTGACATTTCAACACTGTTTCTTAAAATTTTGAATATTTAACATATTTAAAATTAAAAATGGAACTCCATTAACAGCATTAGCAGTTAATGTTATGTTATGTTTCTTTGAGTATCTACTTTTAAACTAACTTTTAAGATTTAATTGACTGCTTTTTATTGCACATGCCGAAAAATAAAACTCAAAATACTCTTGCAAAGTTTTAACATACTTTCAAAAGTGTGCATACAAAAATGATACCATATGTTTTCCTATTCCTGATAGAGATAACTGCATCTGCCTATCTCCTCGTCAACAATGACAATTTGTCATTGACAAAACATGCCGTTAATAAGTTTTCTTATGCTATTGTTCTTTCTTTAACCTTTCAATCAATCAAAAAATTGTTGGTTTTTGTTAAATGTGATTAAGCCACATATGCACTTATGTCATTTATAAAATCGTTTATTTTTAGTTTATAAAGAGAAAACAATGCTTTAAGCAAATATGTACATGGTCGATTTTACCAACTTATTTTCAAATAATTAATTAAACCAAATTAATTGTTTACAAAATGTTATGTGATTCTTATCCATTTTATATATTGTCATATATGTATACACAATAATGAAATTCTAAACTTAATATGTATTCCATTTTACATAGACTTTGACATTTACCCTAATATGTACATACATATGTATATCTGTGGCAATAAGAAATAAATTTTAAGCAGAGTTAAGTGAATTCAGTGTCAATACTGTTTTATGTCTTAAATATTATCCAAAAGTAGTCGTATTTAGAATCGTAAGTGTAAGGCCCAACACTTCTTAGTAGCAGCACCAAAACTTTATAAGCATGTTATAAGCTTTTGATAAATTATTATGAATAAAGCAGTTAGTTAATTTCTAAAGTTTAAATAAATCGATTATGTATTTTAGAAGTTGCTTTTGTTTTGTACGATTTATTTTGTAAAAGTTCGAATTGTGTAATGGTGATAGAAGATTGAAGCTTATAATAAAAAAGCGAACGTTTATTTCCAAAGGTTTACTTCTTTTTTGTTTTTTAGTCTGCAATATCTGTAATTTACATTCTGAAAGTCCTTGACAAATTTCTACGAATTTTTCATAATAGTTGCTTGTACCTTTCAGAAATTTTAACATGTGAATAAAATTAAAAACAATTTGATTTCTATAAAACGATTATAGAGTGTAGACTCTAGTGCTGGCAAAGTATTGAGTAGTGGGTACCGAGTATCGAGTATTTCCTTTTTTTAGTTACTCAATACTCAAAAGCAATTACTCGATACTTTCAAGGTTGTATTTTTAAGCAAGTTGAGTGGCTAAGATAGTGGATAAAAATACATCACTGTATAAAAAGACAACTAGGTGTAAGATTCTTTAATCAAATCAAAACTAAATTAATTTTTTTAGAACAATTAAATTATTTCTTAAATTGTTGTTAGCGTTAAATTAAAAGTTAGCTTTACATTTATTTTTTATATAATAATAAAAGACATACAAAACCAATAATAGTTGAAGATCTATTTTTAATTTTTGAAGAAACTACTTCAATTTACAGATGAAAACTATGCGTTACAAATTCAAAAAATCCGTTAAAAGTATCGAGTAGTATTGAGTACCCAAATGAAAAGTATTGAATATTATTGAGTAATATTGCCAGCTATTGCGAGTAGACTCGTCTCATATAAAGTTGCACAGTGGAGTTTGGATATAACGATAGTAAAGTAAAAATAATCAACATTAAAATAGTGCATACTTATTTCTATTATTTCTCGATATGTTTATAAATTACATCACATATCCTTTGAACAATTCAACTTTTTTGCTTTATTTCTAATCTCTTTGTCAATTAACAGTGAATAATTATTTCAATGGCTTAAAAATACAAATTTGTGATATTGTTTTGCTCGCTATAACTGCAAAAATTCGCTACAACAGAAGTTGGTTATAAACGTATTAATTTGTTTGAAATATTTGAAATTTGAAATTAAGACGAACTGTTAGAACTGGAGAAGTTTTCGTTATAAATAATAATTCGCTATAACCGGTATTCGTTATCAGTGAATTCCACTGTACTTCCATTTAAAATACACACAACGACAAACCATTTAATTTTCAACTCGCCGCCATCATCATGCATTTTTACAATTCGTTATGCAAAAAAAAATTAATAATTTTATTTCGATTATAAAGTTTAATAAAAAAAATCTATAAATAATTTGATTAAAATCAAACTCAATATATATACAGACCGACATACATACATGCATATGTACATAAATGGAAGATGCAATCAACATCGAATATGCAAAAACAAACCTATCAGTCAATCTATTAATCAATCACACACACACCCACACACTCCAATTACAATCATGCTTTAAAACTTTCCTAAACCCATTGTGCAAATAAATACACACACGCACACACACATGTGCATAAGCATAAATGAATAAATAACTACACACAAATATTAATATATTTTCTTTATTTATATAATTCAATACTTCTTTTACGATTTTTATTGATACAAAAAATATAAAAAAATTAAAAAAAAAATTTGTTACTGCACGTTCATTAACTCAATTAAATTTATTTTTTTCTCTCATTTGATTTTCAAATTTTCCATTTGCTTAAAATTTTCATATTTTTGTTTTATTTTTTCTTTTACAATAAATGCATTTTTTGTATAGATGATGACTCTGGAGAAAAATCTGTTTCAGTATTATTGAGTGGCGAAGAATCGGAATTGATATTTATTGATCATCCTTATGCCGAAATGACGGTATGTTGTTTAATTGCAAATTGTTTTAAATAATTATGAATTTTTTTTTGTTGCCTATTCCAGCCTGATGATTGTCTTAGCAGTTATGATCCTCATGGTTATTGTGTCATATATTCTGCTTCTGATCGTAGTAGTTTTAGTGTGGCCGAACATATATTGCAAGTGTTATGGACTAATCAAAATATTGCCCAAAAAGCTGTTATTTTGGTAGCTAATAAAGCCGATTTAGCGCGTAGTCGTTTAGTGAGTGCAGATGGTGAGTTGTTCTTTTTGTTAATGCAATCAAGTCTCTAAGACTGTTTTAAAAAAAACTTTCAGCTCAATTATAAATATTCGCAAGGAATTTGTTTCATGAGGAAATAGTTTTCTCGAGAAAAAATTTCTCCAATTAATTCAAACTCCCTTGTGTTTTGTGAGGAATTTTTTTAGGGAAACCCCAAACTTAAATATATTTAGTTTTTACTTTTTAGCTTTTTATTTTTTGCTCCCTTTTACACGGTCTTAAAAACGGACTGAAAATTAAAATGAGGGAATTTTTATTCATAACAGGAGAAAAGGAAAAAGGGAAAATTTTTATGAGGAATTTCTGTTTATAATTGGGCTGTTTATCTCTGAAACTGTGTATGAGCTTTGGTTTTGGATCACATTAGAATTCAGCAAAAGCTCAAAATTAAATTCAATTTAATGAAAATACTCAAAACTTTGTTTTCTGAGTTATTTGTCTCATAACATGAAGAAATTTCGAAAATGGGTCCGAATTTTGATATGAATCTAAAACTAGAAAAATAACTTATAACTATAAAAAAGTAAAATACGAAAAATTGTTTTTGTTTTCAATATAAATTCTCACTCACAATTTTGTTTTCATTTTATAAAAACAGGCAGGAAGTTCATACGTTTTCCTAAATTGTCAAATTCGAAATTCAGTTCAAATTTTCGAACATTATGTCTCAAATGCATAAAAAATTAACAGAGATTTTTCATAAAACATTTCTATATATATTATTAGAGTTCCTTTCATAAATTTAAAGGAAAGGCTCCTGTCTTCACTAAAATGGCTATCCGGCTGTCCGTCTGTCACTGGCTTCTTTCTCGTGAATCGTAGTAGACTTCAATTAAAAATTAAAGGCTGTTATTTTTACATAGAACTGTGAACCGTAAAAGAGTTCGAGCTTTTAAAATATGTATTTGTATGTACGAAATTTTGCAATAAGTCAAATAAACAGAATAGAAAAGATGCCAAAAGTGCTAACGGAAGGAAGTGTGCATTGTCACTTCTGCTGAGATTCAATTATAATCCAACAATCTCTGCTTTGGTTTCGTCAAGCAGGGTCTTGTTGTCCAATTATCGATTTCAATTTGTTTATGGACCTTCGAATCGAATTGAATTTCCGGATTAATAGTCAAATTATAGTCTATAAACTCAGCTTTGGTGCCGTCAACAGAAACAACAAGAGCTGATTGCTGATTGCTGATTGCAGATTGCAGATTGCATGTTGCTTACATTTTTCGAATATAAAAGTAGAAATGAATAAATCCGTGATTAAAAAGAATGGAGCTGAAACAGAATAAAATATTTAAGCTAAAGGGATCATTCGCATACTACGTAACGGATCACGGGTGTATGTACGTAGCATTGAAAATTCGTTACGAACTTAAAAAATTGTTTCTGAAAATTTTTTTAATTCATCACGAAGAAGGGGGGAGGGTGACAAACTGTTCGTCAATCAATAAATATGTTCTAATGAGTAGTCCAAATACAAGCATATTCTTAAATCATGTGTTATTTGGACACTGATAGTTTTTTTTTCTGTATGAAATATTGAATATTAATCAGAATTATATCTACCTCCACTGACCAAAATGGGTCGTTGTTTTACGCTTGAACAAATTGTAAACTTATCATCGGACATCGGATTCTGTCGAAAAACCATCGAAAAATATTGTTAATAGCCATCTTGGTTATGTCAATTAACCGCCTTGGAGCTGCTATTTGACACTTTTAGATTTTTTCTTGTGAGGTTTTGTCAAAGACCGATTCTAAACGAATAGTCCAGAAGCGAACCACACCCTTAAATTAGCCATACCTTGGAACCATACGAGAGAAAAAACTAGAAATCGTCAAACATTTCTTGGAAAATTGGTCTGCGAAGTCAGCCGCGGCAGTTATGTGCATGAAATCGTAATGAGAATATGTGATATTTCCAATAAAGTCATAATATACCAAAATATATTAAGTTTAGTTCATTTTAATTCATTTTTAAAAGTATACTTGTATTTGGATCACCCATTATGCTTAACCTTTGTATAGCTTGCGATACTATTTAACTACATACGATACAATTTACATCACAAGATTTCTTGCATCTTGTATACTTTTCTTTCAATTTCTCTATACAACATTATTCACGAACAATTGGAATTTTAAGAAATTTCCGAATTGAAAAGTCTGTCCTTGAAAACTTTTTTCAATTACATTTACATACATATTTATCAATTAAAACTGCATTTGTGTATAATTTAAATCCTTTCAGAGGGCAAAGCCATGGCTACTGCATATGATTGTAAATTTATAGAAACATCAGTGGGTATTAATCATAATGTGGATGAATTGTTAGTGGGCTTGTTGTCACAGATACGTCTTAAGCTGGAAAATCCGGAAAAATCAAGGTATTTACTTGAAATTCTTTTTAAAAAAACAGAAGTCAATTGAATTATTAAAATTGTATTTTCATTTTCCAGGGACATGTTTAGAAAACGTTCTATAAGAAAATCAAAAAGGCGAGCTTGCTCCCCATTAAGTGGAGCCTGTTTGACTGGTGGTACAAATCCTAATACCCCCATGGGTGCCATAACTAATATTATTACTGATGTTAACTCACCACCAGGCAGTGCTCACAGCAGGTACTTGATAACTATATCAACCCCTTAGCTCCAGATTATCGTAAGCGACAAAATTTACATTTTTCAGGAGAAAAAATTTTTTTTTTTATTATTTTTAAACAAGTTTAATACATATTTTACTTAGATTTTACGTATTTTAAAAGTTGTTAACAATTTTAACATTTTGACAATTTGAACTACATATTTTTACTTAAATAATAACACGAGTTTTTAAAATATTGTCGCTTGGGGTCGATATAACCACAATTTAATATTTATATATGCATATTTACAATAAAGATTTTTTTTTGCTTTTAGCCCCCGTAAATATCGTGGTTCGCGAACTTCTACCAGCTTAAAAGTCAAAGGCTTATTGGGTCGTGTCTGGGCTCGAGATTCTAAATCGAAGAGCTGTGAAAATTTACATGTTTTGTAAGCAGCATGGAAAACTTCGTATTACAGCAGCACAGGAAAGCAAGAAATGGATGTGTAATTTTACCCAGAGATAAGAAGTATTATTTTTAAACAGTCTTTTACAGATTTTCCTTTTCAAAATTCTTTTTGAAAACAACGTAAGTTAATTATTTTGAGAAAGCAAAAAAAAAAACGATTAAATGTTTTTTTGCAATTCAAAAATAAATTTAAGCAAAACCATCCTTTTTGAAAATGGGTCCACATTATAATGTTTAGGATAAAATACCACATAAACTTAAATTAAATATAAAATTTATGCATATACATATGTATACATACAACTTTTTTTTTATATATAAATAGATGTTTAAAAAATGTTTGTTGAGAACAAGATAATTCCATTTTTTAAGAAATTAAACCAACCAACCATACAGTATTTATACTTAGAGGCGTTAGCTCGATTCAATTAATTCGTAACCAAATGTCTCGACTAACAATAAATATGGTAACATATATTGCTGCAAATGTTAAAATTGCTAGTCGAAATGGGTTACTCGTATAATACTTCATTCGTCCATGTTCACAAGGGTGCTTTAACTAAAAGTCTTGTTGTAAAGTTATAAAATTATATAACACAAATATCGTAAACGTTTTGCAATTATACAACAGACAGTTCGTACATCCCGGTGCATAAATGATTAAACGAATGAATGAATGAATGAATGGATGAATGGATGCCTCTAATGTTTAAATACTCTCCATGAAACACAAACTAACATACATACATGTTAATTGTATTTTCAAAAATCTAAATGTTGTTTGTCAATGTGAAATTTCTAATATTCCCCTACAAATTTCCCTCCTCTATAAAACAATTAAATAATATAAAAGACATTATAAAGCAAATATTTAAGAAATATTTGTTTATTGATAAAGATAAGAAAATGTATAAAATAATAAAAATACAACAAGTTCTAAAACTTGATGATGTATTTAAGAATGGCAAAAAGCAATATTTAAAATTCCAATTAAATTGTTGTAAAATAAACAAAAAAAAACCTTTTATGTAATTGTATATTAAACAGAAATTACACAAATATTAATTGTAGTTTATATATTTTTGTAATTATTTAAGACAATATTTAAAATATCGCACATTAAATATGCATTTAATTTTAAAATGATTTAAATTTGAGTATTTCGTTATACATATTATCTTAAAGAGAAATAGTGTAAATTGTAAATTCTGCGTTAGATATTTTTATATGTAAAGAATTCAAACAGAGTTTTCTTATTAAATAAGTATGCACATATGTGCTTACATGCATATGTATGTATGTACATATATGATTTAAAACATATACACATTGAAAAATAACCGTGCATCATTTATATCAATCCGGATGGAACGTGCATTTCAATAAAAATTTCGTACTTTCGCACAACGAAATTCGTTTGTAAAATATACGAAAAATTCGTAAAATTTCTTCAATACATGAAATACAAATTTTAAAAATTTTTTCCCAATTTCGGATTTGAAAACTGATTCTCTCTCTACCTGAGCTATTGCCGACTTCTATTTTCAAAGACCAACAATTATATTGCTATAATTTCATTTGATAAAAATTTATTTGTAACCGACTTCAAAAAAGTCGTTTGTATTTTTGTATGTGTGTTCCTTGGGAATAATTCACCCTTACTGTGATTGGCGTAGTCGCATTACGCAAACTGTCGTAGTTGCTGTCGAATTTAAAATCTTATGTTACCGTGTAAAATTTTCTACCGTAAAATTTTTGTAAAAGAAAAAAAGTGTTTATGAAACAACCTGTTGCAAAAAATTTAAAAATAGTAGTTTATAAATAATTAATTAAAATTAAATTATTCGCGACAAACAATTTTGATTAAAATGGTTTGCAAATTAAATTGAAATGAATCAAGTATATGTTTATCATTAAAAAGACAATGAGTTTACTTATCAAATTATTTAAAAGATTTTACAAATTAATCCAACAAATATAATTTTTCCATACCTGTCCTCAATACAACCATTTATAACACATACATATAAAATTCAAACGAACAATTATAACACACTTTTGTATGAAAATTACCAATAAAAAAAATACAACACGTATAGTTGGACGATTACACAACACATACGACGTTAATACGAGCTTGTGAATTGAACAATTATTTTTCAACTAGATATGTACTTCTGCTAAACCGATTCTTATGAAACTTTGCAATGACGTTGCAGTCAGTGTTTTTTTTTTGTTGCAAATTTTTAAATATAATTTTTAGCAAGAAAAAAATAATACGATATATTTTCGTTGCTATCGTAAAATTATAAAACTAAAGCCTACATTTTTCGTAATCTGTACGCAAGTTTGCTGTATCTGCGAAAAGTGTAACTGCATGAGTATTTTTTCTCTTTTCGTAAAATTTTACATGGCTTTTTTTCAGTGTACGAACCGATTTTGTTGATTTTTAACCGACTTCAAAACTTAGTTCTTTTGTTAAGCTTTTGTTCCTTCAGAACTACATTTTGTATTTATATTTCTTTGAAAATGAATACTTCCATATTGTGGTCGAAGTATAAAAATTCGATTTTGAATTTGTTGGTCGTTCCGTCTCTCTGTTTATATCATTTGCGCCTGCGTTGCAGGTTATAAAAATGGAACTAAAATTCTAATATGTGTAATAATGATAGATAACAATGAACAATTTATCTTTTATTTTTGTTGCTTTTAGCATATACACTGGATTGATTGAACATAGAGCTCTCAACAGAACGAGAACATTATTCTCAAATTGAGAAATGGGTTTATTTTCAACTCATTTTCAAAGTTTGTCTATAAATGTTTTTCAAATGAGGAATTGAAGCTAATTTATTTCATTGTAGTTTCTATTTATGATACTTGAGAGTAGTAAAACTTTTAATTAATTTAAAAATTCAAATTGATGTAGCATTACTTTAATGTTTGACTGTGACTTGAGAATAACATGATGATATCCAATTGAGAAAGTGTCATTCGGCAAACATTTGTTCTCAAAATATAATCAGTTTGAAGTGAAATATTAAAATGAAACCTCTGTCTGGGCTTGTAAGAGGATTGAGAATAGCGTTTGATATCAAATGAAACAAAATATCGCATTTCAAACTTTCGACCTTGTGTTTATGTACAAACATACATACATACATACATATTATTTATCTATTGAATAGTATATAGAATATATTTTTTTATTTAAAAAAAAATGGTATAAGTATTTATTATTAAATTTTGCAATTTTTTTTTTAATTTCACAAAAAGAAATCTTAGATAAAGGGACCACTAAAAACAATTAATAAAAGTGACATTAATGATCAAAAGTTAAACATATTGAACACCAAAAGAAAACGACAAAACACTGAAACCTTAACTAACAAAAAGTAGTTCAGTTTGTTGGTCCACTTCTTATTAGATAATAATAATATGGTCATAAATATTATATTTTAAATAACGTAAAAATAAAACGATTCATTGCAGTATTAAATCATAATTCTTATTTTTTTTTAATATTTGTAACCCAAATTAAAAAATCGAGATACATACATACATACTATATAAAGTTGCCGTCATATGTTTTATTATTTTTAAATTATATTTTAAGCCAACATACACCGTGTGTATGTTGCAATAAAATGTGTTCGCTATACAATTGCGAACAAAAGCGTTATTGGGTCCGTTTTTTATATATAGCAAAAATGAAATAAATACTTGTATGTACATGTATATGTAGAACTTGAAAACAAAACAAAAAATACAAAGTGTAATTTTGTATTCATAGATACGTGCATACATGCATAAGTATGTATTTAAAATTTATATCCCCCCCCCCCCCTGTTCGAATCAATTTTAAATTTATATTAAGATAATAACACAATTTAAATACAATATGCTGCACGATGGAATTTCAAATTAAATAACAGTAATTAAATCAAACTATATGTATTTACATAAAATATTAAACCAAATATCTGTATTACCTTTAATATAAAAGCATAAACATAATGAAATAAATAAACTATGCATGACTGTTCTGTAAACCATAACAATTTAAATTTCGCAATTTCGAAAAATTAATTCATCGCATGTTTTTATTTTTCCAAAGCATTTACAATATAAAATTTTATTCGAACTTCGAAAGCTATAAGCCGTGCAATCTACAAAACACCAATCACATGATTTGAATTCTTGTGATTTACAGAACAGGCTGGCTAGTTAAAACATATGCATAATTGCGAGTATAAAAAAGTAAATTTTTCCATGTTTTTTAAAATGAATAAAAGAAAAATAATTGCAATTAAAAGAATTTTTCGTAGAATTAATTGAATTAATTTTTTTTCTTAATTAGAAACCCAGTATTCTCACGGTTATTAACTATTATATTTATTATAAATGTAATTAACGTTATAATGAAACATTTTTTGGATACTTGTAGTCATAAATATACACAAAAATTTATTTACATAAATATTTAAATTAAAAGAATAAATTTAAATGTTTTTTAATCAATTGATAGATAATCGAGTTATGTAAAAGGTAAGATTCATACAAAAATTCACCTAATCGTGAGCTTAAAATATTTTCAATTAATCAAAAAAAAAAATACAAAATAGATAAAAGGATTAAATTAAAGCTTTTTGTGGGAATTATTTAATTACAATTTACAAATATAATTATATTTATAAATCATATTTGATTTCGACACTGATAGACTTTATCAATCACATGATTCAAGAAAACAAGATTGCGCACTCAGCCGTACAAAATAAATTTCTACTGCGCATCTACGTCATCATAGAATACAAAAAGAGTGTTTGTTATAAAAAGTGTAAGAGATTTTTGGCCCAAAACTGGAAATAACTAAATAACTTCTAAACGGGTGGATCGATTTGAACAATATTTTAAATGGACAGAAAAGAGATGCAGTCGAGTAAAACGCTTAAGTTTTGACTGGAAGCTACTTGAGGAGGAGCTTCCTCGGGCTGCCAAAGTTTTACATTTCGGCTTATTTTCTATACACAAATGTACTTTTGTTTACAACAAATATTCTATGCCTGTGTCACAATACAACACAATCACACACAACAAAATAACGGACTTGCGCAATCTTGTTATCTTAATTCATGATGTCAGTATCATAGCTCCGCGCACCATAATGAGTCGCTTTACGTGGGGAAGTATTGCAAATTTATTTCCAAAATGAGCGATCTGTTTGTTCATTAAAATAAGTTTTGGCCGAAATATGCAAAAAAAAC
The DNA here is from genome assembly GCA_956483585.1 of Gymnocheta viridis. Taxonomy (NCBI): domain Eukaryota; kingdom Metazoa; phylum Arthropoda; class Insecta; order Diptera; family Tachinidae; genus Gymnocheta; species Gymnocheta viridis. Next base: position 85,003,454 of record OY101443.1, on the reverse strand, counting down.
GTTGTCAGACGTTGCGAATCGATCAGAAAGAGGCTGCTGCGGATGAAAGTATGCAACTCAATTCAAGTTTAGTTTATTTAATTTTTAAAAACATTTAATTAAGAGAAATACAAAATAAAATAAATTTCAATTAGAAACTGGTTTTTAAAACTAGTATATCATGCATGTAAAAGTAAACTTTGTATTGAATAATGAAATTCAAACGTAAAAGCAAGAATGCTGAACATAAAAAATTTAAACTGAAGTGATTTCAATTGAATTTCACTTCAAAGTGGAATGTAGAACATACCGATATGACTCGTTTTGAAAACGAAAAAATTGGCCAGGCTCGATTTACAAAATAGGGAAAATTACTGTGGAAATATAAACACGTTATAAATTATATTTAAAAAAAATAATTCAGCGTGGCAAAAAGTAGGTTCAGACGTTGCAAATATATGACGAAATAAGTGTGACACATTTAGTATATAATGTCATAAAATGGGCCTTAATGATGTAAAAACGCAGACACTTATGCACCATTTTAATTTAAATAAACTTTATGAATATTTTTTGTTTTTGAGTTTTCCGATCTACAGTGATTTTGCAACACATTTATACATTAAAGAGTCTTAAAAATAAAGTTGTTTCCTTGGAAAGAAATGAAAAGAAACTGAGCTTTGATTTCATTACGAAAAACCAACCCGCAACGAGAATATTTTCATGCAAATAGCTACTACTGTAATGTTAAGTTAATAGAAAATGGTGTTTATCTTGCTTTTGTAGATAAATTCAATTTAAAAAATAAGTTTTTTAATTGCAATTAATCTGTAAAAAAATTTATTTTTCAGCACGAAATTCAATAGTATACCTATAATAGTATTATTTTATGAAAATAATAGATTCATGATTTCTCGTTTAATATTTTTCTTCTTATTTTCATCCATACGCTTCAACATAGCAGATACAAGTTCTCCAAATATTACATCCTCACAACGTTCTACAATTAGAGGTTGTGATTTTTCATAAAACGGCTCTTTAGAAGAATTCTTAATGCTTGTTTCATCATTTTTATTCACATCGACTGCTGCCATTTTTTCTTCCACGATTGAAGTTGCAACACGCGGAATATAGCAGTCCTTTTCCTCATCAGAGGAAACTACTTTAACATCGTCGCTTTTCGTTTCATATGGTTTACTAGAAACATCAGCTACTTCGATTTCTTTCCCTGCGTCAGGTATGGTTTGCTCATTGTTTTCAAACTCTATCTGTTTGGATATTTCCTTAAAATGGCAGTCATTTTTTATAAAGGACTTACATTCTTTGGAATTTCTTTCCTCTTCATCTGTGTCTAAAAAAACAAATTGCTCCTGCTCTTCGGGATTATCGTCTTTTAGATATTCCTCAGTGATAATAAACTCCGGCCAATTTTCTTTATTGTTTCTCTCGGTCCTACGACATACGAAGTGCATTCTATTAGCATACTTAAAATTAGCATCACGTTGATACGCTTGCAGTATACTATGCCAACGAATTTTTAAAAATTGTTCTGGAAAGAATATAATAAATCTTAAATCAATGTTTAGTTTCTTTTAATAATTATATTTACCGTGCATTTCCAACTGTTCGGCCAACTGCATCCAAGCTTGATTCCTTTCATCTAAGTTGTCATTGTTATTGTATAAAGATGGAAATTGTCTAACTCCCTCAATAATTTTTATATTAATATCCATACCAAGGTGGAATTAATACACTTTGATCCATACAGCATCAAATTGATTTGATTTTTCAAACCTGAAAATTAAAAATATTAATCAAAGCGAATCCAATCAATTCACATTGTTTATTTACAATTTGTTTTAGTGTTGTAAGAATATTATGTGACGGATGCTGAGTACTTGATACTATATATTTGGTACTCAGAACAAAGATCTTTAATGGGGTCTACGCAAGTGACCCTCTCCTTTTGGCGAACTAATACTATAATAAAAATAGAGGGTAGGTGTTTTGGTTGTACAAATCAATGATAAATTCATGTTGCTCACTTCTCAAAAGAAGCTACTGAGCCCTTGCATTTCACTTTTTTTAATAATATATTTGCTAAAGTTGTTTTAATATATAATAACAGCAAAGTAAACATAAGGGCTTTCATGTCATTTAAAGATTTCTCCAATTCGTCGAAACTTTGTTATTAGTGTAAATTATGCCTGAAAATCTTATATTTATGAATGAATTGAATAGAAGTGATGAATTTTGAATTTCGTATAAGAAAAGTTTAGTACAAGAGCGCAATTACTAAACACTTTGTGTTAATATTACAGTAAACAGCATCTGGTTTGCACAAAATGGCAAAAACAGGAAAGAACATTTATTTGAAACAACTCTTACCGAAATTCATATGCGGCAAACGAAAATATTTCTTTCTTCAGTGCAACATATTATTGTCTACAGCCAAAAATAAACCATTTGAAAACACCAGAAATGACAAATAAGAAATTCTAAAATATAATGCCACCAAGGCGAACTCGTCAGCTGTGCTTTCCACATCACCTATCAAAAGAATTCGACTTTTTTTAGTCAATATAGTTTTATATGAAGTTTGACTATTTACTATTTACTTTTGTTACTTTATATTCGATCGAAAAAAAGTGGAGTTGTAAATGTTTACATCAATAAAAACGTAATTATGTTTGGTAAAATCTAAATAGGGAGCTCTGGCAGCTCTCATTTTTATAGTTCATGACATCTTCGTGTGTTTTGACAATTTGACAAAAAAACGAAAAAGCATCAAAGAAAGAATTTGGACAACGATAAGAAAAACACAAATTAACGCCTTAATTTTTATTAAAAATAAATTGGAATTGATTTGCAATAATATATTAAGTTCCAAAATATTCTCATTCCTATTATGGTAAGTTTTACATTAACAGGAAATACGTAAAATATCAAGTATAAGAATAAATTAAAATTTAGAAATCCCTTTAAACTTGATTCCGACATTTTTAACTTCTAATAAAGAAAAAATAATATTACAACAGGTTCATTAAAAGGAATTTGTTACCATATATTAGCAGAAATTTGAGTATATTGAGAAAACATAAGTATATAAAGAAAAGATGTATCCTTGGAGTTCCGCAAATTATTCGCCGGTCGCTGGTGGTGTTGGTACAATGGTAATTGTTTCTAAAGACTTGGGTTTTTTCTTATTTAATGTTAATGCTTTTTCAACGTTATTTCTGTGGTTTTGGGCTATAATATCTATTTACACTCTATAGTAAGACATACATTACGAAGGCAATCCACCCATCGCATATACAACTATGATACACATTCATACATACTTCTTTCCAATACAATATACATATGTATATTTGTTTTCTTATTCTTATCCATTCAAGCATTTGTACACAAATGTCACAAGCTTTGGTTAAGATTTTCCCAACTTGCACATGGAAAAATCACTAATATCATTAATATTGCATATTATCACAATTCCTTATATACATATTTATGTATGTTCAAATGTAGATTGTTTATTCATTTCTTATTTTGTAGACAATGCAGAATAGTGTTGATGATCAAGAAAAACTTTTGGCCGAAGCCATTAGTTCTGCGCGTAAGCAAGCGTTTCAAATGAATCATTTCTTAGACAAGGAAAGTATGCTGGATGCATTGAAATGTGCAAGCGGTATGTTAAGTGAATTACGTACATCAACATTGTCGCCTAAAAGCTACTATGAACTGTGTAAGTTTTCTATATGATCCATTAAAACGAATGCCTACAGTAAGCATGTTTTTTTTAGATATGGTTATCACAGATGAGTTATGTCATCTGGAATTATACTTGAGTGAGAAAGCTTCTACGGAAACGGATCTTTACGAACTTGTTCAGTATTCGCACACCATATTACCCCGTTTATATTTACTTATTACTGTCGGTATTGTATACATTAAAAATGATCGTTCTTTGAAGCGTAGTATACTGAAGGATTTGGTTGAAATGTGTCGCGGTGTTCAACATCCTTTGCGTGGTCTTTTTCTGCGCAATTATTTGTTGCAATGTACTCGTAATATTTTGCCAGATGTTTTAGTTGCCGGCAATGAACATGAAGGCAATGTATATGATGCTATAGATTTTGTATTGACTAACTTTGCCGAAATGAATAAACTATGGGTTCGCATGCAACATCAAGGCCACTCCAGTGAAAAAACTCGTCGGGAAAAAGAACGCGAAGAATTGAAAATCCTGGTTGGCACCAATTTGGTGCGTCTGTCGCAGTTGGAATCTGCTTCTCTAGAAATATATCAACGTTTAATTTTACCTGGTATCTTGGAGCAAGTAGTCAGTTGTCGCGATGCTATTGCTCAGGAATACTTGATGGAATGTATTATACAAGTGTTTCCTGATGAATTTCATTTGCAGACTTTAGATCCATTTTTAAAGTCGTGTGCCCAACTGCAGACAGGCGTAAACGTTAAAAATATTATAATTTGTTTAATTGATCGTTTGGCAACATACAACTTAAGAAGTGGAAAGGTGAGATAAGTAATATCGGGCTTAAAAAATACAATATTAGCTTATTTTTTAATTCTCAGAACAATGGAATGGATATTGAATCTATTATACCTCCCGAAGTGGAACTATTTGAAGTATTTAGTGTCCAAATAGCCAACATCGTACAGGTAAAAATCAATTAAGTTGTTTGCAAATCTCTTATAAATTTTAATCGAACTCGTTTTCAAAGACTCGTTCTGATATGCCCTTGGAAGATACAATATCATTACAAGTTGCTTTGTTGAGCCTGGCTCAAAAAGTCTATCCAGATCGTGTCGATTACGTTGACAAAGTATTGGGCACAACTACAAAGATTTTAGAATGTCTTGATATGAACAAGTAAGTTATTTTTATATACATTATTATTTTTGCATTTTTAAGTAATATTACTTTCCTTTAAATGTTAGTATATCTCATCTATTATCCGTTAATCAAGAGCTATCTCGCCTCTTGCGTATATGTATTGACTTTTACAACAATGTTTTGACAGTAATACAATTAAGCAATTTTTGTCCTCTTCTGGACAAATTTGATTACACATCTCGTAAGACATTGGCTTTATATTTGCTAATGAATGTTTTGGAATTCGAAACCTTAATACCCACGGCAGAACAAGCCGATTCTGTTTTGAATATCATAACGCCCTTAATAAAGGATGATGAGACCGTAATAACTAAAGTTGGTCAGGAGCCATCTATAGACCTCGACGAATTTGCTGAAGAACAAGGCATAGTAGCACGTTTTATACACTTGCTAAAATCCGAGGATCCAGATATGCAATATAAGATATTGCAATCGGCTCGTAAACACTTAGGATCCGGTGGACCACAACGCATTAAACACGTTTTGCCACCTCTCGTTTTTTCTGCTTACCAACTGGCTTACAAATATAAGGCTAAGGCTGAAGAAGATGAGAACTGGGATAAGAAGTGTCAAAAAATTATACAATATTGTCATAGTACAGTTTCAGCATTGGCTAAAGCCGACCTAGCTGAATTAGCTTTAAGGCTGTATCTGCAAGGTGCTTTGGTCATTGGTGAAATTGGATATACAAATCACGAGACCGTAGCCTACGAGTTTATGACACAAGCATTTTCTCTTTATGAAGATGAAATCTCAGATTCCAAAGCACAATTAGCGGCAATTACTTTAATAATGTCTACTTTCGAAGAAATGTCATGCTTTTGCGAAGAAAACGCCGATCCATTGAGAACAAATTGTGCACTTGCTGCTTCTAAACTACTCAAAAAGCCTGATCAATGTAGAGGTGTTGTGGCCTGTGCCGCTCTATTTTGGAGTGGCAAGTATGTAGTTATCAGAGTGTACTTCTTATTTTGCTGTTATTTAAAATTCTGACTACTTTTTAGGAAAAATGGCGAAGAAATGCGGGATGAAAAGAAGACTTTAGATTGTTTAAAGAAAGGAGCTCGTATTGCATCTCAGTGTTTAGATATAGGTGTGCAAGTTCAACTTTATGTTGAACTATTGAATCACTATTTATTTTACTTTGAACGTGGAAACTCATTAATAACAGTGGCCATGCTCAACCAGGTAAGCTCTTCTTATTTATTTGGCTAAGAAACATTAATTTTATATACTATTGTAATTGATTAATTCAGTTAATTGCTAAAATCAATGAGGAACTTCCTAATTTGGAGCCCAGTGAAGAAACTAAGCAAATCGAAATGCATTATAAAAATACCTTGGCCCATATTAAAAGTCGCATGGAATCAAACGATGTGAGCTTAGAGGTGTCATTTGCAGGAATATCGATACATTAGTCGAACTATGTAAAATCTCTGCAGCCGCAAAGAAATATTTTTATACATTGGCATTTTCAATCAGATTGGAAACTTGCTATAACAATGGTTATTATTTTTACACACAACCTTTATTCCGTAGCAAAACTAAAATTAATATTATGTATTTGGTTAACATACCTGCACGTAGTAGTGCCGTAACTCGTAACTATACGTTAAGTGACATTTAAACAAAACACAAAAAACTTCTGTATTAAAATTAATTTCATTCGTATTTAATTTAAATTAAACAATTTTAGAACAGAAGTATTTGCAATCGAAAAAAGTAAATAAAAATAATTTTAACCAACAACTTGCATATTGTTTGCGGTTTTTATACTTTAGCGTTCGTTTTGTGAACAATTTTTATCGCTACTAAATTTTGTGCTCAATAAATATATAGTAAATGTTACAATAAAAGTATCACCTATAATTTTAACTATATTTTGTTTTCGAGCACACAAGTTTGCATTTCTGTTAACTCCGCGAAAAATTTTCGTGCATATATTTTCATTTTCTTTGATAGATAATTCGGAAAGGTAGCTAGAAAAAATATGTAACATGAGAAAAAAAGAAGAAAAAGTTTAAATATTATTCATACTTTGAAATTCGATGATAAGATCCCCATATTCTTTGGTTACAAATCCTTGTGGTTTCAAATGTAATGTATCTTCATTATTATATTTTGGAAGACCTTCACAGGGTATAACTTTCTTATATCCTGGCTTTACAACATCAGTGACACATACTTTCAATTGTCGCTTGTCTAAGCTGCTGATAACGAATTGAAACCCTATTAGAGCCTGACACAAATCAATTTCGAGAGTGTATACTAAGTCGTGAAGATTATCTCTTCTAAAAGTCTTATGTGGTTTGTCAACAATAATAAATATAATATCCGCCGGTATAGAAGTGGGTGAGCGATCGCCTTCTTCTTTAAAACAATACCGTGTGCCGGCAGTTACTCCCGGCTCAATGTCCAGTTTTAAAATCTTTTTCTGTTTCGTTGTGCGTGTTTTTTCTTCATCGACAAACTCTTGTCGCCATACTTGCATTATTTTAACACATCCTCTGTATACTTCCTCTAATGTCAGCTCTACAATTTTTTCAACATCTTTGTCCTTTGTTCGTACACCTATTCCAAAGTCCTTATTAGTGAACAAAAGTGGTGGTTCTGTTAAAGCATCAGTAATGTTGGCATATGGAGAACCGGATCCGAAAACGCTTTGATAAACAATCATATTATTGCCGTGATATTGGTAAGGAGGAAAATACCCATTGGGCAAAACAACGCCTTGAAAAAGACCAACCTCTCCATAACGATCGTATATTTCACGATACAAATCATCACCTATTGTTGAAAGATTTAAAACGTTAAATAGTTTTTCATAGAATTTGAAATTTACCTAAAACGTTGAAGGCCATATTAATATAGTTCCACTGATGATTAAGTGATAGTGGCGCCATATGAGTTGACTGCCCTTCTTGTGACAAGGGGGCAAAATATCTTTGATGTTTTGTGTCTCGAAAGGGACAAAGACGAATCGCCAACTTTCTATAAGCCAGTGTTATTTCTTCCTTACTGGCATCTCTTGGCACGTCCAGAATTGCATAATAATCTAGCTCGGAAAAGTTCATGTAAAATGTTTTAAATAAATATGTAAATATTTTAAATTATGATAAGATAACTAGATCATAAAATTGTAATACAAAGTGAGTTCCAATATTTTTTTAATTGCCTTCGTCATGTAATATGTGATCAGCTTCTAACCCGATATCAACTTCAGATCGAATTAAAATTTTCATTATTTTATCTTCCTTTTTTCACGACAAATTCGTAATTGCTTATGGCAGTTTTTATCCAGTTTTAATCGTATGTAAGAGTGCCAACTTCGGCTATGCCGAATCCTATATAGCCTTCAGCATAGTATCGAGTAAGAAATGTATTTAGCAACGAGAGAATTGTACTGTACTTACATAAGTGAAAAGAGTTGTATGAATATTTATAAATGCTTCATTCTGTTTGTTCCTAAGAAGATATGTATATCTCCGTAATTCATTGATCGATTTCGCTTAATTTTACTAAGACAAATTCCAACAGATCAATTTATCATTTGGTCCTGTAAGTTATCTGGAGCCTTCAGATCAGGCGTTTCAACATTGAACTGTATACAAACCTATAAACATATACATACATACATACATACATATGTATAACCCCATATATGGGGTGAAGGGGATAATGTTAGAGTAATAAAATATTAACTCAAAAATGTTCGAAGAAATCGTTGAAGTAATAAGTTGATAAAAATTATGATTAGCCCAGAGTATTTTGTAACTTAAATATCGTTTTCGTAAAAGCTAACATAATTTTTAAAAATTACTGTTATTTGCGTTTAAAATATGTAGGCAGTGCCGTGATATATTGTAAAAGTACTATACCGCAAAATAGTACTAAATTTTACATTCCTGATACGAGTATATAAAAATATTTACTCGACATAAATATTTCACTTCAAAAAGTAATTAAATAGCTATTAAAAACATAAGACATTCCAGAAATTTTAAACAAATGTTTTTATTCCTGTCGTGATAATAAAAGAAAATTAATATAATAAACATACATATTAAAATTAGTGAAAGTAAATATAAGAATATATTGATAAATTAGTAAACAAAGAAAGAAAAAAGTGGGTGGTGTCATTAAATAGGTTTTATATTCTATAATCCAATTATCAAAAGGAAAATTTTTTATATCGCTTGAATAATTAAAAAAAATGCATTTAAGCGCTGATATATCGAGTGCTTTACAGCAGATCGAGGCGGTGAAAAGAAGCATTGATGAAAGTGACGATCTCAAGTTGCAGTCACAAACTGGAGAAAGTATTAACACCATATTGAATATACTGCAGGATCCTGTGTTTAGAACAATTGTACATGTCCAGGATTCATTGTCGGAATTGAATGCACAATTGACACAGCACCCATCAATGTTGCCAAATGATTTCGACATTGACATGGCTGGCAACTTGGTTTTGAGTCTCAATGGAGGCGATGTAATGTATGAATTCGATGAACGTCTGTCTACACCGCTGAACAGTGCATCTGGTCCTAACAGTCCGGGAAGTAGCAAAGCAGCAGTGGATACAGTGGACCCCTCATTAGTACAGCATTCAAAAATGCCATCCCTATCTGGAGTTGAACTATTTCCAACTGATTATGTTCAAATACAGGCATTAGAATTGGTAAATGATGGAACCGGCTTGGGATTTGGTATTATTGGGGCTAGGACATCAGGTGTGATTGTAAAAACAATTTTACCTGGTGGTGTAGCTGACAGAGACGGTCGTTTACGCTCAGGAGATCATATATTACAAATTGGAGATGTAAACCTGCAAGAAATGGTATCCGAGCAGGTAGCTACAGTTCTTCGCCAATCCGGAACCCATGTACGTTTGGTAGTCGGCCGCGCAATTGAACATCCGTCACCTATAGGACTCAATTTGGAGCCTGGTAGCGCTGTTGTTCCTGCTCGAGTATTAGTGGATAGAGCAGAGCTAGAGCGTTATTTAATTTCAACAGGATATCCGGAAATATTTGGCGAAAGCTCAAATGCTTCCACACCGCAGACAACGACCGAAGATGAGCGCTTTGTGTATCGTGGCAAGCAACCCATAATTGATTTACTGGAGTTGCCTGAAACAGAAAAGTTGCAGGTTGAGTTGACTAAAGACGTCAATGGTTTGGGAATAACCATTGCGGGTTATGTTTGTGAAAAGGAAGAACTTTCTGGTATTTTCGTGAAAAGTGTATCTCCAGGCTCGGCGGCAGATATGAATGGACGTATACGTGTCAATGATCGTATTATAGAGGTAGACGGTCAATCACTTCAAGGGTTTTCCAACCATCAGGCAGTTGAACTACTGAAACAGTCCGGCCAAGTGGTAAACCTACGTTTAGAACGTTATCTCCGTGGACCGAAATATGAACAATTACAGCAAGCTATTGCTGCAAACGACAAAATTCCGTCTGTCCCTTCGACACCTTCACGTAGTACTACCGGACATTTACCATCCGCTTCTATAACTCCACTACGTTCGTCTACTGCAACGGAATTGTCGTTTTTATCTGGACGTGAAACATTGCCCTCTAATGAACTAAATATTTTTGCCACGGAACCCGAAAGCTTCACATTGACATCGGGAAATACTAGCAGCACCATTACGACGACTACAAATTTGTCTACATTTGGAGTTGATAAGAATATTATTTCTCTGCACGACGAACAGCAAAAGAAAATTGTAACTTCCGATATTTTGTCGGCGCCAGAATCTGAGCAACACGACCTATTGGTAAGATAAATATAATCCAATATACAGAATAATTTCATTGTTTTTTTTCCATTTCTATAAGGAACCATTACATGCAAAAAATAACATTCTTCTTACACGTCAAAAGTACTATACAGAACCGGATCTTACACCTGACATCGAACAAGAAATCATACGTAAATGGAAAAGTGTTGTAGGCCCAGAAGTTGATGTTATTGTAGCCCAAATTAAAAAATTTCCTGTTGGAGGACTAGGAATTTCCTTGGAGGGAACCGTAGATGTCGAGGGAGGCCGTGAAGTAAGACCACATCATTATATTCGTTCCATTTTGGCCGACGGTCCAGTAGGTGTGAATGGTAAGTTAAGAGCTGGTGATGAGTTGTTGGAAGTAAATGGTCAGCGCCTTTTCGGAATGAATCATTTGGAAGTCGTAGCTATTTTGAAGGAACTACCACACGATGTTCGTATGGTTTGTGGCCGCAGCAAAACAGAATTAATGTCATTCTCGGATGATACTCTACAGAAATTGAGCAATAACTTCGAAAATCTAGTACCAGCTTCCGATCGTTTGGTTAAAGCTAAATCAGATGGCAACTTGGCAACATCATCACCCACAACCGAAGACTCGCTTAAACTAAAATCAAGATCATTAGAGCCTCTCACTGGTCTAGCTATGTGGTCATCAGAGCCTCAGATAATTGAGCTTATTAAGGGCGATCGTGGCCTAGGATTTTCAATTTTGGACTATCAAGATCCTATGGACTCAAATGATTGTTTAATTGTTATACGATCCTTGGTACCGGGTGGAGTAGCTCAATTGGATGGGCGATTAATTCCAGGAGATCGTTTGCTATTCGTCAATAACATCAACTTGGAAAATGCTACCTTGGACCAAGCCGTTCAAGCTCTAAAGGGTGCTGCCAAAGGTATAGTACGCATTGGTGTTGCAAAACCATTACCAATGACGGATACCTCTTTGAAAGCCAACACTTCAAATATAGCACGAATTGGTGGAGAACTTGATAAAGAAGATAATACTGGAACTTCGGGAAAAGTTGTAGAATTAAAAAGTTTGCAAACTACAACCAATGCGATCGAAAAAAGTGAACCAGATTTAATTTCCAATTGGCGAAAGCAATAAAATTAGTCATTGTCATGGAGTATGTATGTATATGAATCTTGCGTAGAATATTTAAGCTGGAGTACTTAAAAAGCAACAAGCATACAAATTTATATTTATAAGAAAGAAAAGATTTTCATTATTACCAGTCAAAAAGAATATTGCCAATTCTGATATGGTAATTTGTTTGCACTTTGCATTTCTTTAGAATTAATGTTTTGATGGGAAAGCAAATATAAAATAGTGGAGAAGTGCCTTTAGTTCTTTAAACAATTCTTTTTGATTCAATATATGCAGTTTAATCACAGAAAATTGAATAATGTTTGTTATTTAAAACTCATTATTATTTACAAATCAAACAAAAAAATTATGTTCTATTTATTGCTATCTTTAATATGTTATTTCACACTAAAATATTCATATATTTTATTAGAAATATTATTTACTACAATTATATAAAATGGTAATTTTATAATTAATTATTACTAGATATTTATCAATATTAATAAAAATATTTTATGTAATTTATCGAATAAAATTAATTTATTTAAATATTTTTTGTTTTATTCTAGTTTTATCGATATAAACCAGGAAAAACTTTCGAAGTAGGTAAACATCTTAAGAAATATAGCAATTAAATTGATTGTTAATACCTTTCTAAATTCGAGTGAAATATTAAATGATAATAGATATATTTGAATGCATTTATCGAAAGTTAATAAAATAATAATTTAATTGATAAGACTCGAGGTCCTCATAACTCATGCCGAATGTTTGCAAATAAATTGAGTTTAAATTAAAATATGTATTATTTAAATGGGGTTGCTTTTATTTTGAAAACAAGCTACTCTCAATTTAATTTTTAATCATGTTTTATCTACATAACACGATTTAGTTGCCTTTCCAACTTTTGATGGGTTCTTCTCGATAGAATGCGATCCCTGGAATAAGATATCAAATAGCTGATGATCCCAATTACAAAACAGCAGACCTCAAATTGTATGAAATGTTTTTGGTCGATTAAAGCCACACGATCACAACTTTTAGTTACAATTTCACCACTTTTACATCTAAGCACTTCCTTGTATTTGGTGTGTATGCAAACACCTAAACTTCGGCTCACAATATCAAAGTCTGAACATTTGTGGCATTCTTGTATCACTGTATACTCCTCACGTTTCCAGCAGGTTGAGTTGTTCTCGATTAGAAATTGTTGAGATTTACTGCGATACATCGGACTGCTGGTTGCCAAACGGGACTCCAATATAAGCACTACAACAGTTGTTGTAACTAAAAGAGCAAGCCCAAGTAGCATATGTTTTTTTTGGCAAAATTCTAACATCTTTCCTTCCTCTTTCACGAAGTAAGCAAAATTTTCAACTTATTTGGCAAAAATGTAAACAAAAACTCGTCATAACGCAAATGTACGTAAAATAAACAACCGAAGACCAGCAAGGCAAAAGCTGGTAACACATGCAGCTTACAATACGACTCGTAAAGCAGTTCTGTGCGAGTAAACAACACCCGTCGTTGGCAATTATTTTTTGTGCAACCAGGCCACTGCCAGTTTATTGGCCTTCGAGAGTTTTGCGTCTCACTTTCGCACGTGTTAATGGTCTACCTCGAATAACCGTAAAGCGAATATTTTTAAATCAATCAACTTACTACATACGTTTGTATGTATACTGAAAAATCATTTCGCCTGTTTGAAGGTAAATTTATTTTAATTGGCATTGTACATACATATGTATGTATGTATGCACGTGTGAACGAATGAATGCCTTCAGAAATTAAGAAATTAATTAATTTTTGTGTGTAGATCTATTTATGTGACATCTAAATGATTTCCTATAATAATTACACTAAAAATAGCGTTACGTAATCAAAATTAAAAATAAAGTGATAATAACCACTATATAGAAAGTCAGAGAATTTACATATATACAGGTGGTGCAAAATTACTCACGCGGGAGGAATGCTTCTACGCTACAAAGCCATAATAAGCGACTTCTTACTGCCGGAATTAAATGAGCGGTGCTTGCTGAACATGTGGTTTTAACAAGATGGTACAACCGCACACACAACAGGAGCCACAATAGATAATGTGAAGGAAGCATTTCAAGGTCGCGTAATCTCCCGTTTTGGCTATTTGGCATGTCCAGCAAGATCGCCATCCCAGACTTCTTTCTTTGAGACTATTTGAAGTCGCGGTGTATGCCAACAAGCTCCATCTAAGATTTCTTTCTTTGAGACTACTTGAAGTCGCGTGTGTATGCCAACAAGCCCCAGACAATCGCAGCCCTTAAGCAGAATATTCGACATTAATGCGATGAATATATTTTCAATATTTGGGCTTTCAAGATCATTTATAATTTTTTATTTAGTAAAAAACTTAAACAAAAAAGAATATTGGATGATTAATTTTGCGGCGCCTTGTACATATGCACATACATATGTATGTATGTACTTATGTACATAATTCCAAAATTGTAATTCCCTTTTTGATTTTTTTAATGAAATTTTCTGGTTTAGTTTGACATCGACATTAACACAGATTTTTATTTTAAATTACAATAATAATTACATATTTGTTTCTTATAAATTAATAAAAATATCTACACTCAATATATAAGTATATATCTCCATTTTAGAAATTGAGCAATCTCTATACTTATTTATGAACATACATATGTACATAACATATTTACTTCTTTTCAAATAATGTTTTGGTAGCAATGTGTTCATACGAAGCCTGTAAAGAAACGTAAATTTAACGGAATAAACTTAAAAGCACACAAATACCGCTTACTTTTAAGGTAGTGTAGCAATAACCACGAATACCATTCATTTCAAATTGAAAATTTTTGCAATCGGTTAAGTCGTCCAACAGCGCCAGCTCTGCACCGAGATGTGGTATTGCTGCACGCAGCAGTAATATTAAACACAACGGCATTATAATGTCAGCGTTTAAACTGATTTTGGTTTCTGAAAATATATGTACATGTAAATTATAGTAAGTATATAAATTATAGTATACATATGTACTTTACTTACCATTAGATATAGTCTGATATGCGTGCGTTATTTTTTCGATACAGTTCTCTATCACAGTCAACATAGCCATTGGCGTGTACTTTTCTTTGAGTTCTTTTAACAAGATAATGGCTTCCAAAAAGGTATCTGTAGTTGCCACAGACAGGATGTTACTTAAATAAAATATGCATGTATTTAGTATTTTGTGGACAAGTTCTACAATAAAATGTAACATTTTTTCTTTTACCTATCGAATTCCAAATAATGCATTAAATCATTATCATTAAGTTTTTCGGCTTGCAATATATTCTGTCGATAAATTTCATCTTTGTGGCTGTATTTGTTAGCATACAGCACAAACATGGTAGAGTAAATGCCCTCGGATAGTAAAATTGGATAGAGAAGAGTAATGTGCGATACAACTTCACGACTTTCTCCCACCGTAGAATATTCTTCTGGCAATGCAGGAAATAGACGGCGTACAAATTTATAAACTCTCTGTGAAATAGACTCCCACTCACGCATGGCTTGTTGGGCCAACAAAGGAGTTGGCTTGATTTTCCAACAACCATAAGAGCGATAGAAGCTATTAGTTATGCGTTCATTCAGGTGTTTAAAGGGATGAAAGCGATAACGAAAAGCATCACACAGGTACACTTTGATGGCAGCCAATTCTTTATCATTTAAATTGGCCATACCAAATTGGGGAATTAAATCCATTTCCGTTTGTATAGAATCACTAAAGCAAATTGAATAATGCGTAAAATCTTCTTTGAAATCCTTAAATAACAAGATTCGACTATATTACAACTTACCAAGTTTCATTTGAATTACTATTACCTAAAGCGCTGTCATTGAAGGAACTTAAAGTTATATTGTTACAATTTTCCATGACATCCATTAAAGTAGAGTAGGTATGGCTACCACCACTATCATCCGCGGTAAAGTGTGTAAATTTGCTAAATGTGTTAAGCAGATCAAAGCCGGTAAAATCTAAACCGTTTAATGTATCCTCGGAATGTGAGTGGTTGCGGCTTAATTCGAGTTTTTCGAAATTCAACAGTGACGAATTAAGGCTTAATTTGTCGAAATCTATTGCATGATTTTGCAGGTGTAAAAGCCCTTTCTTATTATTATTTAGGTTGGTAGCATTAGCGGTCGAGATATTTGTTATATCTAGTTCGCGCGGTATGAACTTTTCACTTTCGATTTCTTGTTGTTTGTTTATGAAAGCTATAACTCTATTCCACAAAGCAAATGTTAAGGGCTTACTATTGGGCGCAGCATTTACTAAGTCTCCAAAGAGTTCGTTTTCAAAATCGTTAAATAGAGAGCACCATTTGCGGGAGTTATCAATCACATGAGTACCAAAGGAGCTAAACAATGACAAATTGTAATGGTTTCAGAAATATACGGATCAGTCAATATTTTAGTATACTCACCTTGGGTATTTAAGAAATTTACTATTAATTTCCATTGATCCTGAGTTAATACGTATGCACTCCCAGGTCCCAGTCAATTGACCACTTAATATATTACCATTTATTACAGAGCTTGGCGAAATATCTATATCCTGCAATATAATAGATCATAATTTAGCGTTTCTTCAGAAAAAAGGTTTAAACATTTGTCGTTAAACTTTGAGTGGTTTAAAAGTTTAAAGCGGCGCCTCCAAAGTGGAAAACCAAATATAAATCACATAAATTTGGTATATAAATACATATGTATATTGCGATAAGTCGCATTTATACTCACATCTTCATTTTTATTGTATCCAACGGGCATATAATATTTGCCGGCACCATTAGGGCCATGTAAAAAAGATTCGCCTTCATAATAAAACCCATTTGGGAATATCGCAATGCACTTCCCGGTCAATTCATCATTAGCAAATAAACCTTCAAAGTAATTTCCTTCTGAAGATATACAAATGCCACTACCCATTCGTTTATTGTCTGCAAATAAGCCTAAATATTTTTCCCCTACTAAAGTTCTATCTAGAACTCCATATCCACATTTGTGATTGTCCACAAATTCACCAATATAAACATAGTCACTGTGTTGCATATGACCATGACCATTGAACAGTCCATTTCGAAAATCGCCTTCGTACAGCTCATTCTCGTTAATGAGCAAGGTGCCGCGACCCCAGAATTTGCCATTTTTAAAATTTCCTTTGTAAAGGCCAACTTTTGGTAGAAACATTCTACCATATCCTTCTATTACTCCATGAATAACATCGCCTGAATACATTTTGCCATTAGGATACTCCAAACGGCATTTACCATGCATAACTCCATTAGAAAAGTTTCCTCTGACATAGACACCTCCGTAAATGGAATGATTAGAACCGTAGTTGTAGTCAATCATACGAACTTCTGTAATTTTGGAGTTTTCGTTTAGCATAAGTACTTTTTTTATGCTATTCTCTAGTTGATCATACCACAACTCTTTGTCATGTTGAAGTTTTGGTATCAATACGAAATTTTTTTCGGGAGTTATAATTCGTATACCAAGTTCTTCTTTCTTCAACCACATTGCGTTTAAGGGCATGACCGTTAAATGGTTTCCGTGTTGACAAAAACAATCTGAGAATAATATGAATGTAGTCGTAATTAGTCCCATACTATGTGAAAGTTTTATAGGTACGGATGTAGAGGTAAGTACAACTCTTCTTTCTTTAGTTTTAAAATGCAAAATTTTGGAGTTTTTCAAATTCAAGCGCCAGAATTCACACGTAGCTTCTGCCAACTCTATATCAATGCGATTACGACGAGAAAATTCATTCCAAACCAAAAGTTCATCCCTGCAATTGTTCTCGTGTTTATTTATTCGTTCCAACAATTGTATAATGTACGGAAATATTAAAAACGGTTGTTGGAACATTTTAGCTAGATCTTGATTTTCATCGCCACCCGCAGTAGTAGTTGGATAGGACTTATTAAATAGTCTATGGGCTTCGTTAAACCCATCTATAGAATAATTATCACAATAAGCTTTCGAATATGACTCAAAGATTTGTATACATTGCCAACAATATTTAATGACAACTAACTCCGACGACTGATCATAGTCTCCCCGATAGAACTGCTCTAACGTATGTAGTATAGTTATGACTAAATATAAAACGTTTTCCCAGTGATAGCATACTGCATGTAGATCCTTTAGCATCTTTTCTACTAATTGAAAAAACGTTAGAAATTTCTTACGAAAATAAATCATTTGTTTTAATTGATTTTGTATCTGATGAAGCAACGTATGGTACTCGCGTTTAAAAGAACGACGATTATAGATAGTTAGCTTATAGCTGGCTAAAAGAAGGGGATATGATTGTTGGTTGATGCCTTTCATTTGTAAAGTAAAAAAGTCCTTTTCTTGGCTGTATGTCCAATCCGATCCAATTTCGCAGGTGTCACCCTGAGTTCTCAGTAAGACTGTACGATAATCGCCGCAGCATGCCTCCAATATAAGAACACGCGGTTCATCCAAATCGGAAGAATCAAAATTTAATTCCATTGGACTACTAATTTCATAGATTTGCTCATTAGTTGTTAATTGATTTTTGTCATTAAATCCCCAATGGTGGATTCGGCCATCAACAGTACGCACAACTGTGTGATATTTGCCAGTAGCCAAGCTGCACACACCCACTTCCTTAAGTTTTTCCACGTTGTACAAAGAATCTCTTTTGATGTGATCACCTGTGCCAAGCAAACCTTGATTGGCGGATCCCATGCTAAATACTTGGGTATGCAAAAGACAGTAACCTTGTTGTAATAGATGTTGCATGCAAGATTCCAAGTTAATATCATCATTTGGTTTGTTGCTGGTAGAATTAGAAGAAGGTTGTATTGAAGTTAATTTATCTTTATGGCACTGCTCTGAACGTAAAAGATCAGGAAGTTCACCTAAAAAATATATGTTTATCTACTATTTTCTTTGAACAATATAAATATTTCAATTTAAAATTAATTATTTACCATTATCGTGAAAAGCTGGTAGTTGACCTTCAGCTTTTGTGTATTCTTTTCTAGCAAGAAAAACAAAGAAATTTTCTCCTGCAGATATATCAAGAATTTCTATATTATTTTTAAATAAACGTAGTAGTTTTGGTTGTTCACATTCCACAGAAAAATGCACTCCACAGTTACCCAGTGCATAAATGTCGCCCGTTATGGAGAGAAACAATGTAGCTTCCGAGGAACTACAAATACGTTTGATTTTCACGCCATCTTCGGACAGTTCTAAAGGATCAAATAACACTGGCAACCAATGATCTTCTTTCAAGGGTTTTGCATCATCCAAGATACTCTGTTTTACAACTGAGCCTTCCCCCAACACTATAAACACTTGTTTTGCAACTGCACAATATTGAACATCAATTACGTTAAGTTTGATACATTTCATATGAATGACATAATTTTCATTGTCAAATTTTGCTTCATAAAGACTTTTGTCTTGGCTCAGTAGTAAGAAAAGTGTAGAACTTAATGAGCACAATCTCACAATGGGCGAAAATGGCGGTGTCCCATTACACCAAACGATTGCAACACGACATCCATTAAAAAATATATTAAATGCTTCTTCATCGCTGTTACTGTTGGCTTTATTGGTTGAGTTGATTGTTTGGTGGTCACTGTTGTTCATTTTTACATTTGATAAAATACACAAGTCAAATCGTTATCTCTTTTTAATATTTAATCACATAATGCATAAAATCAATTATAATTAGTTATACACTGACTTATTTTAATACTTCTAAACAGGTTTCGCAATTGTTCAAATTAACAAATTCATTTTCACATGTAACAATTAATTACAAAAAGCTAAATTTTAACTTTCTTATTTGAACGTAGTATAAAAACATCTAAGCAAGTGCAAAATATAAACAATTTTAGCGAAGTTGATTTTTAATCAGAATAATGGGTTTGTAAAACAGGGCGACTCTACATCTTTATACAGAAAAATATGAGTTGTCACGGTTTTTTTTTAGTTAAGCCTTGCCCTCTGGTCCGATTTGGTTTATGTTCCCTAATTCTATTATGAGGCTTTGATATACATACATATTTATAATTCAATAGACTTTATAATTTTGTCATGTCATATAATTGAATGCCCTAATTCAGCAAATACCGTTATTATTTCAATTCAAAAATATATATCTCCATTATACATACATATATATTTTTATTGAGAAAATTACGTGGAAACTCAATTTACAATTCACATAAAGTATTCAGGAAGTTTGAAGGTTACTAATTTGTCAAAATG